>MCJB01022174.1:191356-202658 GCA_002018475.1 Nicotiana obtusifolia | reverse complement strand
GGGGGGGGGGGGGGGTAGGGGGTTAAAAGTATGAAAACAAAAAAAGAGCGACAAATTGGTATATTTAACTCATAATGTGACATTTCTATAGTATTGGATGCTTTACTGAAGATCTATTAGTGAAGGGGAGCCTTGGCATAAGGCGTGAAGTTGCTGCCATGTGTCAGGAGGTCACGGGTTCAAGCCGTGGAAACAGCCTCTTGCAGAAATGCAGTGTAAGGCTACGTACAATAGACCCTTGTGGTCCGGCCCTTCCCCGGACCCCACGCATAGCGGGAGCTTAGTGCACCCAACTGCCCTACGAGAGATCTATTGGTATGTTATCTTTGTATTCCAAGTTTCAGTAAGTCGTATGAGTTTGTGTTAGAAAATGGATGGCTCTTTTTCACTCTCTTCGATCTGTATTTGATTCTGTAGAGCCACTATATCAATGATCACGTATGGCGGATACTTCCTGGAGTACGTCTACAATGTCAATCATCAGAACAAGTCCTCGTGGACCTTGGAACGAGAATTCAATCTTTTAACAGCTGAAACATCCTCGTTATCATGAAAGTAAAGACTGTCATGAAAGTAAAGACTGCGGACACCAATCTCCAGTTTCTTCGAACTTTACAGCTGAGACTGCAGCCTGTCCTGTTCGAGTTGCCACTCTATCGGTCAATGTACATTATAAGATGAAAGGCTCCGTAACTTGTCAAGTAGAACACAAATGACAATTTGTCCAAAATGTATATCTACTGTGCATATAACTTTAGTGTTACTTTTAATCTGCTCTTGATAGTGCATTTGTGTAGCAATTGTACAGCCAAAAAACTGAAGTTATATTTTTGGAAGTTCCTTTGTAACATTAGCCTTGTTATACAGCCTTTTGTTCGTCATCAGAAAGGCGGAGATGAGATTTTGACTTTATGAGTTCTGAATTTTAGAACGACGATTCAAGTGCTAATAAAAATAATATTTGAGCAAAGAATATTGAGTTCAACCGAACTCGTAGCCGAGCTTCTAGCGTTGCCTAGGAGCAATCATAGTGAGAGTTATCGCCATGTGCAGTGGCGAAATCAGGAAATTCATGAAGAGTATTCAACATTTAATATTAAAAATTAATTTTTTATCTATATACACTATAAGTTTTTATATACACATCATAATTCAATGTAAGTGGTATAGCTAAGCCACTGACCGTGTGACAAGGAGATTATAGGTTCAAGCCGTGGAACAAAAAGCAGTTGTCAACCTTCGATGCTAAAAAAATAACATCAAAAGACTTTATGGTTGTCATATGTGACATACTTTTATATCCAATTTAACACTTAAAAAATCCAAGAATTTCAAATATCCAATCCTTACACTAAAAACAGATCAGAAAATAATATCATGGATATTAGAGACCAGTAAATTAATAGATAAAACTCGCATTACAATTTCAGTTTCTGACTGTTTTAGCAATAAACTGTCCCGGTAGGATCTAGGAACATGTTTTTTTGGATTTTCGAGTTTTAAATTGATGGAAAATATGAAGAAAATATTCCCTTTATAATGTCAAATTTAATTTGATAAAATATTGATCTTAATAATCTCACAAGAGTTTCTTAAAACAATTTTTTTGAGTTCCCAGCAATAATTCACTTGCCATAATTATTTACTCTTAGAATAATCTGTACTGTGATATTTATACCGACCAATAAATGCATGACATGTGTTTGCATATAGAGTTTGCGTTATAAGCTATCGTTCTCTTACGTTAATCTTTATTGGAAAAGAAAAACTTGCTCTCCAAGAAAAGTACCGCTAATTTTTATGCAAATAAATTAAGCTAGTCTATAATTCTTTCCAACCAAGATATTTAACCTATAGCAATAACCTATAGCCAAAAAAAAAAAACCCCACTAAGAAAGAAAATAGCAATAAAATTTAAACTAATAACCTGTTTGATCAAGCTTAAAAAATAAAATTAATTGTATATTTCTCAAAATTTTTTTTGAAAAAGTACTGAAGAATCTACTTTTTTCTGCTTTTCAAAAAATGATTCTACTCAAAAGTATTTTTTTCCTTCTAAAAGTTTGGCCAAACAATTTAATTTTACAAAAAAAAATGTTTTGGCAAAAAAAAAAAAAAAAAATTCTTTTGGCCAAAAAAAGCTTGGCCAAATATACTATAAATAGTATATCTTGGGGAAGCAAGTTGGTTTTTGGTTTTCATTGTGGGCCCACAGTAACCTATAAATAGCTCCCTTTCCCTCCAGAATTCCATAATAGGTGTTATACTCTTTCTCGTTCTGCGTTTTTGTCTTGCTTCTCTCTAAGGTATGTTTAACAAAATCGTTTTAATTAAATTTTATTTTTTGCTTGAAATCTCAAACTTCTTAATGTATCGAACTTAACAGTAAAGATTCATATAGTCGATTCCAACTTATCTGGATCTGAGACGTATCTATGTTGCTATGATATGTTAATTTTTTGAAGACAACTAATGAATTAGCTTTCTCTTTGTCAAGTATTGATTATGTTTGTTTTAATCTCCTTTAATGATTTGAGTTAGCTGATTAATTTTATAATATATGATCAACATAACAATAACAACAAATTCAGTGTAATTTTACAAACAGTAACAAAGCTAGAAAATTTAATAAGGGTCACCCTTTGCTAGTGGGTGATACAAGGATGTTCAAAGTCTTTTTTTGATCGATAACAAATAATATTTTACCTTATATACGGTATATTTTTTGGCGGCGAAGGGTGTTCAACTGACCACACATAGTTTCGCAACTGCTCACAAGTGAAGCCTGAGAAGGGCCTGAGGAGAGTAGTGTGTACCAAACCTTACCCCTACCTTGTGGAGATAAAAGGGTTGTTCTGATGGATTATCATATGCAGCGGAAGCAATCCCAACATCAAAATCACATGTAATCTAGACAACTAGCATATATAGAATTTTCGGGTTATTTCTTGAAGCGTGAACACGACTTTTCAGCCACGTATGCCTTCAGTACCACAACGTCTCAATGGAATCTCCAAACACCAGCACGATTACGATCTTCGAACGTTGTACAGTCTTCTACTGTGTTACCTAAATAATATTCGGAAATAACAATTTCGTGTGGCAAAATTTCTAGGAAAGAGGCTGAAATTTTCGGCCACCTTGTTCTACCTCCTCTAGGTGGAAAACCTTATGTATTTATAACGCAAGTTTTAAGGGTAAAATCCTTTTCCAAAACCTATTGGGTTTTGTTTTCCATCAGGAAACAGATTCCTTTATTTCCTATTCTTTAGGAACAACAGGAACACCGAATTTAATTAACAAGTCTTCAACTTATGGAATTAATTTTCAATTTTCGAAATTAATATCCACCATAATTAATTACGAATTATTCCACTAAAGATTCGTAATTGCACTCCTCATTCAATTTCGAAATTCATCCATTAAATCTTATTTAACTTCACATGTTAAGATTCAGATAGTACTCAATTAACTTAAATTACTGACGATTTAATTTATTGATTATTTCTTTTAGACTTTCGCTTAGCTTATTTCATGTGTCGGATACCAAATCCATCGGCCGGGTTTAAACACAAAAACTTATAACCTTTCCTAAAGGCGTATCATTAAACTCTATACCGAGACATGGATTCCATCAACTAACTATTATTTCGCCAATGTACATTATTATTATTATCCAATTTACCAGGTATATTGACCCACGAAAGGATCTCTCATTTTAATAAATCAAAACGATAATAATATACACAACTAATAATAATTATATCAAGATTAAGAGTATAAGCACAAATGGCTAGAGAATTTATTTTATTAAGTACAAAATACTTATCTCTACTTGGTCCGTTGAATACATACAAAGTGTATTAGCACAAGAAGTTGGAATTAAACCACTCCCATAATCAAGATAAATTATATTTAATCTTGTGCTAGAATCATTCCTGATGGTTAGTCCAATTCCATCATTAGATTGTGAACTCAAACTTTATATTTATAAAAACAGATAGATTTAATCATCCGTGTATAAGCTAAACTCTATACACTAAATCATCTACTATATAAGCAAAGGACACAGACTAATATATGATCTATTTAAAACTTTATTAAAATCGAATAAATAATTGTTCCATAATAAATATCATATCTAAACCAAACTCACGGTTAATAGTATATATCCCAACAATCACCCACTTAGACTTTTAACCATGACGATTGTTAGAATATACTATATCTAAATGCATGGTTAATAGTATATACCCCAACATGTTCCTGATAGACCCTCGGCTCATGAACAATGATCAATATGTTTCGTTAATTTTGCCTGTTGAAAGAATATATTGTGATCATCCTAGTACGTCTTTATTCCCAGATTACCCCTAAACCATCGTGCTACTTGTCTTTGTTTGTGTACTAAATAATCTATGGTTTTTTTTGTTTGAACTGCAGTTTGTTATACAATGATGACAGATGATCACAAGAGCGACGAGAATATAGAGATATGGAATATCAAGAAACTAATAAAGGCATTAGAATCTGCTCGAGGCAATGGTACGAGCATGATTTCTCTAATCATACCACCTCGCAATCAAATATCACAGGTCACTAAGATGCTTGGATATGAGTTTGGAACTGCATCCAACATCAAAAGCAGAGTGAATCGCCAATCTGTGTTAGGCGCAATCACATCTGCTCGACAAAGACTTAAACTCTACAACAAACGGGCTCGTGCTTACACTGGAACGATCAGGGCTGAAGACGGGAAAGACAAGAAGGTTACATATGATTTTGAGCCTTTCAGGCCGATTAACGTGTCTCTATATCTTTGTGATAACAAATTGCACACAGAAGCGTTGAATGAACTTCTGGAATGTGATGAGAAGTTTGGGTTTATTGTGATGGATGGGCAGGGGACACTTTTCGGGACCTTGAGTGGCAGTACCAGGAATGTGAGCGGAAGCAAGCATCCAAGATCATATTCTTACATGTAAACTAGACAAACATAATCAAATACGAGATTGCAACACTAACCTTTTGAAGCTGTTGCACAAATCTTCAATAGCGTCCGTGCTTTCCAGGTCTATGATCTTCTGCTGTGTATCCTGAAGTTCTATGAACGTAATACTTGAGTGACAAGTATTTCGGCCAAAGAAGAATGATCCACCTTACGGTTTAATTGTTTTCTTTAAATACCCACGTTTTTTAGGGTAAACCCTAGCAAAAAACGTGTAGCACTCCTAAAGGATGTTGTTTTTTCCTTTTAATTTCCTTGTTCTAGAATATTCAGGCACAGCAGGGACCACAGATTTAACAACGAGGCTTCCTATTGTGGTATTAATTCGGAATATGAATGAATTAATCCTACCACAATAAATTACAATTTATTCCACTAGAAAACTGTAATTGCACTCCTCTGTTTAATTTCGAAATCATTCATTAAAAACTTATTTAATTCCCCGTGTTAAGATTACAGACACCAATCAAATAAATTAAATTACCGACAATTTAATTCATCGACTAATTTAATCCTTTATACTTCCGCTTAACTTATTTCATGTGACGGATACAAAATACACCTGCAGGGTTTTCACATGAAGACTTTCAAGTATCCATAAAGCGGTATCATCAATCTCAAGGTCAAGATACGGAGGTTCTATCAACTAATTGTTATTTCACAAATGCACTTTACCATTATCCAATTTACCAGAAATACATTAACTCGCAGTTCAGTCGTACCTTTTAATAAATCAAAATAATGCACGAAGCACATTGATCATAACAATCATATCAAGATTAAGAGTATAAGAACATTCAATGAGCTAGAGAGGTAGTTTTATATATTTAGCACAAAAACACTTATCTCTACTTGGTCCATCCAATACACAAAAATGTACTAGCATAAGAAGTTGGAACTGAACCATTCCCATAATCAAGATAGATTATAATTTAATCTTATGCTACAATCATCAAGATACTTTGCCCAGTTTCATCTTTGATTGTGAACATTAACTTTATAACTTATAAGAACCGACAATTTAATCTTCCACGCATGAGCTAAAGCTCCATACACTAAATCGTCTACTATATAAGTAAATGGCACACATATGAACAAATGATCTATTTAAATCAAGACTTCGTTGAATTAAATAAATAAATAAACAATTGTTTCAAAAAAAAATAAAACATAATACTATAATACCGCATGGTTAATAGAATATCGTAACAGAATGTCCTTCACAAGTTTAGTGTTGATCTGCCCAAGAAACACGGGAGAGGTGGACAGTCATCGTCGGGTTTTGATCGTCTTAGAATGGAGAAACGACATAACTATGTGAGAAAAACGGCAGAGCTTGCAATACATTTTTATATTAATCCGTCCACTTGCCAGCCTAATGTTTCGGGCTTGATATTAGCTGGATCAGCAGAGTTTAAGACAGAGCTCAGCCAATCTAATATGTTTGATCGTCGTCTTAGGGAAAAAATATTGAAGGTCGTTGGTGTTTCTTATGGAGGGGAAGATAGTTTTAGCCAAGCAATTAAGTGTCTGCTGAGCACTTAACCAATGTGAAATTTATTCACGAGATTGATATTATTGGAAAGTATTTTGAGGAGATTAGTCAGGACACTGGGAAGTATTTCGTTGGCGTTGATGATACAATGGAAGTTCTGGACACGGGCGCTATTGAAACCATTAGTGTGGGAAAATCTCGACGTTACTAGGTATGTTTTGAAAAATAGCAGTACTGGAGAAACAATAATCAAACACTTGAATAAGGAGCAAGATGCAGATCAGAGTAATTTTCGCGAACCTGCTACAAATGTGGAATTAGAGATTATGGATAAAATGCCTTTACTTGAGTGGTTACAAATAAATCAAAGAAGGATCTCAGTTCTGTCGTGGTTTTGGTGGCATTGGCGCTATTCTTCGTTACAAGCTCGATGTTCAAGTTTTTATGATGTTTGTGACGACGGTGAAGTTTATGAAGAAGTTTATGTTGATTCTGAATAGCAATCATCCAACTTCAAAAATGCCAGTTTAGTAATGGAGCAGGAATGTTGCACTGGTGCGCGAGGAGGACTCATGCCTGACTCAGCCGGTGATGTGCTTAGCCACAAATTAGTGGGAGCTCTTCAGGTAAGTGAGCAAAGATGTAGTCTTATTCTTGAATGTTATAATCTATTTTCTTTGAAGATTAAACTTATCTGCATCATTCACTACTAAAAAAACAGACGGACAAATTTTGTAGCTAAACAGCAAAATCTGTCGCTAATCCTACTTAGCTACAGGTTAACAACAAATTATCAAAAACTCTTATTAGCTATGAGCGACTAGTTTTTTTCTTCTTTTTGTAGTGATTTCCTTTCTAGTAATCTTTTCTTTTTTCGTGGTTTACTAGATGGATGACGGGCATGAAGAAATAACGTTGCGAGTAGTTTCTTCGCGTTTGTGAAGGTCACTTTCATCTCCCAAATGCCAGTGCAGCAGTTGAGCAGGAAGCCATCCCTGGTGCACGAGGCCTGGCGCTTGGATTGGCCGCTCATGTGCTTAGCAGCCAATAAATGGGAGCTCTTCAGGTAAGCGGGCAGAGACCTCGTCTTGTCCTTGAACGTAAAGTAGAAGAATCTGCAATTTTCTTATAGTGTTTTCTTTTTCCTGGTTTACTAGATGGATGACACGTAGGATTTCATATAGGTGTTCGTAACACACAGTAATAATTCTAGGCAGAACTTTTCATGTTTAAAATTTATTTACATGTCAAAGATCGAATCTAATACGTACCTGGTGAAGAGAGTCTGGTTTCAAAAATTCTTCGATAGTGTCAAGACTTCATGCGTATCCACACCGACACCGATCTTTGCTATCAACTCTTTGATCAATGAAATCGGTACTGAACGAAACTATATGCTGAAAGTTTTCTCAAAAATCTCAACTCAAAGGTTCAACAAGAAACACTTTTCTTGTAATTGTATTTTTCTCTCTCGGCTCTTGTATTGTATTCTTACTTTCACAAAGTGATTTTTCTTCTCAAGAATTAATAATTATGGCAAATTCTCCATCATCCTTTATATAGCATCACTTATAACCCTTTTCCTATTTGATTGAGGTGATAATTTTCTTAGCGTAAAAGTTTAATTCCAAAAATAAACTTACGGAACTTTTTTCCATTAGAAAAACCGTATATCCCATTCCTAATGGAATAACGTGTGCCATCGTTAGCTTTACGGAAATTCCAATTCAATTCCAAATTGAATTGGATTATGTGAATTAGTTAACATTTTATATTAAATAATATCACTCACATTCTTAATGGGTTTAACTTAGCCTCACGTCCTTTTTGGACTTTTGTGTCAATCCAATTCTATATTGGATTTATCAAATAAGTTTCATTAACATATTATATGCATACTTTGTACAATAAATATTAATTATATATATCACATATATATTTCAATCAAAAGATAATTTTAATTTTTTATTTTAAATAAAAAAGTTTAATTTATTCACAATATTAATTACATTTTCTGTCATTGCAAAGAATATAATAATATTTCATTTGGACTAATAACTTTATTTATTTGACTAGTTAAATTCTTCAATTCAATTATCAAATAATAAGTTAATTAATCCTTAACAAAGATCAGAATACTCGTTAGTATGCGACCCCATAGGTTCAATACTAAACCGGTAGTAAATTGACCACATCAATATACTAATCAAAGGTGGCGTCTAGCAACACTCCTTAACGACCAGATAGCATGAAGTATACAATTTACTCTAAAGAACCTGTAGAGAATAAAGTAGTATTTCGTTCTGCCCTTATAACTCTGAATCACCCTAGGATATGGTTCAACTGTCAAATCCTAATAGGCGACAAACTATGTGTTAATGTCAAATATAATCAAACATTGAATGACCTAAGAAACTCTTTTCTTCTTTCATTCAATTGCCCTGGCCAAGGTCTTAGTTTGGTCGTTTATAATTATGACAACATGGAGCTTAAACTCATTACCAAGAGTTGACAGATTCCATCCTGATCAATCACTAATTCTACAAGTATTTAATCGTATCCAATATCCTTTCAACTATCGCCCTAGGGCCATAGGTGTCTAGTATCAAATCACAATAAATAACTTGTCAATTACTATGACGATCTCAGATCAAAGGAAACTCTTACATCTCATTCTTTAAGAGAATATACTATTGACAGTTTATGGTAATTCTAACCATTAGGAATTATCCAATGAGTCGGTTCAATGATCATATCTCTATATGCATCATCTATCTATGTGATTTAGTTAATGAGATCAACTAATCTTTATCCCATAAAGACAATCATAAATATTGATCTAACTGGATTACTAATGTCCAAATTAATAATCCTACGATGAAGACAAATTAGGTTAAATTATAAGAAACTTTACTTTCATTATCATGATCTCCATCATGATATCAAGTCTCAAAATTTAATCAAGGACCTTATCAGATTAATCAAGCAATTAATAATAACTATGATAAAAGAATATCAAATGCCATATATTTTATATCAAATAACGTCACAAAAATATGTTCAAATCATCAAATATGAGAATGGATCTAGGGCATATCTACTATATCCCTAACATGACCGGCATGAAGAAATGACGTTGCGAGTAGTTTCTTCGTGTTTGTCTGAGGAATTTGAAGGTCACTTTCATCTCCCAAATGCCAGTGCAGCAGTTGAGCAGGAAGCCAGGCCTGGCGCCTGGATTGGCCGCTCATGTGCTTAGCGGCCAAATACCGGGAGCTCTTCAGGTAAGCGGGCAGGGACCTTGTCTTGTCCTTGAACGTAAAGTAGAAGAATCTGCAACTTTCTTATAGTATTTTCTTTTTCCTGGTTTACTAGATGGATGACCTGCATCATGAAGAAACAAAGTCGCGAGAAATTCCTTCGTGTGCGTCTGAGCAATTTGAAGGTCATGTTCATCCCTCAAGCGGCGTGTTTGCTGAACGAACAGAGACAACATTCATATTAGCGCGGTGTTATCAAAGGCGAAAAGCGCAAAAAAGTTATAATGCTTGGGGCTTTAAGGGCAAAGGGCAAATAAAACGTGGGCTTTAATGAAAAAGGTGCAACTGAAGGAAAAAGTAAAAATATGTATATGTAGTCCAAGACCAATAATTATAAGCATGAATAACAAATATATGGACAAAAAAAGTTGAAGAAAAAATAACGATAAAATGAAATATCAATTGTTCAGTGTCGCATTTTCAGGATTATACTCATGGGCAAGGAAAGTATGCCTCAGAGCCTTGATGCACACTAAAGCGCCCGCAAAGCGAGACGAAGCACTCAACATGTTTTGAGCTTCGCTTTAGGGCTTAAGCGCGTCTTTGACAATACTGATATAGCGGTTTAGCAGCTAATCAAGAACTTAATCTGTTCCTTTGGAGTTGATTGGGAGCTTTACGCTATGCTCCTTCGAGTAGTCTAATTGTTAAGTAGTAGTAGTATCATGTTATCTAGGAAGCAAGAAGTTTTAAATAATATACAGTATGATTTCATTGAAGTCAGTAGTATGTAATGTAGTCAGTAACTAGATCATGTTGCTATATTTTTATGGCTGGTATGTTGTGGATATCTGATTTCTGAACTATGAGTTAGTATTAGTATTTTATATATGAAGTTGGGAGTTCTAAACTTATATGCATTATGATTCAGTATTATGTGATCTGAATGACTGCTCGTTCTTGAGATTGACCATTACAAGTACAGTATCATTGGGATATTGGACTGTTTAGGCATACTATAGTTACTATTTTGGAACCGTGGAAGCAGATATTAGTAGCTATCAATAGGCTGTCTACGTCACACCCCTTAGGGTGTGGTTCTTCATTGGACCCTGCGTGAATGCGAGATGCTTTGTGCACTGGGCTGTCACTGTAAGGTAGGTGTTGTTCCCTAAATATTCACTCGGTTCTTACACAACAGAGTGAATTTGTCTTAGATTTCCAGAAGAAGATGCCATTCGTTTGATGAGAAATAAAAAGGAATATCGAGAATTCGTGTGGCTTAAGCTGAAGCAGCTATTTTCGAAGTAACAGAAAAAAAAGCAACGACTGAAGTGGGAGAGTGAGAGTCGAAAAGAGGATTTCTCACTTCTTTCCCTCATTCAGAATCTTGCATGAGACTTTCATATCACACGGCTCCTAAGTGATAAAAGAAAGAAGAACCCATTTTCTTTCTTTTTTGATTACCTTCCAATATCCGTTTTCAACTTCAACATCAAGTACTCCTTTTTTTTTTTTTTTTTTTTTTTTTTTTTTTTT
>MCJB01022174.1:149662-191336 GCA_002018475.1 Nicotiana obtusifolia | reverse complement strand
TAACCATTTGGCCGCCACTACACGTAGGCAACCCCATACAACAAAGGCAAATCCATCGAATGCTTCTTCGATACATCATCATAGTGATTTTCCTTTTCAAACTTCAACCAACTTTTGTCCAAATGTCTAAGAACTACGTAACTTTCAACTAATATCATTTATAATAGTTTCTGAATTTTGCTTTTCCTGATTTTTTTTTACAATTTCATATAAATAAAGAATAGGTAATTTTACACTAAGGATAAACACCTTTCAAGCTCCCCTTCTTTGTAAAATTTTTTGAGATTTTTTTTAACAATATTTAAAATTAATACTTGCTTATTTTAAATAATCCGAATATTATTGTCATAAAAAAATATTACTTATTATGGTTACTTTTCTAATATAGGGGAAAAGAAAATATCTAGTTTAGGAAAGTAAAGTCGGTATTTATATTTCTTTGTGGGGCCCAATTGGAATAACTATATATACAACACTCCCTCCGTTCTCTCTAGAATTCCATAACTGCCGTGTCAGTCTCTCTTTCTATTTTTCTCTCTTTTCTTTTTGGTGAATTCTCATCTCACTTCTCCCTAAGGTATGTTCATCGTTTCGAATTTTTTTTTGAAATGAAATTTGTGTTTCCTTGATGAGTGATTTATTCATTTATTTATTGATATATGTTTTTTTTTTTTTTAATTTTTATTATGTTTTATTGATCTAACTAGGTGAAGTGATTAGTTTATGTTGTTTTGTTTGGATTATGAAACTGATGATTTAGATTAGTGATTATTGCTTATAATCTAGTAATAGTTTATATGTGTTACTTTTATTAGAGAAATTAGTGAGCGCCTTTAAACTAAGTGATCTTAAACGTGGTTATGATTAATGAAATTGGTTTAATCAGAGAATATGGTAAAATCAAAGAGAATTAAGGCTGTTTATTTTTTGTGAAAATTTGTGCGGGGATTATACAGAATTTATTGTAGGAAATTAAATCCCAATGGATGGAAAAAAAAAATAGTGATCTCTTACCTTGGCTAAGTTTGGTGGGTAAAGTTACTCGATACTTGTGCCGGTGGGAGGTATTAGGAATCCGATGGAATAGTCGAGCTGTGCGCAAGCTGGTCCGGATATCACCGTCATTTAAAAAAAATTGTTGTAGGAAATTAAATCCCAATGGAGTCAAAAGACACTAGTGATAAACCGTGGTTGGCAGAGTTACTTGGTACCTGTGCTGGTGGGAGGTAACAGGTACCAGACGGCATAGTCATAGGAAGGACACCAACATCATAAGAAAAAATAGAATTTATTGTACGAAATTGCTGTCAAAGTTGAGTAATTTAATGTGTAGTATAGTGTTCATGGAAGGTTGGTATAATATTCTTCATCCTTGTATTAAAAGGTATGTAAAGTATTGGGTTTGATTTGATTGGTAATTTTTTGTAAAACATTGAATCCACCTACTGGTTTGTATTGCTTTGGTATGTATTTCTTTGAAAAGCAGCAAGTGAATTAGCTTTTTGTTTGTCAAGTATTCATGTTGTGTTAATCTCCCTGGCGGGTTGAGTTAGCCGATTATTTGATAATTTACTATTGATGTATCCAAGGGGTAAAGTAGGAGCCTAGGAGGTGCTGTGGGGTGAAGAGAAGTATATGTTGCTGGTTATCATTTAATCATCCAAGAAAAGAAGTTAAATCTCTTAGAAGATACCTCACAAAAAAAAAAGGGTCTCTTGGAAGACTTTTGAGGGGATAAAAGAAAGTGCTTTCCCCTAAAAGGAAAAAAGGAGAAGATTTTGTAATAGCTGTGATAAGATTCGCTTCAGGAAAAAGTCAACTTTCATAAGATTACAACAACAAAAAACCCAGTGGGGCATGGGAGGGTAGTGTGTAGGCAGATCTTACTCGTACCCGTAGGAGGTAGAGAGGCTGCTTCCGTTAGACCCTCACTCAACTTTTATAAAGATTCGAATTTTTTATTTATATGCAGATGTATATTCAGTAATCAATGATGCAGTGATCAAACATAGTTTTAGTTTCCATTTTTATACCGATATATTAGCTCCTGTAAACTACTTATCAGCCCCTGTAAACACTAGGCCCTTTAAACAAAGAATGACTCGTGAAGATTATTTACACACATAGATGTTAGTTCTGGAATTGGGGAAATGGATGTTTTACAAGCTCACTGAAGTTCCTATACGACCTTCTAAGTGCACATTGTATCTGTACCATAGAATTTGGAGTAACAAAACTAGTCATGCCCATCATAAGTTTAGCATTCAATAGCTGTCATTGATTGGTTATTTTAAGGCTTGGGCATTTGTTGTCACTTGGTGTTAGCTTACTTATTTTAGTCTTTGTTTGCGTACTAATATCTGATGATTTTTTGTTTTCTTGAACTACAGTTTGGTCTACAATGATGGCTGACGGTCATGATAATGATAAGAATATCGAGATATGGAAGATTAAGAAACTTATAAAGGCACTTGAAGCTGCTCGAGGCAATGGTACCAGCATGATTTCTCTTATCATGCCTCCACGGGATCAAGTATCTAGGGTAACTAAGATGCTTGGAGATGAGTTTGGAACTGCATCGAACATTAAAAGTAGAGTTAATCGTCAATCTGTGTTGGGTGCAATCACATCTGCTCAGCAGAGACTTAAACTATATAACAAGGTTCCACCAAATGGGCTTGTGCTTTACACTGGAACGATCATGACTGAAGATGGGAAAGAGAAGAAGGTTACAATTGATTTTGAGCCCTTCAGGCCCATTAACGCATCTCTATATCTTTGTGACAACAAATTTCACACAGAAGCCCTGAATGAGCTTTTGGAATCTGATGACAAGTTTGGATTTATTATAATGGATGGAAATGGGACACTTTTCGGGACATTGAGTGGCAATACCAGGGAGGTTCTTCACAAGTTTAGTGTTGATCTGCCCAAAAAACATGGAAGAGGAGGACAGTCAGCATTGCGTTTTGCTCGTCTTCGGATGGAGAAACGGCACAACTATGTGAGGAAAACGGCAGAGCTTGCAACCCAATTTTATATTAATCCTGCCGTCAGTCAGCCCAATGTTTCAGGCCTGATACTAGCTGGATCAGCTGACTTTAAGACAGAGCTTAGCCAGTCGGATATGTTTGATCCTCGTCTTCAGGCAAAAATATTAAATGTGGTCGATGTTTCTTATGGAGGAGAAAATGGTTTCAATCAAGCAATTGAGCTGTCTGCTGAGATCTTGGCCAACGTGAAATTTATACAAGAGAAGAAATTGATAGGCAAGTATTTTGAGGAGATTAGTCAGGACACTGGGAAGTATGTTTTTGGGGTTGATGATACCTTGAAAGTTCTGGAAATGGGTGCTATTGAGACCCTTATTGTGTGGGAAAATCTGGACATGACTAGGTATGTGCTGAAAAATAACACTTCTGGAGAAACAATCATCAAGCACTTGAATAAGGAGCAAGACACTGTCCAAAGTAACTTCCGTGACCCTGCTACGAATGCGGAATTAGAAATTCAGGATAAGTTGCCACTGCTTGAGTGGTTTGCGAATGAGTACAGGAGGTTTGGTTGTAGTCTGGAGTTCGTTACCAATAAATCACAAGAAGGATCTCAGTTTTGCCGTGGTTTTGGTGGCATTGGAGGGATTCTCCGCTACCAGCTTGATGTTCGAGCTTTTGATGACCTTTCTGACGAAGGTGAATTTTATGAAGATTCTGAATAGCAATTAAGCAACTTCATATATGCCAGTGCAGGAGTGGAGCAGGAAGCTTGCACTGGTGCGCAAGGGCTCTCGCGTGCCCCAGCTGCTCTTCAGGTCAGTTGGCAGAAACGTTGTCTTGTTCTTGAATGTGAAGTTATGATCAAATTAGCAGTAAAAACCAACTTTGATGATCATAACCACCTATCTACTTTTGTGTGCATTATCTCTTGGAGATTAGAAATATTTGCCTTAATTTCTTTTCTAATATTCTTTTGTTTTTCCTGGTTTACTAGATGGATGACCTGTACGAAGAAATGGAGTCGCGAGTAAATTCTTCGCATTTGTCTGAGCAATGGAAATATTGTTTTCGTCTCACAAGTGCTGGTGCAGGATTGGAGCGGGGAGCCTGCACTGGTGTGCGAGGGCTTGCGCCTGATTTAGCCGCTCATGTTCTTAGTGACAAATTACTGGAAGCTCTTCAGGTCAGTGGGCATAGACTTTGTCTTGTCCTCGAGTGTGAAGTTTTGAATCAACTTAGCAGTAAAGATCAACTTTTTATATCGAGCTACCTATCTTCTTTTGCATGCAATGTCTATTGAATATGGGAGATTTTCATCATTCCCTTTCTAATATTTGTTTCTTTTTTTCCTGGTTACTAGATGGATGGCCTGCATAAAGAAATGAAGTTGCCAGTAATTTCTTCGCGTTTGTCTGAGCAATATGAAGGTGACTTTCATCTCATAAATGCCGGTGCAAGAGTCAAGCAAGAAACTTGCACTGGTGTGCGAGGGTTCGCGTCTGACTTGGCCGCTCATGTGCTTAGCAACAAGTTACCGGGAGCTCTTCAGGTCCGTGGGCATGTCCTTTGAATGTGAAGTTTTAGTCAGCTTAGCAGTAAAGATCTCCTTAATTTGATGATAGAACAATTATCTTATTTTGCATGCAATTTCTTTTGAAGATAGGGAATATTTGCATCATTTCCTTCCTAATGTTCTTTTCTTCCTGGTTTACTAGATGGATGACGAAATGAAGCTGCTAATGATATCTTCATGTTTGTCTGACCAATCTGAAGGGGTCGCTTTCATCTCTGAAGTGGCTTCTCCGCTGAAAGAACTGAGAAGAAGATGCATGTGGCAGTATAGCAGCTATGCAAGAACTTAATCTGTTCTGTTGGAGTTGATAGGGAGTTACCTGCTATGCGCTCCTTGGAAGAGTGAAATGCATAATTACTGTCATATATTATCTTTTATCTAGTAAGTTGAGAGCTTTAGTATTATCATATTATCTAGGGAGTAATATGCAGTATGATTTTGCTGAAGTCAGCTGTATGCAACCCCAATGACTATTTCATGTTGTGAGATCTTTATGACTGGTATGTCGTGTGATAGACCTATTTCGGTACTATGGATAAATACTATGATATTATCTATGAAGTTGGGAGTTTTTACTGATATGCAGGTCTGATTCTGCTGTAGTCGGTAGTATTTGATCTCTCTGAGTATTTCATGACGTGGTACGGTTGATAGTAGGACTACTTTGTTGGGTGATCCTGACTGCTTGGTCAGGATTATGATACTGGCTTCACTTTTCTCTCTTCTCTTCGGTTTTTTAGTTGACTGCTTATCTTGCAGATCATGAATAGTCTTTGTTTGAGTTGAATTGCCGATAGTTTGTTCTGCTGAAGTTAGTATTGTGTAACGTTCGTGATATTCATATTGTGAGATATTATGATTGTTTATTCTTGAGACTGGCCTATACTAGTACAGTATATCGTTGGAATATTGCACTGCTTGGCAATATGCCAAGGTAACTATTGTTTATGACCGGTTAATCCAAGGTACAGTTTCATTATGCTGAAATGTTGATTTTAAGGGTCAATATACCCAACAATTCACTCTTTAGCAGCATTTTTTATCACCTAAAGATCTGCTTCACCTAATCGTTGTGTTATCGCTTAGTATACAACTGCGGAGATGAAATGGTAAGTTTGGTTATGGCTTGTGACCAATAGATTGATTGTGATTAAAAGGTCAAGGCTTGGACAGCCTGAGATCATTTTAGCTCAGCAGCATAGTATATGAACCGTGGTTTCTTCGTTATTTCTTTTTTGTTTTATAAAATAATTGTGGTGTTTGGACCAACTTGCTTGTACTTTAACTAATTCACTCGAAACTTGCTAGTGACTTTTTAGAAAAACATTAGATAACTTCATTAAGACTTTGGCAACAACAACAAAAACAAATCCAGTGTAATTCTACAAGTAGGTATGAGAAGGGTAGTGCACAAGCTGACCTAGACAACATCGTTATCAAACAAAAACAAAGTACAAAGAAAGATAGAAGGTTCTACGAGAACCTATGGTAGATAACCAATCTATATATCCGCGCTACATCTTGCGCAAAATTAAAGGAGCACCATGTTGAGGTTGAAGAGTGATAACTGTATGAGGAGCATGTGCATAAGATGGAGAGAGCTCAAAAGCATAGTGTTGTAGAATCAATGCAAGTGCCATTTTAGCCTCTAACATTGCAAAATTCAGCCCAATGCATATTCTTGGTCCCCAACTAAATGGAAAATATGCAAACTTACCTTTTGTTGCTTTATTAACTCCTTCACCAAACCTCTCTGGTTTGAACTCCTTAGCATCATCACCCCATAGTTCATTGTCATGATGCAACCAAATTGCAGGTAACAGAAGTAGCATCCCTGCTGGCAAGGACAAGTTCCCTAATTTGGTTTCCTCATGTAGAGTTCGACTAATCATAATTCCCGGCGGGTACAACCTTAAAACCTCGTTGAATATCAACGTTACCTGTAGAAAGTAAGTAGTAAAAAATAATGTATTGTGAGGATTCATCGCAAATTGACTAATCATACGTTGGTTGTCAGCCTACCCCAACCCTCATCCATTCGGACTTGGTACAGGCTAAACGGCATTCCGTTGAACTAAGATCCCGCTTTGCGCGAGGTCCTTGTCACAAGGGTCTATTGTACACAATCTTACCCCGCATTTTTACAAGAGGTTGTTTCCACCAACTATATAGTGACTATCTGCCGGCCGCAACCCTCATCCTTTATCCGGATTCAGGAGCGGCGGCAACAACAATATACTCAGTGTAATCCCACAAGTGGGGTCTGGGAAGGGTAGTGTATACGCAGCCTTTACCCCAATAAGGCAGAGACTGTTTCTAGAAGACCCTCAGCTTAGAAAGAAATTCAGGACCAGCAAAGTAGTAAAAATAATGATATAGCAATTTTTTTGGATAACCAAAATTAGTATGGTGGATATTGATAGTACTTACAACTTTCAACTGATTCAATAACTCATAGTCAGGTTTGTTATTTCCAAAGACTTGACGAACTTCTTCTCTAGCTCTTTCTTGCCAATCGACATGCTTACTCAGTAAAATCAAAGTCCAAACAAGCAAAACTGAAGTAGTCTCTTGCCCAGCAAAGTAAAATAACTTGCACTCTTCAATCACCTCGTCGATAGTCATACCAAAGTTCTTGTTTCCGCACATTTGGATTTCTTTGAAATTAGATTCCAATAGTATTCCCAGTAAGTCATCTTTTGCAGCTTCCCCTGCTTTCATTTCTCTTATTCTTTTATTGATTATTCCTAACACTAATGATTGCACTTCCTTAGCGATTTGCTTCATCCTCTTGTTCCTCTTTGTTGGCACAAATCTATGCCAAAAACAAAGCGTTAATTTCATGTATGATCATTAACTTTTATCCACTGTAACAACAGAGTCACAAAATTGTAAGTCGAGTTTACTCAATATGATAGTGAAGTTACAGAACTATTTTTCTTGAAACTGTATCGAGTTTACCTCCATCCGGGGATGTAAAGCCATCGCGCTGTTTGTAAAATTAACTTAGCTTGTTCTTTTTGAAGCTCAAATATCTGTCTCCCTTCTTCATAGTTACTACCAAAAGCGGTTCTTGAAATGGCATCGCTTGTCAACGTTTGAAGAAAAGGCCACACGTCTATCTCTGATCCCTCTGGTGAAACAATATTTTCCCATTTACTGAGCATGTCACAACAACTCAAGTAGAATGATGGCAGCATATGCTACATATACACCAGAAATTAGTTATACTGGGATTTTTCACATCTAGACTTTATCAAAACAGGCTACTGATATTCCTAGATTAAGTCTTGTCCAGCGTATATGTGCTTTCGGACGTGCATTGTGAAATTGTTACTATCAGGACAAAACAACTTATATTTCCTACTCATTAATAACTAATATTATGGATAGAGGCGGATCCAAAATGTAAACTTTATGGATTTAAGGTAAAACATACGATATTTACAATAGTTTCGGGCTTTTCCCTTTTCTCTCTCTCTCACACACACACACACATATATATATATACTGATGGTCTTCTAAATAAAAAAATTGTTTATTTAGTTGAACTTAGCCTAAGGAAGCCCTATCGATCGAACCTATCCAATTTTTACTACGAGCGTTGGCTTTTCACGACCTTGTACCGATAACATTTTTTTCTTTTTGGGAGCAATATCAGCAATACAGTTCATCCAAGTTCATCCAATGTAAACTGTAAATCCTAGAGCTGAATGCAAAGTACTGGTACCTGGTTCATCTGAACCCTGTACTTTCGATGCGAAGCATAAATTTACGTGTAAAAATCTATTAAAATTGTAACAAACAGTAGATATGAACCCATAACTTTGAAAATATGATGGTTTCAACGCTAAGAACCTTAAAGGTTGAACACATAAAGCTTAAATTCTGGATCCGCCACTGATACATCCGTCTCTAATTCTGAAGTCATCCTAATACAATGGTAGTATAAAATCGTCTACAGTAATTTTAAGATAGCATAAAGTGATTTAGGATGTTAAAAGTACCTTCAACTTGTCAAGGTGAAATGCAGGATTGATAATTCTTCTATGCTTAGCCCACTTCTCTGTTTCATAACTTGCTAGCCCTTGTGCTAGCAACTTAGTGAGTGGATTGCCTTGAATCTTCTGATATATGTAACTTTTTGACAAAATCTCCCTTATAAGTTCAGGGTCAGTGATAAACATTGCTGGTTTTGGTCCTAACCACATAAAGCTATTCTTGCCTACAAGATACAACAAGCTAGATCAGAGAATACACAAATCTCAAACTATTGGGAATCTATAAGGAGGTTAAAGAGATTCAAGAATTGAACTGAACCTCATTTAAAATATGATTTATTATAGACAGGCTCCCAATGTAAAGATAGTTTACACTATCAGTCAAGGACGGAGCTAGGTAGGCGGAAGGGGATTCAGCTGAACCCCCTTCATCGAAAATTACACTATATCAGGATCTGAATTCCCTTAGCTTTTTTGGTGTTTATTTTTTTTTATTTTTTAAATCCCCTTGGTGATAATCCTGCCTCCACCACTGCTATTAGTGTAGGTTTACCTGTGACAGCAAGTTAGTTATTACACTTATCGTAGATATTTACGTAACTGCCTTATAAATGACCTGACTGTATAAATATTACACTGTGAGTGAGCTTAAACTCGAGTCAGGATCTGGTTAAGTTGACCTAAAACAACAAGTAACTCTACATGTCAACCCTGATATAACAACCTCTTAAATAGCGTCATGACCTAAAAGTCACTTCTTGAATCACCGAATATTCCTATTTTCCATTATACCAACCAAATCCATTCGAAAGGTTAGAAATCAACAAAAGAAAAAGTAAGTGGACCTGACCTATTGAATCATGACTATATCCGCTATTCTGATATTAAAATTCGATAGAGATGAAATTGGAGCAGTTGATTTTTTTTTAGTTTCATTTTTTTGTTTTGGACTCCACAAGAATTTGTCAATATTTTCGATTAAATCTTCTTGTTACTGGATTTTCTATAGGAAAAATTATAGGTATAAATTGTGATTGCTTTCTTCTACAGAGAAACCTTTCTTACAAGTCACACCATAAGAGCCATTTATTATCTTTCTTTGATTCCAGATCAAAGATTAATTTCATCATTAATTTCTATCTAGATTATATATCTATGATCAGTTAAATTGCAGTAATATTGCAAAATTTCAAAAATAATATTACATACCATTTTGGAGCATCAACTTGGTGAAGTGTGGTAAGACTCTGGCCACATAATCATTGGTAAAATTCATAGGCTTGGTTTTGGCTTCTTCAACCATTGTATTTATCTCTTTGATGTCTCCAAGTAATAGCTTATATGAGCTTCCTTTGAATCCTTCCATTTTTAGTCTCTTTTCCATTTTCTTTGGTTGAATCCACACCCAATTCAAGAATTTCCATACCCATCTTAAAAAAATTATCATAATCACAAATGAAACTGCAACTGTGCTATTTAGCTTCTCCATTTTTCTTGTATAATGTTTCTAATAATGGAGCTTTCTTTTATAGTATTCCTACTTCTATAACATGCATTTATATAGTTCCGGAGAAGAAAGGATTGAGTTAGTCTTTGTCAGAAAATGTCGAAAATGGTTCATTATGTTTGGGGTAAGTTCAAAATCGTGCCTTAAATATATCTATGAACATCTTTTGTCCTTTAAATTTATCAAAAGTGAACAATTTTAGTTTTAGATAAATAATTAATGAACTTTAATTGTTAAATTAGCGAAAATTACGAAACAAAATAATTTAATATGAACTCATATTTGGAGGTGCAGATTTTGCGATTTTTGGTGTTTGGTGCAACTTTTACTATTGCGATATCTGAAATTTAACGGGATTTTCTGATGTTTCTGGTTAAACAAAATTTCACAATTTTCTTGAATCTAGCTATCACAGGTTTTTAAATATTTGATGGAGATTTTCTTTTTCCAACAATATATAGCGGCGATCAAAAGTGTTCACGATTGATAAATTTAAAGGATTAAAATAGAGCAGAAGTATATTTAAGGGACTATTTTTTAACTTACTCCAAAATATAGGGACCATTTTTTACATTTTCTCTTGTCTTTATCAACTGAAGTTTCATAATTCATCAAATGCTTACTGTCCATTAAAAAATATGTGATCAATGAATACACATGGCAGGAAACTGAGGATGAAGTTTGTTCTTTTACTTAAACAGGTTAGTCTTGTACTCTTGTTTGACAAGTATATATATTTTATTCTTTATTTGTCCAATAAGGTTGACTAGAGCAATAATTTAACCAATTTTATTTCACTTTGAGGTGCATTAAATTTCCTTGTCTTTTCTTATTTGGTTTTAATTAAAGTAAAAGAAGTCAGAAAAACAGACAATGACATTTTTTGGACTCTTTGGAAATTTTTTTCCTGTTCTTGATGGTATTAAAATGCCGGTACGATTGAATATTTTATCTGTCTCTTCAGGAAAATGAATATTTTAAGAAAAGATTTTATTAGAAATAATGATAAATGAGATTGTATTCTTAGGAAGTAAAGGAAAGCAAAGTGACAAGCTACTAGAACAAAAATCTTGCGGGGAAATGAGACGAAGTAGAACCATCTCTATCAAGATGATAGACCAGTTTTCTGTACTATCAATAGAATCAGTTATAACAAGTCACACTCTCATACTTTGAAAATACAGAAACAAAGAAATTCCACGATCAAACTACCCAAAAAAATAGAATGGACTAGAAATCGGAGCTCTAATTGATGTATTTATCTCCCGTTTGGTCATATAATTTGGGAGTTTTTTTAAAATTTTATTTTTTAATATCTGTTTGTTTATAGATATTAACCATTTTTTGGCAGATCTTGAAAACAAAATATGTAAATCCCAAAAACAGCTTAGCAGTAATGATCTCCTTAATTTGATGATAGAACAATTATCTTATTTTTCATGCAATTTCTTTTGAAGATGGGGAATATTTGCATCATTTCCTTCCTAATGTTCTTTTCTTCCTGGTTTACTAGATGGATGACAAAATGAAGCTGCTAATGATATCTTCATGTTTGTCTGACCAATCTGAAGGGGTCGCTTTCATCTCTGAAGTGGCTTCTCCGCTGAAAGAACTGAGAATAAGATACATGTGGCAGTATAGCAGCTATGCAAGAACTTAATCTGTTCTGTTGGAGTTGATAGGGAGTTACCTGCTATGCGCTCCTTGGAAGAGTAAAATGCATAATTACTATCATATATTATCTTTTATCTAGTAAGTTGAGAGCTTTAGTATTATCATATTATCTAGGGAGTAATATGCAGTATGATTTTGCTGAAGTCAGCTGTTAACCCCAATGACTACTTCATGTTGTGAGATCTTTAAGACTGGTATGTCGTGTGATAGACCTATTTCAGTACTATGGATAAATACTTTGCTATTATCTATGAAGTTGGGAGTTTTTACTGATATGCAGGTCTGATTCTGCTGTAGTCGGTAGTATTTGATCTCTGTGACTATTTCATGACGTGGTACGGTTGATAGTAGGACTACTTTGTTGGGTGATCCTGACTGCTTGGTCAGGATTATGATACTGGCTTCACTTTTCTCTCTTCTCTTCGGTTTTTTAGTTGACTGCTTATCTTGCAGATCATGAATAGTACTCTTTGTTCGAGTTGAACTGCCGATAGTTTGTTCTGCTGATGTTAGTATTGTGTAACGTTCGTGACATTCATATTGTGAGATATTATGATTGTTTATTCTTGAGACTGGCCTATACTAGTACAGTATATCATTGGAATATTGGACTGCTTGGAAATATGCCAAGGTAACTATTGTTTATGACCAATACTCGGTTAATCCAAGGTATAGTTCAGTATGCTGAAATGTTGATTTTAAGGGTCAACATACCCAACAATTCACTCTTTAGCAGCATCTTTTATCACCTATAGATCTGCTTCACCTAAACGTTGTGTTATCGCTTAGTATACAACTGCGGAGATGAAATGGTAAGTTTGGTTATGGCTTGTGACCAATAGATTGATTGTGATTAAAAGGTCAAGGCTTGGACAGCCTGAGATCATTTTAGCTCAGAAACATAGTGCATGAACCGTGGCTTCTTCGTTATTTTCTTTTTTGTTTTCAAAATAATTGTGGTGTTCGGGCCAACTTGCTTGTACTTCGACTAATTCACTCGATACTTGCTAGTGACTTTTTAGAAAAACATTAGGTAACTCTATCCACTAAGACTTTGGCAACAACAACAAAAACAAATTTAGTGTAATTTTACAAGTAGGGTATGAGAAGGGTAGCGCACAAGCTGATCTGGACAACATCGTCATCAAACAAAAACAAAGTACAAAGAAAGATAGAAGGTTCTACGACCAAACACGTGATATATGTTTTAGTAACCTATGGTAGATAACCAATCTATATATCCGTGCTACAGCTTGCGCAAAATTAAAGGAGCACCATGTTGAGGTTGAAGAACGATAACTCTATGAGGAGCATGTGCATAAGATGGAGAGAGCTCAAAAGCATAGTGTTGTAGAATCAATGCAAGTGCCATTTTAGCCTCTAACATTGCAAAATTCAGCCCAATGCATATTCTTGGTCCCCAACTAAATGGAAAATATGCAAACTTACCTTTTGTTGCTTTATTAACTCCTTCACCAAACCTCTCTGGTTTGAACTCCTTAGCATCATCTCCCCATATTTCATTGTCATGATGCAACCAAATTGCAGGTAACATAAGTAGCATCCCTGCTGGCAAGGACAAGTTCCCTAATTTGGTTTCCTCGTGTAGAGTTCGACCAATCATAATTACCGGTGGGTACAACCTTAAAACCTCGTTGAATATCAACGTTACCTGTTGAAAGTAAGTAGTAAAAAATAATGTATTGTGAGGATTCATCGCAAATTGACTAATCATACGTTGGTTGTCAGCCTACCCCAACCTTCATCCATTCAGACTTGGTACAGGCTAAAGGGCATTCCGTTGAACTAAGATCCCGCTATGCGCGAGATTCTTGCCACAAGGGTCTATTGTACACAGTCTTACTCTGCATTTTTGCAAGAGGTTGTTTCCACCAACTTTATATTGACTATCTGCCCGCCGCAACCCTCATCCTTTATCCGGATTTAGGAGCGGTGGCAACAACAATATACCCAGTGTAATCCCACAAGTGGGGTCTGGGAAGGGTAGTGTATACGCAGGCTTTACCCCAATAAGGCAGAGACTGTTTCTAGAAGACCCTCGGCTTAGAAAGAAATTCAGGACCAGCAAAGTAGTAAAAATAATGATATAGCAAATTTTTTGGATAACCAAAATTAGTATGGTGGATATTGATAGTACTTACAACTTTCAACTGATCCAATAACTCATAGTCAGGTTTGTTATTTCCAAAGACTTGACGAACTTCTTCTCTAGCTCTTTCTTGCCAATCAACATGCTTACTCAGTAAAATCAAAGTCCAAACAAGCAAAACTGAAGTAGTCTCTTGCCCAGCAAAGTAAAATAACTTGCACTCTTCAATCACCTCGTCGATAGTCATACCAAAGTTCTTGTTTCCGCGCATTTGGATTTCTTTGAAATTAGATTCCAATAGTATTCCAAGTAAGTCATCTTTTGCAGCTTCCCCTGCTTTCATTTCTCTTATTCTTTTATTGATTATTCCTAACACTAATGATCGTACTTCCTTAGCGATTTGCTTCATCCTCTTGTTCCTCTTTGTTGGCACAAATCTATGCCAAAAACAAAGCGTTAATTTCATGTATGATCATTAACTTTTATCCACTGTAACAATAAAGTCACAAAATTGTAAGTCTGAGTTTACCCAATATGATAGTGAAGTCACAGAACTATTTTTCTTGAAACTGTATCAAGTTTACCTCCATCCAGGGATGTAAAGCCATCGCGCTGCTTGTAAAATTAACTCAGCTTGTTCTTTTTGAAGCTCAAATATCTGCCTCCCTTCTTCGTAGTTACTACCAAAGGCGGTTCTTGAAATGGCATCGCTTGTCAACGTTTGAAGAAAAGGCCACACGTCTATCTCTGATCCCTCTGATGAAAATATATTTTCCCATTTACGGAGCATGTCACAACAACTCAAGTAGAATGATGGTAGCATATGCTACATATACACCAGAAATTAGTTATACTGGGATTTTTCACATTTAGACTATCAAAACAGACTACTGATATTCCTAGATTAAGTCTTGTCCAGCGCATATGTGCTTTCGGACGTGCATTGTGAAACTGTTACTCTCAGGACAAAACAACTTATATTTCCTACTCATTAATAACTAAATATTATGGATAGAGGCGGATCCAAAATGTAAACTTTATGGATTCAAGGTATAACATACAATATTTACAATAGTTTCGGGCTTTTCCCTTTTCACACACACACACACATATATATATATACTGATGGTCTTCTAAATAAAAAAATTGTTTATTTAGTTGAACTTAGCCTAAGGAAGCCCTATCGATCGAACCTATCCAATTTTTACTACGAGCGTTGGCTTTTCACGACCTTGTACCGATAACATTTTTTTCTTTTTGGGAGCAATATCAGCAATACAGTTCATCCAAGTTCATCCAATGTAAACTGTAAATCCTAGAGCTGAATGCAAAGTACTGGTACCTGGTTCATCTGAACCCTGTACTTTCGATGCGAAGCATAAATTTACGTGTAAAAATCTATTAAAATTGTAACAAACAGTAGATATGAACCCATAACTTTGAAAATATGATGGTTTCAACGCTAAGAACCTTAAAGGTTGAACACATAAAGCTTAAATTCTGGATCCGCCACTGATACATCCGTCTCTAATTCTGAAGTCATCCTAATACAATGGTAGTATAAAATCGTCTACAGTAATTTTAAGATAGCATAAAGTGATTTAGGATGTTAAAAGTACCTTCAACTTGTCAAGGTGAAATGCAGGATTGATAATTCTTCTATGCTTAGCCCACTTCTCTGTATCATAAGTTACTAGCCCTTGTGCTAGCAACTTAGTCATTGGATTGGCTTGAATCTTCTGATATATGTAACTTTTTGACAAAATCTCCCTTATAAGTTCAGGGTCTGTGATAAACATTGTTGGTTTTGGTCCTAACCACATAAAGCTATTCTTGCCTACAAGATACAACAAGCTAGATCAGAGAATACACAAATCTCAAACTATTGGGAATCTATAAGGAGGTTAAAGAGATTCAAGAATTGAACTGAGCCTCATTTAAAATATGATTTATTATAGACAGGCTCCCAATGTAAAGATAGTTTACACTATCAGTCAAGGACGGAGCTAGGTAGGCGGAAGGGGATTCAGCTGAACCCCTTCATCGAAAATTACACTATATCAGGATCTGAATTCCCTTGGCTATTTTGGTGTTCATTTTTTTTATTTTTTAGATCCCTCCCTTGGTGAAAATCCTGCTTCCGCCACTGCTATTAGTGTAGGTTTTCCTGTGACAGCAAGTTAGTTATTACTTTTATCAGATTACTCATTAAAGCTTATCATAGATATTTACGTAACTGCCTTATAAATGACCTGACTGTATAAATAAATATTGCACTGTGAGTGCATAGAGCTTAAACTCGAGTCAGGATCTGGTTAAGTTGACCAAAAACAACAAGTAACTCTACATGTCAACCCTGATATAACAACGTCATGACCTGCTATGATCGGTTAAATTGCACTAATATTGCAAAATTTCAAAAATAATATTACATACCATTTTGGAGCATCAACTTTGTGAAGTGTGGTAAGACTCTGGCCACATAATCATTGGTAAAATTCATAGGCTTGGTTTTGGCTTCTTCAACCATTGTATTTATCTCTTTTATGTCTCCAAGTAATAGCTTATATGAGCTTCCTTTGAATCCTTCCATTTTTAGTCTCTTTTCCATTTTCTTTGGTTGAATCCACACCCAATTCAAGAATTTCCATACCCATCTTAAAAAAATTATCATAATCACAAATGAAACTGCAACTGTGCTATTTAGCTTCTCCATTTTTCTTGTATAATGTTTCTAATAATGGAGCTTTCTTTTATAGTATTCCTACTTCTATAACATGCATTTATATAGTTCTGGAGAAGAAAGGAGTTGTCTTTGTCAGAAAATGTCAAAAATGGTTCATTATGTTTGGGGTAAGTTCAAAATCGTGCCTTAAATATATTTATGAACATCTTTTGTCCTTTAAATTTATCAAAATGTTCACTTTTAGTTTTCGTTAAATATTTAACAAACTTTGATTGTTAAATTAGCGAAAATTATGAAACAAAATAATTTAATATGAACTCATATTTGGAGGTGCATATTTTGCAATTTTTAGTGTTTGGTGCAATTTTTACTGTTACAATTTTTGGAATTTGACGGGACTTTCTGATGTTTCTGGTTAAATAATTTCACAATTTCCTTGAATCTAGCTATCACAGGTTTTTAAATATTTGATGCAGATTTTCTTTTTCCAACAATATATAGCGGAGATCAAAAGTGTTCACAATTGACAAATTTAAAGGATTAAAATCGCGCAGAAGTATATTTAAGGGACTATTTTTGAACTTACTCCAAAATATAGGGACCATTTTTTACATTTTTTTCTTGTCTTTAACAACTGAAGTTTCATAATTCAGCAATTGCTTATTGTCCATTAAAAAATATTTGATAAAAAGTGTTCACAATTGACAAATTTAAAGGATTAAAATTGTGCAGAAGTATATTTAAGGGACTATTTTTGAACTTACTCCAAAATATAGGGATCATTTTTTACATTTTCTCTTGTCTTTAACAACTGAAGTTTCATAATTCAGCAATTGCTTATTGTCCATTAAAAAATATTTGATAAAAAGTGTTCACAATTGACAAATTTAAAGGATTAAAATCGCGCAAAAGTATATTTAAGGGACTATTTTTGAACTTACTCCAAAATATAGGGACCATTTTTTACATTTTTTTCTTGTCTTTAACAACTGAAGTTTCATAATTCAGCAATTGCTTTATGTCCATTAAAAAATATTTGATAAAAAGTGTTCACAATTGACAAATTTAAAGGATTAAAATCGCGCAGAAGTATATTTAAGGGACTATTTTTGAACTTACTCCAAAATATAGGGACCATTTTTTACATTTTTTTCTTGTCTTTAACAACTGAAGTTTCATAATTCAGCAATTGCTTATTGTCCATTAAAAAATATTTGATAAAAAGTGTTCACAATTGACAAATTTAAAGGATTAAAATTGCGCAGAAGTATATTTAAGGGACTATTTTTGAACTTACTCCAAAATATAGGGACCATTTTTTACATTTTCTCTTGTCTTTAACAACTGAAGTTTCATAATTAAGCAAATGCTTATTGTCCATTAAAAAATATTTGATAAAAAATTTTCACAATTGACAAATTTAAATGATTAAAATCGTGCAGAGCAATAACTAAGGATATGTATTGAGCAGAGCAATAAATAATAATTGAGGAAACATGAAGTTTCTTCTTTTACTTAACTAAGTTAGTCTTGTTTGAGAAGTATATGTATTTTATTCTTTATTTATTTGTCCAATAAGGTTGACTAGAGCAATAATTTAATCAATTTTATTTCACTTTGAAGTGCATTAAAGTGACCAGCTACTAGAACAAAAATCTTGTGGGGAAATTAGACGAAGTAGAACTATTTCTATCAAGATGACAGATTCATTCTCTGTACTATTAATAGGATTAATTATAACAAGTCACACACTTATACTTCGGGAATACAGAAACAAAAAACTTTCATGATCAAACTACTAAAAAAAATAGAATGGACTAGAAATCGGAGCTCTAATTGATGTATTTAGCTCCCGTTTGGTCATATAATTTTGGGAGTTTTTTTAAAATTTTATTTTTTAATATCTGTTTGTTTATAGATATTGACCATTTTTTGGCAGATCTTGAAAACAAAATATTTAAATCCCAAAAACAGCTCTAGAGTAGTTTTTGAAAATTTTGAAGTCTTCTACTTACAAAGTTTCAAATTCTTTTCAAGTAAAATGTATGTCCAAACACAATTAACTTTCAAAAATCAATTTTCATCTCATCCTCAAAAATTTATTTTTTCAAGTTTCAATCAAATTTATGTCCACACGCTAGCTTAATAGACAAAGAAATAATTATTTGGGTTTGATATTCGATATTCAAACATTTATCTCGATTTATTCAAATTAGCACCGCGTATTATCCACTAAAGGAGAATTACTTTCTACTAAAAGCTTCATTATACTCAGAACTTGAATCCAAATCAGTAGAATAATATAACTCTTACTATACCCAAAGTTTTGCGATCATTTCTTTGTTGTAAACATCGTGTGAAAGTAAATAATTTCAGGTAAAAATTTACATTTCACAAGAGTCTATGTCCAATGGATGCCCGGGCATTGAGAAGGAAGGACGCTTTCAGAGGCGAAAGGCCATGAGGAGATACCGTCTGTGATTCATGGATCTCCGATTGGGAAACCGTATCCAAGCTCCATGACTTGTCTGCGCTCTTTGGACTTTTCAAACTTAGCAAACTGAAACATCTTAGTAGCTAAAGGAAGGGAAATCAACCGAGACCCCGTTAGTAGCGGCGAGCGAGAGCGGATTGGGGGTTTGAAGAAAAACAAACACGAAGCTTCGTTCCTCAGCAAAGTGTTCACTTCTTTTTCGCCAGGTTTCATTCGATTTGTTGTGGATTGGATGATGGAAAACCTATTTCTTTTTGGTTCGTTTAAAAAAGAATGATCTCTTTCTAAATTTGAAAGCAATTTAACTTAAACTTACAATTCTACCATTAATGAGAAGCTTTTATAACTCTGGACTCCTTTTTAACTTGTTTAGGACTATAAATTTCATAAGTCTTCATTTTTACTTAAACCGTAGCCAGTCAAACAGATTCACATAAATTGAAACGGAGGGATTATTATTTTCCTTTCCTACTAAAGTGGAGGATAATGGTCCTTTATAACTAAGTTATTTCATACACTTAATTAATACTTGACAACTAAGGAAGATTTTCTATGGATCCTCTCAATTAATACTTGACAACTAAGGAAGATTTTCTATGGATCCTCATTCCTCATAGAAGGCAAAAATGCCAAACAGCTCCCTAAATTTACCTATGAATTTTAATAAAGGTCTATCAACTTTTATTTTTTTTATTTTAACACATTTACTTGATGAAATGAGTATTTAATAAATAACTTTGAGATTGACCATGAAGAGTTGTGTACAGTTCCAAAATCATTTTCTAAATACCGTCAATTTTAGAGGCACTACGCTAAAACCAATTCACGAAATTTCATCCTGACACCTAAATACAAGGGCGGCATTTATCACAATAAATATGAGCTTTTTTGAATTTATAACTTTCGACATGAAATATAAATTTGTGTGAAACTTCACTAAAATTATAATAGATAGTAAAACATGAACCGTAACTTTAAAAATATAACGAGTTAAATACTAAAAACTTTAAATGTTGAACCAATACAAGTCATCCGTATCTGCCCAAACGTGTTCTAAAATAGTGTATTAAACTAGTGGCCAACTCAGTTGACTAATAAAAAACTCTATCCTCTTGCAAAAATTTCATGTTTCTAAAATATACTTTTATCAGAATATATTCATAGAACACAATTACATCTTAAACCTGAGAAATGGTTTCGAGATCAAGTTCCAAATTGCACCAAAATGTAGCTCAATGCTGATTATGTCATGGTACAGGTTTCTTTAAAAGTGGGTCTGGATGAGGCTGCTTGATCAAGACATACACAAACATATTAAACAGACATAAAATGGATCTGTATATGGCAATCCTACAAAGTATCCGAAACCATAATTTCCAACAAGATCAGAGTACATTGATCTCCAGTCTCGAGACAACTCATGTGCTAGAACACAATTTTTTGACATCGAAGAGCAATTGTATTCCATCAGCCAACGCATTGGTCTCAGTAACACCATTCTACTTCATTGCGATGCTGAGTTATCGAGCTCTTGTTTTAACAAATTTGGTTCTTGAAGCTTTCTTCTCCAGTTTCTCTCTCTTTTTTCTGGTTTTCTCATCCTCTTCAGCATCCTGAATAATCAAGAAAGACATTAGGCCACTAAGTTAACACATTGTTAATCTATGAAGAATTGGTTCCCTATTTTTAGCACGTACCTCTGAACCTTGAGGTAAAAATCCTTTGATAAATCCAGAGAGCTTGTACGCTGCAAACGCAGGTATCTGGAAAGGGAAACAGCAATTTAGTGAGCATCAACCAAATAACCTAAAAATCCCATTAGTTATCTGTCCCTCTCACCATACTAAACATGAATGAAATACTACTCTCGCAGGATACCTTCATTGCAATAACAGAATTCCATTATCACCCCTCAAAAACAGAGAATAGGGAAAGAATGATCATTAAAGTACACGAAAAAGAGAGGTGCAATTTGACTAGACCACTTTCGCATTCTGAGGAACTTGTTAAACTTTCCCTTTTCCCTTTAGGATAACACTAGCATCCCAGCCAACTTCTGTGCACATCAACTAATCCACACACATCCACAGGGCAGCCTGCTATAGCCCTTAAGCAGCTGGCCAATCTGCCCAACGGGGGGTGGTGCAGATCAGTTCATGCTGATGATGCTGGGATTGGGATCCAAACCTAGGATCTCCAGGTTATTCCAATGCTTTAACAACTCAGGCACCCCCTTGGAATAACTTAGCAATTTTAAGAAAAGGGTAGAAAAACAAATGCCTAAAAGAAGCTAGCATGACTACCTTTGCTGCTATAACATTTAGTATTATGCGGATTGACAAGACAACCACAATGACATCAACAACAACAACTAGCCTCAGTCCCAAACAACTACAATGATACCAGTGCACCTTTTTCTGTTCGGATGTACGTATAGAAACCAGCATACATTTGACCAACACTAATTTTGGTAAATGATAAAACGTCTAAAATCATTCGAACAAAAGGCCGAAAGAGGAAGAGTACTTTGGTCCTTGGAACAGAAAGCCTAATAATTAAGCCAATATCTAACTTTAATAGAAGGTTCCAAATTTAAATTGGAGGGGGGAAAACTTAATTGAAAAATGTGCAACTTCTAAAATCTCCAGAAGTATGGTCAAGCATGCCTGAAAACAGTTCCTTCTCTAGTATGAGACACATAATTGATAAATTAAGAGAACTAATGCCTTTCGTCCCTGAGGATTTGCTAGATTGAGTTACTAATTTCCTTGAAAGCAAAAAACACCAAAAAAGAAAACATCTCTGGTTTCGCCTTAAAGACAAATCTCGGCAAAAACTTCAGACTACACTAGAAAAGGGCCAACTTTGGGTACTTTACCACATTGTGAAGCACAAGAATACCGGTGGATGTAAGATGTTTTAACTTTTAAAGAAAAACTCTTTGTATATTTGATCTCCTTCCTCTTTCCCTCTCTCTCAAATGCACAAGAATCAGCTCTCTCTCTCTTAATTTTTTTCTTTTGTTTTTCTTTTGGGATGATAATTAAGGCAATCGTTGGATATTAAGAAAGGCATTGCTTTGTCAAGCACCAACACGAAACATAAAATTGGGTGGAGGTGGCCTTTCTGTAGAAGAATTTTTCAAATTCATTGACCGAAAAAGAAAAAAAGCACAAAATTATTGCATTGAGATTTCAGCAACACGAAATCATAAAATGTAAATAGCGATGACTTTCAACTTCACTAACGGATATATAAAACGATTCAAACCCATGCAAAGCTCCTCAAGTACACAGCAAAATCTACTCTGAATTTATCTGAAATTTATAATAATTCCTAACCAAATACGTGGAATAATGACTGGAAAGTCAACTTATTTTATTCTTTCTAAAGGTGTGTTTTTTCACTCACAAATCAACCAATAAGTTGTCTACGCATCCTTGCTTTACTCATGAGAGATCCGAAGTCGACTGTTTTTTCTAACATCGTCAGCAAAACATTATACCGATGGCTAGATAAACTATAGAGAATACCAATGAAAAGACAACGGAATAAACCTCTCACCAAAATTTTATGTTAATCAAATTTAGCAGCAATGAATATGGATATTTCCTACTGATTATAAGCCCTGATCCATTCTCAAAATGCATAACGATGACTGCGACATGTAACTAATGCATGGATAAAGGTATAAGAATAAACTTACCACTAGGTATGTGTACCAGAACTTGTCTGAGATGATAGAAGCCAACTGCACGAAGCATGTGATGTAGATTACATCATGTAAATATCTGCAAGCAAGATTCATCACAAGGTAAAAAAAAAATTAATATATTTCCGAACAAAATGGAGCAGGAAATAATCAAGTTACCACAAAGCCAGTGCTTTGAGTAGGAATATAATATCAGCAAAACCGAGCATATTTTATAAGCAAAATTTACAGCTTGAAATCAAGTTCAAAGTTAAGAATCCAACAACTAGTCTCTCTGTAAAGAAGATAGTGATTATTGCATTGGTAGTTAAAATTTAATATCCCCTCTCCCACCCACCCACACCACCAAAAAAATATAAAGTCAAACCCTCTTTATAGCAGCCTCGTTTGTTCCGATATTTTTTGGCTGCTATAGAGAAGTGTTGTTATAGAGGACATATATATTATAACATAACATAAAAATCGGTTCAAGAAAAAACTTAGACTTTTATAGTAAATGGCTATTATATAGGAATGTTGTTACAGAGAGGTCATTGATGTGTAAGGGGCATCATGACTCACATTTTTTGAATAACCAAGGCCAGTATATTATCAAACACAAGTTAAACTAGCTCAAAAAAGGTACCTAAATTCAAAACCCCAAAGAATAAAATAATGAAATGAATTGGGAATGAAGCTACACATTACCCACAAATACCACCAGTACTCATATCATATCCACCATCAAAGAGCTCTCCATCATCACCATAACTTGGTTTTGACATTGAATCTAATTGTTTGTATGGTAAAACATAAGCCAAAGAAGTCAACAATAATCCTATTATATGCTTCCATGTGAAACTTGAATGGAAAATTCCAGCTCTCACCAATAAATAAATTACCTATACACAAAAACAAATTGAACAAATAAATAAAATCAATTAAAAAAATCACTTAAATTGAAAAAATGAGGAGAAATTTACGTTGCAGGCAAGGATGATTTGAAAGAGTTTCTTCATATGACGAGCGTTTTCTTCCTTTCGCTTCTTTGCTCCTTGATTCGCCATCTTTGGATTCTTCTAAGCGATGTCGTATTCTGATTTAGGAGCCAAATTAAAGCCCTAATTTTGGAAGAATTTAATTGTATGAAATTGAAAGTAGAAGAGATAAGATGGGTGAAGAAGTCAAATACAGATTTAGGTGGTGATTCTTATAGGCAAAACTTTCAAGGTGTTCATATCTAGATTCTTATGCTGGTTTAGGGGCTTTTCAAAATGCAATTCTGCTATATTGGAAAAGAAGTTTATTGGGTTCTAAATAAATTAAATTTATATATATTTTGTTATTTTGTTAATACTAATGCATGGTTAACCAAAGTTATTAGGGTCTGCAAAACACATAGCTAGATTTATAGCTCCGCCTTTATGTAGTGGAGTAGTAGGTTCTTGGTTACGCCTGGAGTTTATATTCCAAATATCAAGTTATTTAAAAGGTAATAAAAAATAGTTACACATAAGTAAAACTGATAATATGAAATAAGGTAGTATAAGTTCGTTGTCAGGTTAAATTACATTAGTGATGTAAAATATCATTATACTGAGTTAATATAAGTTAACTGAATGAGGAATATTAGTATTAAATGAAGGACACCTTCGTCATTTTAGAAATTAAAATGTAAGTTAATTAACACTTTATTAATGACACATGTGAAAGTGTAGATTGAATCACAAGTAACTCCAGGATTTTAAAAAAATTACGTACGATAATATATTATTGCATTTGTATTCATTTGAGAAGTCGTCGATACAAATATAGTACATCCTTACTACTATGTTTTTTCCCTTATACATTTTTGATATTTTAAGTTGTTAATATGTCGAAGAGGTATTCAACATTGTAAATGAGAGTTATGTACCATTTTCACAAGTAATAAGGAAGCTTCAATGGCAAGTCAAAAATCTTTATAATTTCTTGACAAGAAAAAAGAGACAACAATTAAACATAACTAATACAACATACCACCAAATTCACAAATACAACAGCAATTAAGAATAAATATCCAGGCAAGCACGCTCCGCAAAAAAAGGCAAAATGATTTTGTGTATTATTTTCAACATAACTGATACCATTTTCCTTCAAAAAATTTGAGAAACCATAAGAATGTACTATTATATGTGAACCAAATAGCACTTCTCATAGGACTTTTCTCCTTCCTGTCTAAAATAACTTAATACTATGAGCAACGATAAATCGAGAAATTAGAAAAATGATTAGGCACCATTTCTATACCTTCTCAGAGGAATCTAATTTGACGATGTTGGAAGATTAAAGCATTAGAACAAACCTACCTCACACTCTAGCATCAAAAAGTCTATTTTCTACGCAGTAATCTTAGGAAGAGTTGCCTGAAAATTTAAAACGGACTACACAAAAAGTTTCAAAACAAGTAAAACAAATAGCAATCACACGTCAAGATAATTTACAAGCATTCCTCAGCACAAAGACATGGACAAATACAAATCTAGGTGGTGAGCTTTAATAGGTGAATATTGCGAGCGGTAGTACTAAAAGAAAATATGATTACATAAAGGCATTGAAACTTTGAGAGCTTACCTTTCTTGTTGTATGGCTAGAATTGCGGCTAACTCTTCCAAGCTAACAACACCATCCCTATTTGTGTAAGCTTGTTTGAATAGCTCTGCTTTCTGAATAGCAAAATAATCAACATCTAAGCAACTCTGCAATTCTGCTATGATGGAAATGATCATTAATGATTTGCATAGTTATACATCTTTGATCTAATTTGCCAAAGGATTCTTTCTTGAAACAAATAAGAAATTGGGAAACATGTGCATGAAGAGTTGATAAGAACTACAAGTATATTTAAGATGATCTTCAGATGAGAACCTTCTTAGCTGCTAGCGGATTCCCAAATGCATCAACCAAATCGGAGAATTGGGTCAACAAAAGCTATCCATCTTCTTTACGGTCCTGCATAGAGCGACAACTCTCAAATTCAAGAATCATCTCAGTATCTCATTTTTATTATATATCTCATTTGAGTATCAAATGAATCGGATAAGAAAATCGATCAGATGAAAATATTACAATGTTAGAGATTACAAGAATCTTTAATATAAAAATGCATATGCAGCAACGTAAATCATTATCCAACTCTATCCAATTAACAGGTTAACTACAAATTGGAGTTCCTTGACCCATATGTCTCTGCAGAGATTGAGAAGCTACCCCCAAAAGGAAACAAAGTTGGAATGTTTGCACCTTTTGGTAATTTTACTTCCAAATAGAAATTAGGCACCACCAGATATCTGATCTCTTTGGGTTTGTAAGATATAGTACGTCTTATCAAAGAAACTAACATTAATAAATTATATTATTTAAGAAGAAACGATCAATTTCTGGTTATAAACTCAATTTAAAAGAAAATGAAAGATGTAAGACCTAAACTGGCCAATAAATCCATATAAAGTGCAAGGTTAAAAATGAAGTGCAAGTTAATGGCAGTAATTGTTTAGCTAGACAATTACGAAGAAATCTTGTTTGCGTTAAAATATAAAATTATTTGGATAACATTCAGAAACTTTTTATTAGAAAACTCTTAATAAAGCAAATTTATCAAACAGATCACAAGATATCCATTTGCTAGGGGATGGGACAAAATAATTAACTAAATCATTCTCGTTGGAATCCACTCCAGTGAAGATATTGACAAAAAGGGCATCATTAACCAGCAAATGTCGAGGAATTGCTACTTTAATCTCTCTTTTCCATTCAGGCATGTTGTGGAAAAGGAAAAGTTCTTTTCCATTTAACAACAAAAGTATTGCCTCACTACATTTTCCATTTAGGCAAATAAGGAGCAAGAGCAAGAGCAAGATATCATGAAATAAATATAAGTATTGCCTTAACGCACCAAACTGAAAATACACTCCACACTTATAAGTGTTGCACTTTGAACCTTAAACATCACATTTCAATCTTAGGGTACTGGTTCACTTTCTTTTATCCAAAACTATATCTATAAAAAATTCATTTGAAAGGCAAATGTTACATTATTCTTGTTTTTAAGAAGTCAGAAAGTATTTCGTTAATATAAAAACCAAAGCATTAAGGGAGTGCTTGGCATTACCAAACGTTACATCCTTCTTATCTCCACGAAAAAGTTGCTCAACAAAACCTCAACTTTCTTTTGTCTCTTGCTTCATATTTCTCTCTCCACTAGTCTTTATCTTTTTTCCTTTTAGAGATGCATATTTCAACTTTGGAATAAGGCTTTACTTCTAACAATGACATTTCATTACACCCTTCCAAGCCTTATCTTCTAGTTTTTTCCCCTCAAAACTAATCCACACCATTAATTTTTCTGCTCCTTAAGCCCAAAATAATTGGCATTCCTGTAATTTCTTATAGAACTGCTTCTTTCTTTACTTCCATGTATTAGTCCGATGGAAGTTAAATCTCAATAACTATCCAAAGAATATTTTTGTTACCTATGCCAGGTCATTCAGGAAGTGCTGAAAATAATTCAACTTCTTTTCTAATTCAATTTTTATCCGATACTTTTCTCAGCCAAGAATCCACAGAAATCTGGAAATAAAAATTCTAACAATTTTTTCACCAGAAAGGTTAATGTCGGAAATAATACAAACTCAGGTTGTTTAATTTTTAAGTTATATTAGTTATTTCCATTCATTTCTTAAATCATATGCAAGAATTACCCAAAACTAAAGACCTCATATGCGGTAAAATAAGACACGAATAATCTAAAATACTAATTCAACTCGATTAAGGCTAAAAGTATCTTAGGAATACTGTTGAACATAAATCACAATAAAGCCCTATTTATTTATCATAACACATAAAAACTACAAAAAATATTGCTATATTTCCAACTCTCCTGATAGGCGGAAGGATCTATGTCCATCCCCAACTTCCTTTCAATCCACATCGGAAAATTTAGGCTTTCTCTACTGAAAGTAAGAGAATTTGATGCTTACATGGTTTCATTTGCGGAGAAATTGTCGGAAGCAAGCATTAAAAGTTAAAGTCTACCAGAAGCACCCTACATAAAAGAGATGTACCTTTTAGTTTATTGGATGAAGATGCTTATATTATAGAACCCCAACGAAAAAAGAAAGGAAATGAGAGTTGCTCGGGCCTTTCAGGCATATTGTCAAATACCTTTGCTGCAAGAAAGTTATTTACCATTCATTCTATATTGCTTTGTTTCTTGATGGTCCATTATGTTTGGGATAAGTTCAAAATCGTGCCTTAAATATATTTATGAACATCTTTTGTCCTTTAAATTTATCAAAAGTGAACACTTTTAGTTTTCTTTAAATATTTAACAAACTTTGATTGTTAAATTAGCGAAAATTACGAAACAAAATAATTTAATATGAACTCATATTTGGAGGTGCAGATTTTGAACTAAAATCGACATCCCCTAGCAAATGGATGTCAATTTCTTTCAAACCATCTCGCACAATTAGATTAAGTACGTGAGTCATGCATCTCACATGAAGATGATTACCATTCATCGAATTAGTTTTTCACATATCTAGTTGTTTAGATAGTTCTTTGATCATGACATCATTCGAAGAAGCATTATCAACAGTAACAGTGAATACCTTATCCAATTTCTATTCAAGCAAACAGTTAACAATAACTTTTGCCATGTCGTCACACTTATGACTAGAGATAGAGAAAAAATTAGTATTCTTTTATGCAACACGCAATCTATATCAATAAAATGACCCGTCATACACATATAGTTAATTCTTTGTAACGAAGTCATGTGTCTGTGGTAAGGCAAATTTTTGGTTTTACTTCTCTCAAATTTTTCATTAGTTTAAGCTTCTCTTCACTCTAAACTTGAAAACAATCCCTTGTAATTGTCCCACGAGAAGGAACATTAAATAGAGGTTGGGCTATGCTCATAAACTTCTTAAAGCCTTTCTTTTCAACAAAGCTAAAAGGTAATTTTTCCGTATTTACCATCTCAACTAAAACCCTCCTAACTAGTTCTTGATCAAATTTTCATAGCATCCCACCATTAATTTGCCCCATCCTTTTGTATACACAATTGTGTTTGAGTATTATCAACTTTCCGTGGTATTTTTTGACACTTCTTTAAATAAGTATTCAATGATGTTGTTCCATTCAATCGTGAATCAGCTTTATAATCACGACCACAATATTTACACTTTGCTCTATCATCTCCATTATCATCTATAAACTTTTCAAAATGATCCCAAAGCAGTTGATCTACATTGTTCAGATTTTTGTTTTTTGGGCCTTGACTAGTTTTAACTGAATTTGTAGGTGAAGTAGGTTCGCTTTCAGATGAACCCACCTCACTCTACTTTCAACTTCTGTCATCTATAAAAAATCGAATGAAAGCGGAATTAAAAATACAAACTGGTATACGATATAAATCTAGCATGTCGCAACTCGCATAAAATCAAGTCGGTAGTCGGCACAGAGGCAAAAGAACAAAAGAACAAAAGCAAAAACAGAGGCAAAAAAAGCAAAAAATAAAAGATGCAACTGTCACTTCTTTTTGACAAATGTTAAGTTGTTAATTCGAAAGAGTCCTAAAAGTAAGACGCAAACGCGCATATATATAAATTAATTTATATATATTTTTTAATTTCTTAATACTAATGCATGGTTAACCAAAGTTATTAGGGTCTGCAAAACACATAGCTAGATTTGTAGCTCCGCCTCTACGTAGTAGAGTAATAGGTTCTTGGTTAGGCATGGAGTTTATATTCCAAATATCAAGTTATTCAAAAGGTAATAAAACATAGCTACACATAGGTAAAATTGATAATTTGAAATATAGTAGTATAAGTTCGTTATCAGGTTAAATTACATTAATGATGTAAAATATGATTATACTAAATTAATATAAGTTAATTGAATGAGTAATATTAGTATTGAATGAAGGACACCTTCGTCATTTTAACATGTAAGTTAATTAATACTTTATTAATGACACATGTGGAAGTGTAGATTGAATTACAAGTGAATTCAGGATTTTAAATTAATTACGTACGATACTATATTATTGCATTTGTATTCACTTGAGAAGTCGATCGATACAAATATAGTACATCTCTACTATTATGTTTTTTTTTTTTAAAATTCAATCAAATATATGGTTAAATAAAATCGTAGGTATATTATTTTATAATCATCTCGTATTCATTATTCGATGAACTGATTAACACCTAGATTTATATCACGAAAAATCAATTAAAAAAATAATATTTTATTAAAAAAATTTCACTATCAAAACTCAAAACTGAGACCTCTACCTAAGAAATTTTATTCTTTTCTCACCACAAAATTATAGGCATGATAACACATTCATCTCGTCATAATTTCGATAAAGTTAGAAAATAAAATTTTAATTTTTTTCAAAGTATTAATTAAAAAAAATTGTTACTAATTAAGTACGTAAAATTTTGTATGGAACACGTGAAAATAAGCTGTTGGACATGGAGAATAGTGATTTAACCCCATTTTGGAAAGCAATATGCACGTGAATAAGAGGATTCCTACTTTACTGCTTTTTTGAAGAGAATTTTATGATTCCAACATTTGTTAAGTAGGAAACACAAACGATACTAGTTCGGTGAATAAAATATTCTGTATTCACGTAAAATTTAAAAAATTATCGCATTCTAATAATATGATGTAGATAGTTTATCTCAAGACAAGTATTAATGTCTGCTTTTACGACTCGAATGCATGAACTATAACTTACACGAAACCGACTTTATCATTACTCCAAAACTCCTTTAATTAATTTTTTTGTTTATTTATGTAAGTCTGGACAGACAGAATTAATCGATATTTGTGTGAATTAGAGATAATAGAAATGGGATGAAATAATCGAAAGGTGCGCATATTTATCCGGAAACTAACATTTATTAAATTACTCCTTCCGTTTCATATTATCTGTCATGATTGTTTTGTACGCGCTCTTTAAAAAATTAATTAAGAATTTTTTTTGACTACTTTACCCTTATTCATGTCTTCATATTTAATCTTTCTTTATTGGTATTTGAACAAAGTTATCCGTAATTGAGGTGTTTGTAGTCTTTAACGATAACTATTACTAAGGGTTAAAGAGGAAAAATTATTAATTTTGTCAAAATCTTTTAAAGTGACAAATAATTTAAGATAATTATTTTTAATAACCACGACTGATAATATGAGACAGTAAGATATAAATTGGCACATGTATAAATTTACTAGTTGTAGTAATTAATTAGTTCTAAATTTCCAAAAAAATAGACCCATACTGACTACAGTGACGTTCACGTGACTCAGCTTCTATAATGCACCTTCACCAAATAAGTGTCAGTTAACCATGCCGAAATACCAAATTTACCCTCAATGATTATAAATATGTACACCTATACCAAGTCATTTTCCTAGTCAACTAAGGAGAATTTTGTCATTATATACAGAACTCCAAAACCTGTAAAGATTAGAAAACGAAAAAAGCTCATAAAGTATTGGAGAACCTTGATCCCAACCCCAGTACCCCAAAAACCCACTACCTACCCCCCACCCCCAGTAAAAAGGTCCCGTACCCTGCTACCCTTCTGAAGTTTTTCTTAATATTCTTTCTCTTTCTCCTTATTTTTTGTTGTTTTCCCCTAGGAATTTCCAGAAAAACAGGGTCTTGAAAATTGAAACTCTCTAATTTCTTGGTTTTTGAAGAAAAACTTAGACACCCATATTAGAAAAGTTAAATCTTTTTCTTCTTCTTTATCCTATTCTATCTGTAGAAAATTACACAGAGAGAGAAAAAAAACTTCAGCAATCAGCATGCAATTGTGTGTGTGTGCGTGTGTGTGATTTTTGTTGCTGTTAGTTTTTTCCAATATCAGATTTTTATATGACTTTTCTTGAAGATTAAGCTCTTTGCCAATTCTGGGGTTTGGCTCAATTAGCTTATAAGGTGAATTCATTTTGATCTTTTCTTGAAATTTTAATTTTTAGTCTTAGATTAGATCTTTATTGATTCTTTTAGGATTGCTATAGATGCTATGGTCAAGTTAACTGAATTCTTCTCTGGAATTTAAGATAATTGAGTTGTTAACATTGAACGAGGGTCTACCGAAATAGCCTCTTTAACTTTTCAAGGTAGCAGTTACGTGTGCCAACATATTACCCTCTGGACCCCACTCGTGGGATTACACCGAGCTTGTTGTTGTAGTTGTTAATAGTTGCTTGAGCCGAGAGTGTATCAGAACAGGCTCGCTACCTTCTCAAGTAGGCATAAAGCCACTTGTGTGATTACGTTGGGCTTGTTGTTGTAGTTGTTAATAGTTGGCCTTTATAAATTCTTGGAATAAAGTCAATTACTGTACTTTGTCTAGCTTGGGTTCTTTTATTATGTTGGTTTATTTACTTTTCCAACTGTGTTTTAAATTTAACTTAAGTTTCAAAAGGTATACTTTTTTCCAACTTGTAAGTACGGATGTAAGGATTAAATTTTTATCAATGGTTCAAATTTTTATGGTGGGAGAATTGTTTGTCTTGTCTTGTTAGAAGTGAGTATATATTCCACTAATTATTTATTGCTACTTGCTTGTTTTTCAGAAACTGGTGTTTTTGATAGTGAACTTGTTGATAGGAAGGAACAAAGTTGCAGTCTTTCCTGTTTGGAATCAACATGAGGAAAGTTCTGCAGTCTGTGAGGCAAATTAGATCGGCTGTCCGGTGTAGAAAAGATAATGTGTTTAACAGTCTTGTAAGAAGACAGCATTTTCTGACTGATCTAAGTCGTGGGTGTTTATTTAAATTATCCTACAATGGTGGTATTACTAGACATAGTCAACCATATTACTTGTCATCGAGAGCCATGTTTGCCGGTGTTGCTACAGTTGCTAATGGAGGTATGCGGTCTAATGATAAGATCTTTTTGTGTATTTTCTGTGTATGTTTCAAGCATAAGTACTTAATGTTGTTGGTTTTTGTTTTGATTGATTCGATTATAGTGGAGACCAGAGGAGGGCCTCTTGTGGAATATGAACGACGAATTGCTGAGGGTGAGCTATTGGATGGAGATGCTTGCCAGGTAAGCAGCAACACTGTAGTCCTGAAATATAAATTCTTTAAACTCTGTTTTCTGTAATTAGATAATGCTATATTTGTCAATCCATCCTTGTTATTTGGGGAGTGGTGGTGGTGGTGGGGGGGGAGCGTGAAGGAAAATGAAGGGAGAGTTAATGCATATTCCTCCTTACGTCCTATGCTGGTTGGAAATTCTGTATGGAAGAACGACTCTATTTCAAGCTTGAAATGAGCGGACGGGTGTAGGCTTAATCGTGAATGCACACACTCCCCCTGCTTATGTCTATGAGATCAGACTTAAATAAAAGAAAGGAGCGAGGCATCAATGTGCTCATGTGATCACATATTAGCTCAATTTTATCGATGGCTTGAAGTAGATGCGCCTATTACTTAGGGCAAAGGCCGCTACAACTTCCTAACTCCTTCGAAAAGAATTGTGGTAATTCTGTTTTTACACTTTGTGATGACTCTCTCATATTGAGAAATTATGTCTAGTGGAGTGAATCACAAGATCTATTGGAGGTGTTGAAGTTGGTAATGTCTTAAACTTTGGAGAATTTCTCGTATCCTAATATCAGTAATCTACTGTTAGTAAATATTGTTCCCAAAGATCTGACAATTGACGGGGCTTGAAACTTTCACAAAACTCACTTTCAGTTACATCAGAATGAAGTTGATATGATGATTAGTAAATTTGTTATGAACTTTTATCTCATTATTGCTTGTTTAAAATAGATTCTGACGATGATTTTGTAGGTAGGCACATTGCAAGAACTTCAAAGACTTTATGATCAGCTCATCGAAAAAGCTGAAGACTGCCGGTTAGACAAATATACCTCTTCTGATAAAGCCGGGAGGTATACACCAACTGAGTACTATTTGAATTGTGCATTTGTTTGTTGAAATTGGCAACATTTACATTTGACTAGGAGGCCGCGATTGTTTCTGTTTCATTGTATTGATGCATTACATCACTCCGGTAAATTCACAGGAGTAGATGGTTATGGTCTCGTCTCCTACCTCAGTCAACATATGCCCCTGTCAAAGGATTATATCTTTATGGGGGAGTTGGGACAGGCAAAACTATGTTAATGGACCTGTTCTTCGACCAGTTGTAAGTGTCAACCTTATCTTACTGCTAGACGAAATGATTCATCTTGCCAGAAATGAGATGTTTGTATCTGCATTTATACGAGAACCAAAAAGACAAATGTCTTTTCTTAATCTATGGACATTTTATGTCAGGCCTGCCAGTTGGAGGAAAAAGAGAATCCATTTCCATGACTTCATGCTTAATGTTCACAGCCGATTACAGGTATGAACCTAATCCTTACTTTGTTTAATTTCAATCTATTTCGTACTTATAGTTTTTACTGCGCATTCCTTGTTGGAATATTTCACTAAGATTATTGCTAATTTAACAAGCTCTTTAGATCTATTGAATCGTTCTGTCAAAGAAATTAAGAGAAATGCATAAGAACGAATCTATATACTCTCTATTTTCATTCATTTTAACTTTTTGGCATTTCATTTTGAATCTGGCCATTTCTGAAAGCTTTTAAATGGTTATGCCTGTGAAATGAGGAATTTTAATATTATGCTATCTATTTAATTGCAGAAGCACAAGGGTGTGGCAGATCCCCTAGAAGTTGTGGCAGGAGAGATATCGGACGAGTCCATTTTGTTGTGTCTTGATGAATTCATGGTATGTCCGTATAGCATGGAACTCGGAACACTTTCTTTTTCCTTTCTATTCACTGTATTTTTAAGCTTCTATGAGAAGATTTCGGTTGCATGAAAGTTTTCTCTTATTAATATAGGTGACTGATGTGGCTGATGCACTGATACTCAACCGCTTGTTTAGACAGTTATTTAACAACGGCGCTGTGAGTAGATTCATTGTTCTGTTCACTGTGCCTTTTAGTCCTATAATTCACATGTATTATTTCTAGTGATCCTTCATTGGATATAAATGCAGATTCTTGTTGCTACTTCAAACCGTGCTCCCGATAACCTTTATGAAGGTGGATTACAGAGGGATCTTTTCCTTCCTTTTATAGCTACTCTAAAGGTATTTAAACATTCTCAACTTCAATTCCCAACTCATGTTGATTGGCTTAATGACTTGGGAAACTATATTGATGCAGGAAAGATGTGTAGCACGTGAAATTGGTTCAGCGGTGGACTACAGGAAGTTGACTTCGGTATAGTATTCAACTACGTACAAGTTTATCTGGCAGTTATTTCTACTGTTCTTGCTAATCTATGCTCATCTTTTAATTCTATTTCCTATTTAATTTAATTGTAGGCCGAACAAGGCTTCTACTTTATCGGAAAAGATCTGTCGAGCCTTATTAAAAAACATTTCCAAATGCTAGTTGGGGATGCTCAACCGGTTCCACAAGAAGTGGAAGTTGTTATGGGAAGGAAATTACAGGTTTGTTGACTAAAGTTTGCTGTGCATTTGATTTGACGATGTGAAAATGTCTTACGACTTACTGGACTTACATTGTGTGTGTTTTCTCTAAGCTTAGGTTCCACTGGGTGCTAATGGATGTGCATATTTTTCATTTGAGGAACTCTGCGACCGGCCTCTTGGTGCAGCAGACTATTTTGGACTATGTAGTAAGTGATATGTGACTTATTTCTGCTCTCGTGTTTTTTGTAACTTCTGTAGCCTTTTAATCGTAGGGGCAGTAGTTTCTTTCTCTAGTTCATTTCTTGTTTGTTTGATTTAAATTTAGCTGGTCTTTGCAATATATGGTTACGATCATGAGTTTGGAGTTTTGTGATAGTACACTTCACTTAGAACACAACAATCATTTCTCAAGGGTTTTTACTGATCCGTTGTTTTCTGTGTAACCAGAAAACTTCCATACGCTGGCTCTAGAAGGCGTACCTATTTTTGGGCTTCACAATAAAACTGCAGCATACCGTTTTGTGACCTTGGTTGATGTGAGTTCTCTTCTTCTTTTGATTAGTTTGATCACTTCTTAAACTATATAATTTTAAGTACGTGTAGTGTTTCGGGATCACATCCCATCTTTATGGATAAATAAGTGATTTTCCCGTCTTTGATTTTCTTATCAGGTAATATATGAAAATAGAGCTAGACTTTTATGCACAGCCGAGGGTACTCCAGTTGAACTTTTCGAAAGGATTGTGACAATATCCGATGCCCAACACGTGGCACCTAGAACATCTTCAAGGTCAAGGAAGAACGACGATTTTGACCTTTGTGTGGACAACGAATTGGGTTTTGCAAAGGATCGTACCATTAGTAGGTAAATTGCTTCATCTTATTTTTTTGGGCTAAATAAATGATTTTTCAAGTCAGAGTGCTTTTCTAATATACCCATTCAATCCGACTTTACTGTTATAGTGGGCGAAGTTTTGTGACTTTACTGTAATAGTTTGGTAAAATACAATTATCTTATTATAATGTTATAGTAGGTAAATCCTCCTGCCGAGGGTCTACTGGAGACAGTCTCTGTAGCGGTAAGGTCTAAGGTCTGCATACTATCTACTGTCCCCAGATCCCAGGGGCTATATTGGGCTTGTTGTTGTTGTTGTTGTTGTTGTTGTTGTTGTAATGTTATAATGTTCAATGACCATATGTGAAATTTAACTCGTGGTTTCAGCTTTCGTTCGCAATCACTTGTTACTTTCTACTTAATTGTTCAATAACCTGAAAAAATGTCAAATTTTCCCATTTAATGCAGGTTGACAGAGATAAACAGCAAAGAGTACTTAGAACAACATGCCGAAATGTTGGCCAAGAAGCAGCTTCCAGCGGAAAATCGCGCAGAAAATGCAATGGGGGCATAATTGATAGGAATCCATACATTTTCCCAAACTCAGGGATCCATTCTTGCATGTAAATCGTGCAGTAGCATATCATAAAAGTGAGGTTGATTAAGTTTTGAGTGGAAATGAGATGCATAAGTGTGATATATGGTAGTGATTGTTTAGTTGGACTAGAGAAATAATCTTGATTACTTGTAATTACTTAGCTGATTGAGCCAACATCTTGAAATAAGAATGGCATGTCAAAAACATTTCTGCTGTTGAAAAATACTGGTGTACTTGAACAATGTCACTTTTAGTTAGTTATTCATTTTTATTTAAACGAAGTAGAGCCTTGGATCAACAGTAAAGTTGTTTTTGTGTAACTTACGTAGGTCACGGGTTCAAGCCATAGAATTAGCCACTGATGCTTAGGGTAGGCTGCCTATATCACACCTTAATGAGGATGCAACGCTTTTTTGGACCTGCGTGAACGCGAGATGGTTTATGTTGTGGTTCACCTGGAAACATGCAAGAATTAATCTATACTATAAGCTTTCAATATTTACATCAAATACCTAATGATTTTGTTCAAGATCCATGTCCTATTCTGGAGACCATTGTAGTTTCTGGTTGTCACATTTTGTACTATTTCACTTTCAAATATTAATCTTTAGCAAATTGGAGTTGTTTTAGCATATTTGTGATATTTTAGAAGAGCAAAGAAGTATTTTCAAATTTACCTTTACTGTTCCAATTAGTTGAGTATTAAAGTATTTTGAAATTTACCCTTAGTGTTCCAACTAGTTGAGTATTAATTAAGTGTGACACATAATAAGTGAGGCCTATTAACATTGGCTAATTAAAAAATATATATACTGAAATGAACGGAAGGTTGGCACGAGTAAAGTAAGTTGAGGTATATAAGATAGCTATCTGACACTCAACTTATTGAATCAGTTGCAATACGAATGTGAATACTAAGGTTTGGCGGTCCGGATCCGTAGTACCGGGCACACGCATAAGGCGTGGGCTATAGCACACGAAAATATAGAAATTGAGCCGAGTTCTCGTTTTATGGCCCTAAAATGTCAAAAAATAGAGAACGGTCATTGCGGGTCGGTGTCCAATATTCCTTAGGTCGTTTCCTATTGTTCGGATAAATTTTAGGCATCCGGATCCGGAGTCCAGCCCACGCGAAAGGCGTGGGCTATAGCACACGAAAATATAGAAATCGAGCCGAGTTCTCGTTTTATGGCCCTAAAATGCCTAATAATGAGGAACGATCATTGCGGGTCGGTGTCCAATGTTCCTTAGGTCGTTTCCTATTGTCCGGATAAATTTTAGGCGGTCAGTCGTCGTTAGATAAAATAAATATATGCATTAGCTTTGTGTATTAATAATATTTTATTTGGTACACTTTTTAAACCTATGTATTAATTATGCAAGTATTATTTATACATCATATTTGGTAATATCCTATGCATAACTAATGCATAGAAAATCATGGTATTAACAATGCAATAATTTTTAATGCAGTATTAGCATAGTTAAAGACAAAATTACCCTTCAAAATTTATGCCTGATTAAAATATATTATTATATTAATGCAAGTTTGATATAAAGTTTAATACTGAAATTGCTCCTGCTATTGTAAAATTATAAATCTATACTCTACTACTATATACTGAAATGCACTTGGAATCGACTCATTTTTCTTTTATTTTTTTAGTTCAAATTTTCTTTGCCTAATAATCCAAGAAAGCGAAAAATAAAATTATATCTCTAGCAAATAAATAAATAGTTAGCATATTTTCTTTTTTATTAATAAACATTCAGTTTTATACTACAATATAGGTAGACATATCAAATGATTTTTAAAAGAAATCTTTTTTATATAAAAACATTTGTCCACATACGTTTCTTTTGAAATAATAAAGTGATAGACTGGTTATAAGGCTATTTTTGTAACCAAATAATTCTTTTAAAAATTTTGCATGCTTTAATACGTCAAACCAGACAACGGATAAGAAATATGTCAGCATAACTAATGTCAGCATCACTAATGCAATCATAACTAATACCAGCATTACTAATAAATCATATTCAATATTATTCTTATGCGCTCTACCAAAAGACCCCATAGAGTAGTGCATACCTCGTACAAGCTCACTTACTCTAATCTTGTATGATTTCTTTTCAAATTTAAAAATAATTTTACTTGAATCTTTTAATAGCGACACAAATGTTATGACATGTTTAGAACTATAAGTTTCAGAAATCTTATAACCATACAAATATTATGTCATATCTAATATTAAATTATTTATTTTAAAATTTTTTGCTCAATTAAATTATAAAGTATAAAGTGAAAAGGAGGAAATAATAAAATAACAAACACATAAGGATATACTCGAAAGTTGAGTTTCAAAATGCCATTTATCCTAATTCTTTTGCTGACGTTTTCGAGATGTCCTACGTTATTTTCAAGATTATTTATCACTGTCTATGTTGTACACGTTAACCTTCTTAAATCATATTAAAAATTTTGCCGCCTGCTTAGCCCAACCATTAGTCCTATAATTCCATTTGAACAATTCTTTTAAGTAAAAAGACATTAAATGTCTTTCCAACATAATATATTATACACAAAACCCAAAAAAAAAAATTCATATAAGCAGCTAATTGGAGTAGCTAAAGAAGGTTCTTGTGTTTTTTCTCAATTGGGGTTGAAAAAAGAAAGGATTTTTAAGCTTACCCAGATAAGTTTCTTGATTTTTTCTTTGAATAAAGTTATGGCTTTCTGTTCTTTAAACCAAAGTTATAAACTTTTCAGATTATGGCTTTTTCTTAAACCCTTTTCTGTAATGTTATTTGTTGTTGTAATGGTAGGAGCTCTACTAATGGTGCAAACAAAACTGAAAGATTTGACATATAAAAATGGATATTTTGTTCAGTTTAATGAGCAAGAGAAAGTGTTAGTAAAGAATCTTGAACCAATAAAGCTGCAAAATTGGTCTAGTGAAGGTGAAAATGTGTTAATAAGTAATAGTACTATACATAAAAATGGAACTTTTGTTCAGTTTAATGGCCAAGAGGAAGTATTAGTAAAGAATCTTGAACCAAAAAAGCTAGAAAATTGGTCTAGTGAAGGTCAAGTTGTGTTAATTAATAATAGTCCTTATCATAATTGGGAGTTATTTGCTGCTGATTATGAAGAAATGATGAGAACCCTCAAGATATTTGTGTATCCTGATGCTTTTATGAGCAACAAATCTTCAACTTTTTCTAGCATTTTTTTGCCCCTTACAAATCCCTTTGATCCCAAATTAGGAAATTACTTTAGCGAGCACATGTTCAAGATTGCACTTTTGGGTAGTTCTTTAGTTACTCAGAATCCAAAAGAGGCTCATTTTTACTATATGCCTTTTTCTATTAACGTCATGCGAAATCATCCTCGCGTGCATTCTGCCTCCGCGATTGAAGATTTTGTTGCTGGTTATACTGATAGAGTTAGATCAGAGTTTAGATTTTGGAATGCATCCGGCGGTGCTGATCATTTTTATATGTATTGTCATTCTATTGGTCGAGACGCTGCTTCTAAGCACCAAGAATTGCATCACAATGCAATTCAGGTTACTTGCTCGTCGAACTACTTTCAGAGGCTATACGTTGCCCATAAAGACATTGGCTTGCCCCAAGTTTGGCCTCGCCAACACGAGGAAGTGTTGAACCCTCCTGATGCGAGGTATGGTGTCATTTAACTGCATTGTCTTGCAATTTCCGTTGATAAGTGTTTTTTAAATGCTTGTTGTTGGTGTAAAGATCTTTTGTAGACAGCTTTTTTTAAGGTTTGCGTTGGACATTTTATCTTTCATTAGTCTTTATCGAATTTCAATTTGTGCCCCTAGTGGATTGATTTTCTCTGATACTTTATATTTGCTTGAGAAGTATAGATGAAGTATCGTCTGTGAAAACAATGCTGCGTGCTTTCTGGTTAGTGGGATGTTAAGTCACGTCATCTGGTTCCGACTAGTAACTGGTTAATCTATTTGTTTTTTTTAAAACTGAATCAGTGCTTCTATTGCTTACAAGAACATAACTTTGGCGCAGAAAATTTTCCTCCAGCTTTTCCAACTGTTTGCAATGTACTGTTGACAGACACAAAAACTTCGTAATTCTTGCTGATATCAACTAGTAGTGTTAGGAGTAAACTGCAAATGCACTCAATTAGGACTATATGCAAGTTGAGCTCCATTTGTTGGAATAGTGGTGGAGTTGCCATCTTTCCTTTTTAATAATTGAAAACCAGTTGAGCAAAGACAAAAATATTTTCATGCTTTGTTGTTTGAGGTTTTACTCTTAGATGCATTTTGGATACCATAAAAGGGACATTCTTTGATTAAGGAATAAGTAAGGATTTAGAACTCAGTGCTGCAGTTATTCCTACCTAGAACCAACATTGAAGATTGGTCAAGCGCACAAAGTAGATGATCGTGAGTTGACAAATGCATAGTGGAGAGATATCTATATAATGCAGCTAGGTGACCTATGAAGATTGTTCAAAATGAGGAGAAAGAGATATTGCAAGCAGTATAAAAGCTTGTACTGCAATTCTGATGTCATGTTATGAGAACAAAGATTGTTCAAAAGTGAAGATGAAGGGTCTTAATAGAAATAGAAATGCGGTTTCCCGAAATAATCTTGTATTGAAAGAATATAAAAAGGTAAATGGACCGGTAGAAGATGTTGCCACATGTTCTTAGAAACTCAAGCTGAAAATATGAGGATAGCCTAAGAGATTTCTCTCTGGTTGAGCTTTCCCTTACTCAATTGGCCCAGTTATATGTTGTTAATTATTGTAATCCACACTCTGTACGAGTCCGACTGTATGTATCTTGGTTATAGAGATACATGCTGCGCAGCTTATCTTGGAGTTCTGAAATTCGTGATGTGAACACTGCTTTTCTTTTAAGCTTGTGCTGCAAATTTGTGCCTATGACTTGCTTTTGTTCCTTTTTTTTTTTTTTTTTTTTT
>MCJB01022174.1:125521-139526 GCA_002018475.1 Nicotiana obtusifolia | reverse complement strand
GGGGGGTTTACTATGCAATGTAGTAGACTACAGATAGTCCAACACAAAATAATTTGTAAAAGATGAGAATAGAAAAGAAGTTGTGTCTTCTTCAATGGACAGTATACTTCCTCAGTTCCACACAACCGCTAATATTTCTTTTTTCATCCCACTTTCATCAAAAGTACAGGAAAGAGGATCAGACAGAAGTTAGGCAATCACTTGCTCACACTAATGACCAGTCTTACAAGACCGAAAAACACTACTTCCGTCTCATCATGCGTGGCTTGGTGTCTCTTAGACGTACTAGATATCATGGTCCTTAACATGTCTTGGCTAGTCACATGTCACTACACAAAGTACCTAAACAACAAGGAAGTGAGATCTGCATCCAAAGCCTCCCTAGACCATCCTTATGCCATCCCTGCCCAAACTACAACCACCTTTCTTAGCCCCAGACTCAGCCAGCCTCCACTACCCGCCCCCGTGAGAACGCCCTCCCCAGTCTCAAGACTTGTGACATGACCTTCTTCCTCCAATTTACCTAATTTCCCCCTCTGCACCATTCCCACTGCCCCTTGAAATGTCAGATTAGAATAGACCTCTGAATCAAAGTTTACAAGCCACTGCAAGTACAGATGGAATACTATCATCTCATCTCAGACCCGCCATTCAGCGAGACACAAGAACGAAGGTGGCAAGGAAAGAGAATACAATTTACTGAATAGAGACAACAAATTGATAAGATAGTTACAGATTTGAGTAGATTGAGTTTTGGGGGGTAAATCCTACAGTTTAGATGCTAACTTCGGATAATGCAGACAAAATCTGCTGTGACTAAAATTGAATATCTGCAGAAATAGTTGCAGATGAAACAGCACAAGCAGAAAATGTATGAAATCACCTATGAGTAATACTAGCTACCTGAAAAGAAAAGGGAACAAAAAAACAAATCTAAGATAACCGCAATGAAACAGTATGGTTCACAGATGAGAACACATCAGAGCTAATGACATTGGTGAAAGCTATTATCATTAAATAACAATAGAGCACTAGTTATCATACAAGGGAATCTCGTAGTCCGCCTATCAGTTGATGTACTTCCATCATATGCTATCTCAGAAGGATGAACTCTTTCTACATACTGTAGAATTTAACAGTTCCACACGAATGGTATTGAATAAAGATATATTAGCATCAAATATGATGTGACACCTTTCTCATGGTCTACACCCCTCTCCATATATTTCAGCTTCAATATTTGCTTTAAACATATTGCAGACAAGCTATGAGAGTAATTCAAACTTAAATTATCAGGCCCAATCAAAGCAGGTTTAAAGGGGTTTAGAAGACAAGACTATTACTAGTTTTTTCCTTAGCTGGTCAGATTTTCTCTTTGATCAGGTAAAGGTAATCACATTGATATCCAGCAACAAGAGTAAGTTGGGAAACCTATAGCGTAAAGAGCTCAAAAAACAGACATCACTTCTACTAGCCAGTCAGAATTGTTAATATCCAGTATATATAGGGTGACAGGTCTCTTTTGAATGTTCAAATCCACAAGTTCAAATAATCAGCAAAAGCTGCAACATTGATTTCAATATTTATTAGTCACCTAACTAAATTGCTACACTAAAAGCAGTAAGAATCTGAGTGCAACAATGCAAATCAATGAAGAGCTATAGAGTAACAAACAGATGCCAAATGTAAAAGCTCCTGACAAGTTTGGCGAACTATTCTGTAGAAAAACTACCTATCAGCACTTCCAACCCACGGCAGAATTTTGACATAATAAAATCTGAGGCAGAGTGCGCACAATGCATACACCGAGCTTACCAGTTTGGAGAAACAAGCTGCACGATTAGCATGGCATATTGAACGAATTTCAGTACTTGAAGGAATATCTGCTGCAACTTGTAATGCTAGCTCATATTTTGATAATGCCTCTTCATAAAGCCCATCCTTAAACAATGTATTGCCTTCAACTTTTGCATCATTTGCTTGAGCCAAGGCTTTCTGCTATCAAAATGAAAGAATCATATTAATAATTGTTGAGAGTTGATTATCTTAGTACAATTGCACCAACTAACAAGGGAAGAACATTTCCCAAAAAAAGGACAGGAATAATAGTTGAAAAGGCAATGATCAAAAACCTCAAAACATATTAACAAGAGAAAGAAGGCCAGGTAGATCAGATTCACGCAAGTACATTTATGATGAAATTCCTCAATGTCGAATAGGAAAAATCAAATGGGGAAAAAGATATAGTTGTTAAATTTGCATGACCCACAAAAGAAAAGGTTCATTATTTCAGTGCCACTTTAATCCCAAGGCCCAGGGTTGAAAACAATGTCAGCTAGATTTTCTATACAAGTTCACTTTTTCTAATCTTCGATTTAGATGGAGGGACTTCTTCGCAGCAACTTACCCAATCTTGGAAGGCATTCTTTCCCCCAAGCTAAAGGAGGCAAACAAATTTTTTTTGGAATTCGTGAATTATGTTATTTTATTTTTTTATCAAGAAGGACTTTGTGATTTACAGAATGTAGGACAAGAATGGTCAGAATCAAGATATTAAAATGTTAGTGAATGGTTGCTTCGCGATCATTAAACTTCTTAACGTACTAATATTCTCCTCTTGATATTGATGTTAAGGTGATGGCAAGAAAAAAATCTACATATAGAAAGTCCATCTGTAAATAGATACACCCTCTTCCTACAATGGTATAAACCCCATTAGCACAATTAATGAAAGCATATAGCACAGAAAATTCAGAATACTAAAGTATTTTTTAGGGTATAGGGAAGCTATGCACTATAAACGGGTATATTATATATATTTAGAATTTTCTTTTTTTTATTTATTACAGAAGGTAGAAAATCCATTTTATATAGTCCCTAATCTCATTTCTCTCATGACCTTAGATTTTCATCGTTTCCTCTGTCCATTTCTTTCTTATTTATGAGATCATTTCTTTTTCATGAGTCAAACCAAGCCACTCTACCTGTAACCCAATAAAGATATAAGGAACAGAAAAAACCTATTCCAATCGCATTAGCTAATCGATTTGATCAATCATTTCCAATAGATTCGTAACTTGATTACACTGCACTAATGCTTTCAACGCTATCTGGTGCGTTTCATTGATGCACTTAACATAATTCACTAGAGAGTAAACTTGCAGGCATACAGCACAAGATTCCAATATTTGACTTTCTTAGCTGGAATTGACTTGGGTGAGGACACGGACAGTCTTAGAGACAATCACCAGCTGAAAGTTACAAGAACTAGCAAAGAGAAGAAAGCAAATTGGAAGACCATACTACTGGTTATTTCTTGGAAGATTTGAAATGTAAGGAATAGACGACTTCCCGTAGCTGCGAAAAAGATATGTCTTTTCAATAATCGAAGTTTCATATATATACATCACGAAGGTGTCAAGTACACAATAGTAACATGTTACAGCATCGGAAGACATCCCCTAGCTGCAAAAAAATATGGGATATATCAAAGACTCTGTATTTAATATGACTTTTTGGTGTAAGGGGAAGATACTAGTATGTACAGATAATTTGGGCTAATTAATTGTTTGTGTCTGCAGTAGAGCCACTCAATCACCACTAAAACATCTGCTATTTTCTGACACCACCATGGAGTAACATAAATAAAATGAAATTTAACTTACCAAAACAAGAAAAAGAATCATTAGAAAGAATTTCAACAAACTGAGAAATGAATTCCTCAATTCTAATCTCGAATTCGCAGGCTTTAAATTCTAACCACTGATTTTTTTTTCCAATGCACATTGCAACATTTTATTAAATAAATCATTAACTAAGGAACTCAAAAACATTAGTATACAAAATATACAAGTTGATTAACCTAAAGTAAACCTACCTAAACTAGTTGCAATCACTCTACAATACCAAACAACAACGGAAAATAGCAACACGAATTAATCAACAAACTAAAGGTGCGAAATAACAAAACCTAACCTCATTCAACTGTTCTAGATTTGTTTCCGGCTGCTGCGTCTTCTCCTTCAAATCGCCATCAGAAGAAGACGACGCCGTATTGACTGTTTTTTCAGATTCTCTATTACTTCCATTTCCGGTCTCGTTCAATTCGGTATCGCTCGCTGTTTCGTATCCATCGGAGGCGTTACCAGACGGCGCTTTCTCCGCCGCCGTCGCAGTCGAAGAACTGTCGGCGGGCGGCGAAACCTTTGTGGTCGTTGATTCAGAGGTTTGTCTAGGTCTGGAGTTTGATTTTGCTTGTTCAGAAGGTACTTGTTCGATTAACACCATTTTTTTTTAGCTTCTGACTTCTTCTGGACGTTTCCTCTGAGTATTTAAAGAGGAAGAAGGAGAACTGATTTGCTTGTGAATCGAGAAAGCTGTGTTTTAACCAGGGTACCCGACGACGCCGTTTCAAAGTCATTAATGCCGTAGCCACTTTTGGGCCTGCTTTTAAAGTTTAGCCAGTATTTCAAATTTAATAATTTTTTAATGCAGAACCAAAATTTGGATAAAAATATCCCTACTTAATACACGAAACAATTTCTGGGACGAGTACTGAAGTTTGAATAATGAATATTTATTAGTTCAATCGCATAATTTATTCTGATACTTGCTTAAATTGCTAGTATGATGGCTGTTTTCTTATGCCTCGGTTTTTTAGTACCTTGTCGTTATTAGTGTTTGTTGCTATTGCTATTGTTATTGCTTTCTATTTTTCCGGTTCATACATTGTTGGTATCATTTTTTTGATATTTGCTTGTTCTTATTCTTTCTCTCGAGCCGACGGTATTTCGAAAAATCATTAGGTGGTGAGAAAGCACGCCTTATGACGAAGAGGGAGCATTACGCCCGATAAAGACAGCAGTCTGCCCTCTAATAGAGGGTGCTATGGAAGAAATTAGGCACTGTACTGAAGTTTAGTAGTGCTTATCACTCAGGACGGCCAGACTCCAGTCGTCGGTTTACTGGAAGACTTGCTGAAGAGCTTAGTGCAAGGGAGACCGAGCAAGGGGGATAAGTTCTTTCAAATGCTGAGTTTGCCTATAAAAACGATGTGAATCGGCCTATGATAAGTAAGGGGGAAGTAAGCATTCGAAGTGGTGTATGGTAAGAGGACTAACAATAAAGGGGAAGCACAGCGATCAAAGCTTTGGTTTAGGGTCCACTTGGTTTAAACGAAAGAAGAGATCTTTCTAGCGGTTCAGTTCCTACAGGGTTCCAAACCTAGCCTTCCAATATGAGAGCGAGACAAGCAAGCCTGAATCCATCCAATGAAGAAAGTGACGCTTGTTAGAGCTTCTTTAGCTCCCTAGGGTATGAATAAGGTCTGCGTTCACACTATCCTCCCCAAACCCAATTATAAAATTTTATTGTGTTTATTATTGTTGTATTCTTTTCTTTTTCTATTATATTTTATGTAGAGCACAATTATAAGATAAAATTATAACTACCAAAAGAAGCTTAAGAGAAATTCGAGTTCCTATAGGAAAAGGGCAACAAAGAAATCCCACCTCCCAAAGGTTTATGTTAAACAAAAAGAATCTATAAATAGACAATCTTAAGTTAATAACTCCATTAATTTTATCATTCAAATATTTTTACAGCTCCTCTAAAAGTTAAACTATCGATCATGGCAACAATTACCAGGTTTTTACTTCTTCTAATTATTTTTTACCTTAGCCTTTCAACCCTAGTAATTTCATCATCTTCTAATTTAATTACACATAATAATCTCCCAAATACATTATTCAAAAAAAATTACTTTTCTATGTCAATTATTCTTGAAAATACCCTAAATCGTCTTATTTCTTCTTCTCCAAATACTACAACTTTCACTATTTTTTCCCCTATTGAAAAAGCTTTCCTCAAAATATTCCCAAAATATCTCGACCCTCCTTATAGATTAATTCAATATCAAGTCGTCCCCTTGAAACTCAACAGAGAAAATCTCCAATTTTCTCGTCACAAAAACTCCAATAAGCTAAAAACCCTACTCCCCGGCCACCATATTATTATTACTACATTGCCTCACGACGAGAATGTTTCTATTAACGACGTTAATATCGTCGAATGGAACGTTTACAACAATGGACGTGTGATAGTACATGGAGTTGATGAATTCTTTGATCCCGCGTTGGAAATATTAGTTTATCCTGATCGCGATATTGATAGTTCATTGAACGTGGAGAAAAATATTGAAAAGAAAAAGTATGGTTTTCGATTTGAAGATTATGTAGAATATTGGCTTAAAAATCCTGAGTATATATTTCAACTAACTTTGTTTCTCATGGAAATTGGTGTTGCAATTGTTTTTATTTGTTATATTATGCACTATTGTATTTTGGAGAACGAGGATTATATAGATGATGACGTGGAAGATTTTAGGCCTTTGTTTGATTAAATTATTGAGTTTTGTAATAATATTATCTTTTTTAAACTCTCTTTCTTTATTTATATGTTGAATTTTATTATTGGCACACTATTTTTCTTTCATTATAAATTAAGCAATTTTACGTTGTCTGTCAACCTATCCAAGCCCTTTCTATTATCGGATTGACCATGAAGTTAAATGATATTATTGTTGCTCAAAAATATTTTTTTAAATTGATTAATTAAATATAATTATTTTTCACAAAAAGTATTTTTTTGAAAAGCATTATTGCAAATAAGCGAGGGTTTAGAAGTACGGCCAAACATGCTATAAACATCCTGTGCAAAAATATTATATCAATTGCTCGGACCAGAGGCGAATTTAGGAGTTAAATTCATATATTAATAATGCATGTATTAATAATGCAGGGATTGTAGTGCTGGAATTATTTTTATCAAGTGTTTGGTTTATTGTATTAAAAATTAGCTATTGCAATGTATAATCTAAGCTTGTGTTTGGTTTAAAACTGTACAAAATCTTCTTTACAATTATACCCTTGAATATTCTTCTTTCTGTATATAAAGAAATTTAGAAAAAAGGGTTTGAAGGGCGATTTAGTAATTTTAGGGTTTTATCCAGGTATAAGTACCAAAAGAAGCTTAAGAGAAATTCGAGTTCTTGTACAGCCACCATATTATTATTACTACATTGCCTCACGACGAGAATGTTTCTATAAACTCAGAGAATTCAGGATTTAAATTCTTTGAGTTTAACGCTTAAGGTTCTTAACGTTGAACCCATTGTATTTTAAAGTTATGAGTTTATATCTACTATTTTTATAATCTTAATAACTTTTAATGCATAATATTATACCATATCTCGAGAATTATAGATTCAATTGAAGTCGTAATTATAATGCTACATGTGTCACTTGCTCGAATCCCTGGTGCAATTCCCATTCTAAGCAGAAAAGGAGTCTTATTCTACAAGGAACTGAAATTTTTTTTCCTTTATCCCCGAATAGAAATTTAAATATATTGGGATCTTTTAATTTTTTTTCCACCTCTAATATAAAATAAGAAAAATAAGTTTTAATTGATACATGACCCCTAATCAACTTGTTACTTTTTCTTTTTTTGGAAGATTCCTAAGGAAATTTGGGCAGTTATCCTTTGAATGCGCATTGGGTAATCTGTTTACTGCGCAATAGTTCGAAACTATACAGGAGATATAAATCGCACTAGGAATGTCCGATACGACGAACTCTGATAGAGGAAGCTGCTGGTGAGGTGAAAACGCTAAATAAATTACACGACGTATAAAAACTATATGTATTCTTCTTCTTTTTTTGCCTTTTTTTTGGTAGAGTCTTGTTGCGCTTAATTAAGTAGAGTGAAAAGAAAACAAATTCATAAATTATACTAATTTTTTATTCTTATCTTTCTAAATATTTAGTGTAAAGTGTTATAGGATTAAATTATAAGTAAATACTTACCTAATGGTGCTTACGAGAAATCCAAATTTACGCCACATGATATCTTGGCTATATAAGGTTTATATGTTAAATAAAAGTAGGAAAATGATACTATATAACTGGTCTCAAAATGATATTATATATATGTGTGTGTATGTCTATTTTTTGTGTGTATATATATATATTAAAAATCTGATACTAGTTTGAAAAAGATTCATTTTTGATCTAAAAATAACCAAACCATTTTGTATGATGATTTTTCTAAATATTTCTAAATGTCTAAAATGACTTTCAATATTTTTTGAAAACACAAGAATATCATCTATATATACAATTATAAAATTAGTATAAGAAATGAATATATCATCCGACTTAGTAATTTCACCATTACCAAGCTTATAATCTCGTTCTAACATGAAAATATAACCATCAACATATTTAATCTCATCTTTCAAATCTTGGACTGTAGTCTATGGCCTGGGATTAGACAGGTATAAAACTGCTTTTAATGTTCCAATGGGACAATATGAGTTAAATGTTATGCCATTTGGGTTGAAAAATGTCCCTTCTGAATTCCAAAAAATTATGGATGATATATTCATTTCTTATACTGTCTGATTCAGATATCTGAATCTGCCAATAACCTGATTTTAAATCAAATTTGGAGAATATAATCGCATCATGAAGTCTATCTAGTAAATCCTTTTTATTAGGAATAGGATATCGGGTCCATTTTAGCGCCTTATTAAGGGACTTATAATTTATAACAAGTCTGGGAACACCACGTTCCTGTTCTGCATGTTTATTAACATAAAAAGCAGTACAAGACCATTTGGACTTTGAAGGCTTTATTAAACCTTTCTCTATAAGAGAATTAATTTCCTTTTTACATAATTCCAAATATTCGGAATTCATCTGGCATGGTCTAACTTTAGTAGGAATATTATCCTCTGAAAAGCCTTCTTCATAAGGAAGACTTACTATATGTCTTTTCCTATTCCAAAATTGATTTGGATGATCTCCACAGATTTGTAAAGAAAACTGATTTTTTATAGAATCAATTTTTTCTATTAATTTAGGAGCTTTCAGATCTTGCTCAATAGTAAGGCTACAAATTTCATTTTTAAGAAAATCAATCTGCTTATTTTTTGCAGTTATATTATTAGAAATAATTTCGTTCAAAAATCTTTGAACTGGTTGAGCTATAAACTCAAAAGTAATTGGTTTTCCATTGTAATTACCTGTAATGCTATTAGCATCCCAATTAGTAAAAGGCATAATTTTATACACTTTTGCAGCTACTAGATACAAATAGTTTCGGCCGCGGACCGAAAATATGGCAAACAAATAAAGTAGCCCTATATTCGGATCTGACAATACCATACCATAATCAAAAGGTACAACGGCCCGAGCGACCAGACTTAACATATGTTTGCCCAAAAAAGTGTCTATAAATAGACAACCTTAGGTTAATAACTTCACTAATTCTATCATTAATCAAAAATTAACTTCAAAAACTTCTCTAAATTTCTCCATCATGGCAACAATTACTAGGTTTTTCCTAATTCTCTTTATTTTTTTTGTTAGCCTTTCAACCCTAGTAATTTCTTCCAAATATATTATTCAAGAAAGGCTATGTTTTAATGTCAATTATTCTTGAAAATACCCTAAATCATCTTATTTCTTCTTCTCCTAATACCACAATTTTCATCATATTTTTCCCTACTGAAAAAGCTTTTCTCAAATTATTCCCAAAATATCCTGGCCCTCCTTATAGATTAATTCAATATCAATTTGTTCCCTTGAAACTTAATAAGAAAATCTTGAATTTTCTCTTCATAATAAAATCTCCAAGCTAAAAACCCTACTTCCTGGCCACCATATTATTATTACTATGCTGCCTCACGACGAGAACGTTTCAATTACCTCATGGGGAGTTAGTCGGATCCACAAATGATATAAATACTACTGTTGCTTTGACTTTACTCACATCGGACCCCAGCCCTTTTTTGCCTGGATGTCGCATTGCATTTGCTCGAACTCGGGCAATGTGAAGATGTGTTGGCTAAGCAAAGCCACCATTCGCCCCGGGGACATCGTCGGAAAACAATGTCGGGGACAGGGTGAGAACCTTCCGTTGGTTACGCCCTTGTTGTGTCGGTTCTTCCATATTTAGATATGGAGATAGATCCATATAGAGATCTATATCTTTCTATCGATAAATAGATCTATTGAGAAATGGATATTGAGCTGGTTTCAAGATCTATGAACAAGAGAGATCCCTAAATATCCATTTGAGAAAATAGATGAATAGATAGGGCGAAGCCAACTGAAGGAAGGTCGCGTTAGCGCTCCTTATTTCACTAAAGCAAGAAGGGAGAAAGCTGACTTTGAGAAAGAAGAGAGTCGAGTCTAATACATCAACCGTCTACTCAATATCTATTAACAACGTTAATGTCATCGAACGTGACGTTTACAACATTGGACGTGTGATAGTACATGGTATCGACGAATTCTTTGATCCCGTGTTAAAAATATTAGTTTATCCGAATCGCGATATTGATAGTTCATCGAATATGGACAAAAATATAGAGAAGAAGAGCTTCAGATTTAACGTTGAATTTTAGCTATTCTATATTTAGTTAAATATCCTCAGTTATTTCTGCTAATGGTATTTCTCATGGGAGTTTCTCTTGTAACCGTTTGTATTTATGATATATTCTGCTCGTGAAAGCAGAGATCTGGTTTCTCATTCGATGTTTAGTACTTATATTAGAGCCCGTCTAAATATAGATTCACGTCGAACTTTCACATTAGGAGTTAAAAGCGCTTGCAAATAAAGGTGGTTAAAGATGGTTAAGAATGAAATACTTACCATTCAACCACAATCTCTGTCACTGAATTATTTAGTTTAATAACGTAATTCTCTTTTAATTTAAATTTTCTTTCTTTTCTTATCCTTAATTTCCTTTCTTTTCTTATCCTTAATTTCCTTTGAAGCCTCATAGATGTTAAATAGCTTTATTTATCTGATGAGTTATATACTAGTATTATTTTGTTATTATAAATTGATTTATTTGTGCAACTTTCGTATTGTATACTAGTATTATTTATCTTCACGTCTACGAGACTCAAAAGGTCTTATCTTTAATTTGGCACTATCCTTAATTGGCTAAGTTAACTAAAAGATAATGTTTATACAATTATGTCATTTAAAAGATAATGTCAATAACAAGTCAAATTAGTAAAAGAAAATATGATTATTACTGCTAGTAGGATTAAAATAACTTATTTCGAATTAAATATCGAAGAAAATCAAGAATCACTTTTTCCTGTAAGATGTGAGAGCTCAGTAGTGGGGGCTGAGTTAGGAGGCGGAAGAGGGTTTATTCGAACCCCTAGTTATAATGTATAGATGACGCTAATATTTTTTCATATATACATATTAGATGTTGAATTCTCGTCGTAAAACTAACTCTTATAAGATTTTACTTTTCCAGAAAATAATGTAAAATGCAAAAGAAATATAAGTAAAACGGTGCCCTTTTCTCTGATGAGAAGCATAAACTAAATCAATTTGGTTCTAGAAACAATTAGCCACTCAATGCATAAAATAACAACAATTAAGATTTTTGGCATATTTAAAAATGACTCTGAAGATTGTTATTTTATGCATTGAGTGGCTACTAGGCATTTCTTTCACTGATGTAAAAGGACAACCCGGTGTATAAAGCATTTTGTATTCTCGCAGAGTCCGGAGAAGGACTGCACCCCTAGAGATATGATGTAGATAGCCAAAAGACATTCATGCAGAGTCCAAGGAAGGACCGCACCCTTAGGGATGTGATGCTGATAGTCTACCTTAATACAAGCATTATTGACTGCTTCCACGACTCGAATTACTAACCTATACATGAATCCAAGTGATAGCAAAATGGATTCTGCAAGATGATTCAAATTCTATCATCAGCTGCTTTATTTGTTAGCCATGTATAAAGTACTAGTTCATATATTTTATTCTGATAGTTGCAAGAAGAATTGAATATTATTCACTATGAATTGCCCCTATAGACTTACTTTCCCTCCATAAAAACAACTATGCTACAACAAACAACAAGGGCATATGCTACAATCATTAGAATGCTAATGAATCTACCAATAATATCAGCAAAATTGCTTCCAGAAATGAGTTGTCCAAGAACATCCAGGTCTCCATAAAAGTTGGTAATATACTGGTTTATGAGCCCTTAGCATTGGCAATATGATAGCTGTAATCAATTCCTGAACAAATTTGATGGAACCTGTAAACAAAACTTCATATCAGTGGAGAGCCGGAAAAGAGAGAGATATCATACAACTCAGGCACTGAAATCAATTCTACAGATAAGGGATCAGAGGGGCAAAATATTGATTGGTGCACAAGGCATTCCCCGTTCATGCAGGGCCCGGGGAAGGACCGCACGTCAAGGGGTGTGATGCAGACAGCCTATCCTAATGCCAGCATTAGTGGCAGCTTTCACGGCTTGATCAAAATTCATAATCTAGAACAGCATAAATCTCAAAAGTCTAGCATCCAAATTTCATGATTCATTATTCTGAAAAAACTAGATGACTGAGTCCTAGGTGTTCGCCAAAACTATTTCAACTGGAAAAAAAACTGCCTAAATAAAGGAAAAATTTGCAACCCCCCCCCGCCAACACAACCCATCTCCAGTTCAAATTAAAATGAACAGATATTATTTATGATATTTCAAATCTTACAGCATCTTTTCACATTTCAAACACACTTTTTGAACAATTCCTTTACAAAACTCAATATGATTATATTCATGCATTATAATCTTAATAACACACAAATCAAACTAAGTCATATGTATTGAGATAGACGGATAGAAACTTCAAGAAAGTGCTGGATGCAAATTTCTGCACATGTTGTCTAAAGTAGTAATATAATGGACATGACCAAACGTTTAAAGGGAAAGAAAATTTACCTTTAGATGGTGTGGCATGATTTTTATATCAAAGGGCACATGAAGCCAAGCCTCAGGCGGATAGTACAGAAAGTTCTCCGGCTTACTAGTATAGATATCTGCATATTGATGTATGTGATAAGCAAAGGCAGACTCCTGACCAGTGTCAGTGAGGAATGTAGCTCCAAATGATTTATTGAACATTCCCTTCATTTTGTAGCGAGTCTTTTGTCTCTCTGCATTGAGTTCCCTAAGGAGAGACTTGTATGCTTCACTTGTATCTTTATTAGTTACTGTAGCATGTAGTCTGCCAAGAAGTTCTTGTATTATGTGAAACTTCGCCTGAATTGGGAGGGACAAAAAGAGAACAAGGCTAGTTAGTACCAAAACTGAAATAGTAAACGACAAGAAACAATCTGCCATAAAAGTAGGACGGTTTATATAACGCGTGGATAATGTAAGTCTATTTACTGGCAACATCTTCTGACGAGACATATGGCCAAATAAAAGCAAGTCAACCAATACATCGAGAAAAATCTACGTTAAACTAGTTTGAAGCAGTTTACGGAGAAAACTTACTGTCCTAATTGAACAATCTGCTTCGATAATAGGTAGTTCATTTAAGTAGAGTGCAAGATTGCCAAGACAAATCAATGGAAATAGTTGGTGATTTCTCTAATGAGACATTAACCCAAGGAAACACATATATTGAGAAATTAAATTGATAAGCATTCGAATGTGAACATGGATGCTAAGTGCAAACTAGGGACGAAACAGGAATAAGAATACACTCTAGGAAGGTAAGGATATTTCATATAGATCTGCCAAAGTACATTCAAAACCTTCTAAAATTCAATGTAGCCACAAAATGATACTGCGTCATACTATGGTCTTCCAATATCATGAAATGTAGGAATTGGAGAATAAAATAATCGAGTCATATATAAAACATGAAATCAGAATCAGAACCTTTCTTGCAGCACATATCATATAATTCTATGATTGAACATGAAGTTTCAAGTAAATGATGAAAGACTATCAAGTTGTACCTGTTCAAATCTGTATGTATTGTCATTCTGAATTATGATCTCATTCTGGAAACAACAAAAGACAACATGAATTAACTAGATTTTAATCAAGAAAAGACAAAACATAGGACATTTGACACCACAAAAAGAGCACACGCGCGAC
>MCJB01022174.1:108131-119734 GCA_002018475.1 Nicotiana obtusifolia | reverse complement strand
CCCCCCCCCCCCCCCAAAAACCACGATGTACTCCAATTCTTCCTGGCCCATAGTTCAAGCAGCCTATTTTTTGCCTTTGGATGGACAAGTGTAGATGGGCTTTAAGAAAAAGAATGTCTATTCTCAACAGCATAGATGTTATATTCCTTTTCTTCTTCTTTTCCTCTTTGTTTTTATAATTCAAATTTATTTTACTACTACTGCACCAAGCCACTCTTGATACACGACAAGAGAGTGCATCAGAATACTAAACACTTAGCCAACTATCTACCTATCACAGAAATATAGATGTAAGATATGTAACAGTCTTGATTTTTGATGAGGTAAATTTAATAGTCTTGATAAACTATCTTTGTGGAGCTAATGGGAAGACCCACCCATGGATGCTCATCAAATCAGTTTACTCAGTTTTAAGAGCCTATATTCTTAATAGCTTTCTCTCCAGCTACGCCTGCCCGTCTTGCCTCACCTTGCATCGTGCCACCCTTTCCCATTATGTTAGACTTTTTGCTCTTTTGTGCCATATTTATTTTCAAGGCTTTTTCAATTTGTTCATCATTTCCGTTGCTTTTATCACATCTTCTAAATTAAATTTTCGTGATATCAATAATCACAATATTTCTATTTCATCTGTTATCAAAGATAAAATCGCTATTCTTTCACATGTTAATCTAACATATGAAGGAAAAAACTAATGTACTAAACAAATACTAATCAATTATAATATATAAAAAGAAAAATTAGGATGTTATAAGGAACTGAAAGGGAATATTTTTCTTTCTTTCTTTTTTCATTTTTTGATAACGGAAAAATTCCCAAGGGTTGTGGCACATACTTCGACACTCGGTGGATAATGAGTCCGCCCCTCTACCCTTCTCCATTTAAACCCCAAAGTCTTCCCTGCACAAGGTTCAACCAGTGCAGACCAACACATCATGAACTGCGCTCTTACCACTAGACCAAATCCCTGGGGCCTGAACAAGAATATTAAAATTAAAAGTTCTAAGACTTGCCCCTCCTTACTCGCATCCCTGCATGCAAGGTCTTCTTATCGATGATGCTCTTCAGCCTCCTGTATACAGGGCTGAAGATTAATTTTCCGTTTTTCTTTTTCAAGTTTTTGGGAACCCAGATGATTCCTATTCGTATAGATTTTTCTTTTTTCCTATCCGTATAGATGATTGCAATTCATTTTTTTTGGGTAGAGAATCATATATTTTAAGTGGATTCTATACTTTTTGGAATACCTATTGTATGCGGCGCTTTTTCCCCACAACATCAATAAAATACTTCATTCCCACGAAAATGATGCCATTCAGCTTCTCACTACCAAATACTAGTCATCGCCAAAGAATACAATTATTTTATGATTTTATCCATTTAATGAAATAAATAACTAGATAGATTAGGCATTCCCAATGTTTTCCATGGAATAAATCAAAAGCACAACAACAACAACAACAGGAGCTTGTTGAACTTCACCTTGCGCCTGCCATAGTAGCATCCGTCAAGCTCAATTGACCCGAAAAAGTCCAACTTCATAAGGCACCCCTTTGATTTGTCATAGTATAACCCTCTGATGGGAAAACTAGGATCATACTTGAATCCCAAGCAAGTATCAGGATATTTGAACTGAACCAAAAAATGCACAAGAGAGTAATCCATCATCAACCAGGTAGTTTACTCTCCACAAATAATCCAATATGTAAATTTTTTTTAAGCTTATTTTTGGAAATAGTTACCACAAGGAAAGAGTACAAGAACAAACCTCGCTAACTAGATGTTGTTTTGCAAGATCATAAATCAAGCTCTGTAAATTGGAGGAGTAATGCGCCAACGTGTAATCATAGTCGAATCCATAGACTTCTATGCTATCCAACCGCACGTTCTTATTGACGTATACACCTAAAAGTAAAACATTATCAGCCACCTAAATTCAATCCAATCCTCAACTAGTAATAGAAGTTCACATAGAAGGTTAAATGTACTACAGTATGAGAGGAGAAAACGCGGGTAACCTTTAGGATTCATTTTGGGCATTTGTTTCAGCGCATCAGGAATCTTTAGAAACCTCTCCTTCGCAGCATTGTATTCTAGCCTAATTTTCACAATTTCTTCCTCGGAAAGTGGATCGTTGGTATTTACTAACAAGTTTTCTTGGTCCTCCGACTTCAATATTTTCTGCTCTGAAAACGCTAAATTACTATATCGACGATAACTGCCTCCTCCAAACCCTGCATTTCCAAGAAAAACTGCAACCGCATTAAAGCAGAGCTACTTACAAATCCAACACAAAAAGAAAAGATCCACAAGAACACAACAGAGGAGAAAACAAGTACCTTCTTTACATCCATAATGAGAAAAACTTGTCCTCTGCAGCAAAATTTGCTACTATCAGCGACACTATCAAAATGATATTCATATTTATGATCCAAATGATAATACACAAACACCTACAGAGACATATCCCATACACAAAATCAAATAGGTACTCAGCAATAGACTTTGCCACCATAAGCGACACAATATAAAATTGCTACCATCAATAACCAAGCAAAAAAAGAAAAATACGCTACCATCAATAATACCTATCAAAGGGTATTCTTGTCCTCTCATTACGCACAATTAAACCACAAAACAAAACCTAGTTACACAAGATTATGGGGGTATGAAGTCCTATGAAGTGCATATGTTTATAATATAAATTTTTTTTTTACACAAACCCACATAAATTATAAACCTCGTCTGCAATAACCAAGGGAAAAAAAGGGTACTCATATCTATGACCGAAATGCTGATTTTAAACACCATTAAAGAAAATATACAAAACCCAGGAACAATACATAGAAAAGAGAGGTAAAAGAAAGCTTACAAGAAGAGAAGAAGGGAGCCTGCGAAGGCATGCCATTGCAAAAATGGCGCCTTCAGCAGAACATGGAAATTGAGAAAATGAATTGTGGAAATTGATGGTATTTTTTAACTGAATAGTAAGTACTCCCTCCTGTCCAATAAGTGATTTTTTTGTTTTTTTTGTTTTGCGGTCCAAAATAAGTGATTTTTATAGATTTTAATAATGAATTAATTATTTTTTCTTACATTACTTTTGAAGCGAATAATATTAAAGTGTGTGTTAGGAGTGTTTATACGAAGAAATAGTAAAGATTAATATGATCAATTTTATTGTTAATTAATATTAAACGGTGAGGAGTCGTTTGGTAGGCTGTACTAAGTAAAATAATCTCTGTATAAAAATTTAATCCGTCGAATACAAAGTTTGGTTGCTCAATTCAATTTATGCATACCTGATACATGGATTACTTATACCTCATAGGAGAGCTTAGCTAATACCAAAAAACCAAGGAATTACTTATATCAGGTTTAACTATACCTGGATAAGACCCTAAAATTACTAAACTGCCCCTCAAACCCTTTTCGTAAATTTCTTTATATACATAAAGAAGAATATTCAAGGATATAATTGTAAAGAAGATTTTGTACAGTTTTAAACCAAACACAAACTTATATTATACATTACATAACTAAATTTTAATACAATGAACCAAACACTTGATAAAAAATAATCTCAGCACTACAATCGCTGCATTACTAATACATACATTACTAATACTTATATTACTTGTGTTCGTACCAAATTACCCCTGAATTTCTTAATCGGTATAAAAACAGCCGAAAAATCACTTATTATGGAGCGGGAAAAGTATACCATTCCACGGTCCAATTAAGGACACGCTTATGTTGACTGTAATAAGCAAAATCACGTTTTTCTAGGTTTGTCTTTCTTTTTTTCTGGTAGTGCTGAAAAGTCTGGTGCCAACTACAAACCTTGCACATGAGCTAGTATTTAATAAACTTTTTCTTTCTTCTCCATCGTTCAAGATATTATGTGAATAGATATATTATTGAACGGGGAATTTCGTATCATTTCTGATTAACTGTCTTGTATTTCTAATAAGTTGTTTAATAGTTGACATGTTGAATCGGATACCTAGGGGTGGCAAGTGGGCTGGGCCGGACTCTAAACGGGCCTAATGGGCTGGTTTCGGTGGGCTGCAGTCCCGGGCCTTAAATAAATGGGTTAAACATGTTTTTTTTAGGAATTGGCCCGGATCAGGCCCATGAACTCATGGTTCCGGGCTAGCTAGTAATTGGAAATTTTACAAGCATTTTATCATTTGAATTTTTTTTTTCCTTTTTGTAAAGGTGGGAGGGGTTCTTTTTCCTTTGTTATAGATTTATCCTGATTAGTTTAAATTGTTGAATCGATCTATATATATAACTATATTATATTAAAAGCACGAAGAAGGTCCTTAGCGAAATATCGTTCGTCTTTTTTATTTTTTTAAAATAAAGTTTTTATAGGACAAAATAATTTTTTAATTATTTTTTTAATATTTAAGATTACAAATCAATTAAAATTTGAAATTTTCCTTGTTTGAACTATCTAAGATTTTTTAATATTTAAAAATTTAAATTTCTGTAATATTTAACTATGTATAAGAAATTTCCATATTTGATTGATATACAACTTCTTCCCTAAAGTTTGCACATTTAATTTTTATTTTTTTCCTGACAAAGGAAATCTTCTACTTTCTTTTATTTCTTAGGGGTCGTTTGGTAGGTTGTACTAAGTAAAATAATCCCTGTATAAAAATTTGGTCCGTTAAATATAATATTTGGTTGCTCAATTCAATTTATGCATACCTAATACATGGATTACTTATACCTCATAGGAGGACTTAGCTAATACCAAGGAATTACTTATACCAGGTTTAATTATACGTGGATAAGACCCTAATGCAATGAACCAAACACTTGATAAAAAATAATTCTAACACTACAATCCATGCATTACTAATACCTGCATTACTAATCCCTGCATTACATGTGTTCGTACCAAACGACCCCTTAAGGTACAAAGCTTATGGGCGTACAAATGAATTATCAAATTTATCTCTCTAGCTGTTCAAAACCTGAGACATTGTCAGAAAATTTATAAGCTTTGGCATTTGTTTCCTCACTCAAAAAATAACGTAAAATAAATTTTATAAAAAAAAAAAAAAAAAAAAAAAAAAAAAAAAACTGGCAAGAATTGAAACACCAAAATTACGGCAGTATCAAGATGTATAATACTCATTTTATTCTTTTGTAAGATATATAATGATCTAAAATTTAATTAATATGTTGTTTACAACGGAGGAGGTATTAATATGCATATTTTATGATTTGATAGAATCTAAGTTTTGAATAATTTCATTAATTCTGGGAGAAGGAAAGAGCGAGATGGTGGTTTTTGTTGTTTCCGCGAAGCGAAGATCATTCGCTTGGCGAATAAAGTGGGTCACCCTCTTTTTGGCTTCGGCCAAACACTTTTTCTCGCTAGTCGACCTTTCTACAAAAAAAAGCGATGCAAGAACATATTCTTTTATCTAAGCTTCTTCCCTGTGCATTAGCTCCCCCCATCGTAGATGGTTCAGCCACGCCCGGTGCCACGAAATGATTGAGAACTACGACGGGGTCGAAATGAATTTTGTTACTTTATATTGAATAAAATTATTCTATTTATAATTAATTTCGCCTAAGTTTTAGGACTTTGAAATCAACTTAGTCTTTACCTATAATGTTAGGTCCGATAAATTCAATTAAAATTTCATTAAAAACTCCTAATCATATTCAGTATCGAGAAATGAATTATGCCACATAATTTTAGACAAATGATGTATAATATATTAAGTTATTTGTTATTGGTATTAGTAAATCAATATTTCTCATTTTTACACTTTACATGGTCATTTATCAATTAATTTAAGAACTTACACTTTTTATTATTTTATAATTTAAATATATTATTAAATAATAATAATAATAATGCAATTTCTTAAAATTGCGTATATTAGTATGGGTATACGCGCAAAGCGCGTAAATAAAAGTCTAAACTGCTCATATATACATTTAAAAGATTATTTTTATATATATCCTCAAACATAAGAGATTATTTTTGTCGTTTTCTCTCATACAGTGGTGCAATGAAAAGCTTTGAAACAACAGTAAAATTGTGAATTCGAGCCATAAAATTAACTACTAATATAGGTAGCGCCCTTCCCCGACCCAAAGTGAACATGAGACCTTTCATGAATGAGTTACCCTTTTTAAAGAGGTGTAATTAACTCAAGCTGTTATCCCTAGCAAGCTTTTAGCCGCAGCAAGCTTGAGCCAAAAAAAGCTTAAGGGGCCGTTTGGCACGATGAATAAGTAAAATTTTAGAATAAAATTTAGTATTGTCTTATTTTTTATTTGGTTATTAATCCTGAGACAAATTATTCCATAAGTAAAAATAATATCGGGATAACTTATACCTGTCATATGGTGGAATAGTATTCCCAGGATAAAGCAGTAAAATTGACAATCCTAAAATTAATACAACATACTTAATAGTCAATAAGAAATAGTATAAGAATAACTAACCTCAACATAATTAATCCATACATAACTTACTTTCAAACCAAATGACCCCTGAGGCTTCAAGTTAGGCTTATTTTAAGGTAGCAAGTGGGCCGAGGCTGGACCCGACCAGCGCCCGCGGGCTAACTGGGAAAAACGGACTGGGACCGTTAGGCCCGCTAGAGTTGGACTCGTGCTGGTCCTGTGAATCAATTCTTAGCTAGGAACCGTCAAGACCATGCTGTTTGGCTCGCTAGGAGACCGGGACAGGATCGATCCCTTGGCAGGCCAAATGGGTCCAACGAATTTTTTTTTTTTTTTTAAAAGGTTGGCTTTTGAAAAATATAGATGTTGGGGATTTAAAAAATAGTTATTTAACACCCCCAACTTAGTTTTAACCTAAACTTTTTATTATTACACTTTTTTCCTATTTTCTACTATAAATACCGCCCTTATTCTTTTATTCTCTTACAAAATCAATATCAATCTATCAGAATTCCTCTCTAATTTTCTTCTATACTTAATACAATTATTTATTTTATTAAAAAAAATAGTGAAAAGATTGTGAGGTTGTTATTATTACTTACTTTATTTCAAAAAATAGTCAAAAAATATTAAGGTCGTGACAATTAGCGAAAAAATTGTGAAGTTGGTGAATTGAAGTCTTCAAGTCTTCAACGATAATCAATTTTCAACAAGTTGTTCGTCAATTCGGTAAACTCGTCCCGACTCTTAAGTCTTACTATTATAGTTTTGTTTGTTTTATTTATTTGCTATTACTTGATTAATTAAGATGTCTTCCTCGAGAAATAATTTTGATAAAAATAAGAATAAGAAAAAATCCAAGATTGACGAATCTAGTGATACTGTTGTTCCTCCTCCCCTGCCCCCGGCTTCCCCAACCAAACCCATAGACGTCCTACACCTGCTATTCTCGATACTGATAATAATTTATTACAATTTAGCAACGTTGAATTTTGCCATAATATTGCACCCGGTGAACATTTAGACCATAAATTAATGAATGATCTTTATTATGATAATTATAATACTGTTGATGAAAATGATGGTGAGGAAATTGATCTTGATGAAACTCAACCAGACCATGATACACCCACTAGTCCACTAGTCATGCTCTTGATGTTGACCCAACTAGTGATAACCTTGCTCATCCAAATGATGACCCATCTGATACTCTTGTTACTGCATCTACTTTTTCTAGAGAACCTACCAAACGGCAGGAAACATCTCGTGTTTGATCATTTTTTACTCAGCTAATTTCAAAAAATAAGGCTAAGTGTAAAACTTGTGGTATGGAGTTAGCTTTTAAATATACTAGATTGCGGTCGGGGACGGGATCTTTGGACACATAAAAAGTACCCTAAAGATAACGTCCGATATCAACGTCTGAAAGCTCTGGCCGAGGGGAAAAGTATACCTAGTCCTAGTCAGGATGACCCTAGTACCGGTTCAAATCAATTTCACCTAGGAATCAACAGTGCTACCGGTAGTATTTTATATTATTATCCAAAAAAAAATCGTGAAGAATTGGCAAAAATGGTACCTGTTATGTGCTTACTTATAGTTTTCCTTCTAACCCCTGCATTTGTTCATTATATAAGAAATGTTTTTAATCCTACTTATAAAGGTTTTTCTCGCGCAACCATAAAAGCGATATTTATAAATATAAGCATGAATATGAACAATATTTGCGCTATTTATTTACTCATATAAATTGTCATGTTGCTATTACAACTGATATTGGTAGTAACGACTATGATTACCTTACTGTTACATGTCATCGGATTGATGATGAATGGATAATGCAAAAACATTCAATTGCTAGCACAATTACGGGTATTTGCAAATATTTTTGCATTAGTGATAAAATAATATCGGTTTCAATGGATAATGCTATTAATAACACAAATGGTATAGAGTTTAATACCAATTTTTTTGGGCGGGGTTTAGGGGTTCTTTTGCATCTACTAGTAATGACTTTTGACAGCTATATGAGCTTGAAATTTATTTGTCGCAAGCAACCTGGAGAGATAGCATGTAACTTGTCTGAACAAAAATTAGTATGTATTATGTAACATATATTCTGGCACATCTTGATTAGTTCCTTTTTTTTCTCAACGGTGGTATCAACACCTTTTTATGCTTATTCCATAAGGGGGGAGGAAGACTAAGAAAGATATTGCCATATTTGTTATTGCTATAATAAAATTAAAATGTATTGCTTTGAATATCTTTTACAATATTTGTCTTTAAATTTGAATTAAAAAATTAAATCACAATTCTATAATAAATTTATAAGGTATTGCTTTAGATAATTTTTTAACATCTTTTTGTCTCTAATTTTTATTTAATTTTTTTAAAAATTACTGCTTAATCGTAAGGCCCATTTAGCATGTTGGGACCGCAAAACCGGCCCGTTTAACCTGGAACCATGAGTTCGCAAGCCCAATCCGGGTCAATTCCAACAAAAAGCATGTTTAGCCCGTTTATTTAAGGCCCGGGACTGCAGCCCGCTGAGACCGACCCATTAGGCTCGTTTAGAGCCCGGCCCAGCCCACTTGCCGCCCCTAGGCTTATTCAACTATAATCGATGATACAATCATATAATCAAGGTACGATTGCATTGAACCCCATCCGGTTGTGGACATAATATAATTCTGTAGTTTTCTTGGCTCACCTTTCTCTGTTGACTTTTAATTAAATATAAGAAATAATATACCAATATACTGATATTACAGTCCGATTTTGTGAGAAATGATATCAGTCACATTTGGCCTTTGGGAAGTTTGTAAATTTAAGATAATTTACAGTACATTGGACCTAAGATTCTCAAAATATTTGACTCACCTTTCAGTGTCGAGTGCTAGAATGTAAATACATCATAAGTGCTTGGATTACAATATACTGTTTTAGTACATTTTTGTCACAATATAGCAGAAAACTTTGAAGCTTTCTAGCATTATTATATTTTCATTCATTGTAAATTATTCAAGAAGTCTTGTCCACCTACGATCAAATCATCTTCCAAGTTTCAGTTTTAGCAGCTAGCATATTTACTGGTAATCGAAATAGAAGAATTCAAAATAACAAAATTGAACAAATATCACCAAGTTTAGGATTTCCCTATCGCAGAACCTTTTTAAGCAAAAGAACAAATATGCAAGCTCTTCTTATAGCATGTAAGATGATGTCCAGTCCTATAAACCATGGGGCTCAGTGTTCCTGTTGCAAATTGTAGAGTAACCATTTCAATGTCAGTTTCTGCATAGTGATTCAGTGATCCTGTAGTTGGAACCATTTGGACTGATACGTCAAATAGATGTTTTAATTTTCAAAATGACAAGACAAGAAATAAGCACTGATCATTCCACCTACCTAGTTAGAATTTGGGTCATCAGCAATAGAGCTGGTGCAAATTGTAATCCAGTTGACTACCGCAACATTTCAGTTGGATTTCTTTCTTCTTGATGCTACCTCTGCAGCCCAAGCTTTGCCCACGTCTGTTTGGAACTTTCCTGCAGACATGTTATGCGTTGTCAAAGACTGCATCTTTTTACTGATGGTAAGCACGGGCTATTACCAAAATCGATCCATACAAAAGAAGAATAAGAAGAATATAACAGCTTCAAGTCTCAAAGCAAGGAAATTCTCCACTTTATTAAACTAGTAACATCATCATTACGATGACTTTCGACTACTAATTTTCTGGATTTAAATTTCTCTCTTGTAACTACCCAAGTTAAATGTGGTTACAGTCAAAAGGTAACCTGATTAAACCCTAGCATAGCACAAGTGACTCAATTCATCAGACGGACCAAGTACACACAAACACATACCATATATATACACAATCTAACTGAAAACAAGAGAATATAATGAGGATATCTTTCATGGCCTTTGTCTTTTTGAGAAATTTTATTTTGCAAATCTATGCTACATAGGTCTCCTCAATCTTTTAGTTATCAGACAATCCTTTCCAAGAGAACCTAAATCCACCGGTGCAGACAACTCTACTGCATATGCAAACTCTACGAACTTAAATTCTCCAAGGAACATATTCAAATCTAGTTACAAGATACTCATGTTCAGGAGGGGAAGGAGGGGGACTATCCATAAAACTTCAATACCAACTTCGAACAACTTGAATGTTCCAATAAAATGGCAATATTATGTCATTCACTAATCATCTAACAAATTCAGATGTAAATATCCAGCGTTTAGACAATTGAATGGTATTCTGAATTCCAAGCTCAATGTTAACCACTGATTTGGCAATCTAAGACAGGATGCATGATCAGGTCAGAATGGAAAGACAATAGTAGGTTATGATGGGAAAGGGTCTAGGTCTAAAGTACACACAAGGCAGCTCAAAAAATAGAAGGACTAGAATTTAAAACTCATACTGGAACTGCAGTTAAATAATAAAAATGTTAAACATGGCACCTGCAGTTGACTGGAAAAATTCCTCCAAATCCTTCCCTTGCTCTGCATGACAGAAAAAGTAACATTAGTTTGAAGGCAACTTCTCATGGCAGAAGGACTAGTCCAGATGTCAAGAGACAAACAGCTTACGCAGCCACACATCAGTCTGTATTTATTACAAATGTGAACACCTTGTAATTTTTTGAAAGATTAGTAATGCACATCTTAAAGAGTATAAATTGCAGAGGCAGCTTGAGCACATGTGGAGCCTAAAGCTAAAGCTTACTGTGAGGCCCAAATTTTCACATACCTAAACAATCTCTTACCTTTATATGGAAAAAATCTACTTTGTACTAAAAGTAATAAATATTCTTTTTTAAATACCTATAAACCGGTTATTTCTAGAAAATAGGCCCCTCAAATTTGGGGGCCTAAGGCACACGCCTTATTATCTATAACATTAGACCCGCCCCTAGTTACATATAAACTAGAAAACAAATTTAAATTATCCGAATGTTAGGATCTGTGTGTTTTGATTTGATTCTCAAGATAGCTCTTACAATGTAATAGCACAATCACAAAACTAAGTTCAGAAAATACAAAAAATACATACAAACTAGGAGAATTTTGAGAAATGTGACTGTCAATATCGGTCAATTTTTCCTCAAAACCTGTATAATATGGGACCTTTTGGCTTTTTT
>MCJB01022174.1:45714-108013 GCA_002018475.1 Nicotiana obtusifolia | reverse complement strand
GGGATGTAGACATATATATATTACGCCCTGCATTTAATTTTATATAGTGGTGTTTGGCTGAACACAAAGGTTAAGAAAGAAAGGAAGACTTCTAGCACATACCAAAAGTACCCTAAAATTTGCTGTCTTATATATTTCCATGACATTTCTATGGCTATAAGTGCATGCTACTAAGGGTAAAACGGAAAATTTTAAGTTTAAAGTTAAGGAGTTACAAAATATAGAAAGGTGTCATTTTCTTTCGGAGGGACCAAAGAAGAGTTTCATATAAAATAGACAGGAGTGCTATATATCACGTATACATCCGAAATCCAAGAGGGAAAAGAGAGAAACAGGAAGTTACCATTTTCATATTCCAATGCCTGAAGTATCATCTCCACCTGAAAGAAAAAAACATATCAGTCTAGCAGAGAGCAGTGCATTAAGTTGACAAAAGTGATCACTCTCCATAGATAGCATCACCTCATGGAAACAGACTGAATATCCTCTTTTTCTTTTTTAAATAAGGTAAGAGAATGGGTATTCCAAAACTAGCTTTAAGCTTCTTGGAGGCTGAAATACTAGAGAAAAGTCTGGCACTATAAAGTTTTTTATAGAGAAGAAGTGTGCTACTTGAGAAAGGAAAAATGTGAAGAGTTCTAGGTGTTTAAACAATAAACAGTCAACTGTGCATAGCAACTCTGTTATCATGAATAAGACTCTTACTAAACAATCAAGTCTGAATGCTAACAGCCTATCAGAGTATCAATCAAAAAAAGAAAGCCCGAATGCTAATTGAGTTTGTCCTGAACATCTTTTATGCATATTGGCAAACAAGATGTAGTGACAGGCATGGCGTTAAAAAAGAAAGACAAGATACAACAATGAGTTAACTTATATGTATACCAAAATCACGTTTGGGTGCTAATTGAGTTTGCCCTGAACATTTCTGTGCATATTGGAAAACAAGATGCAGTGACGAACAAGGCGTTAAGAGAGGAAGACAAGATACAATGATGAGTAAACTTATATGTTTATCCCCATGTAAAATAAAGTGAAACACATCAGCATAAACACCCATATAGATGGGACATATTCAAACTTTGGTAACATACAATACCTTATCAAAATCTTTTACAACTTTGGCTTCTAAAGAAGAATTTTCTTCATATTCCATCCACAAGTCACTGATCTCCTTAGCTGCAATTGGACCAACAGTACATAATAAACAAGAGAATAGATGAAAGATATTTAGATGCATAAGCTAGTTGGCAAAAAACTCAATGGAGAAGAGAAGCAATACCTCGGGGTCCTCCACCTAAAAGTTTACACATGTCTTCTAGTGCTGCTCGTTCTCGTCTGCTCTTTTCATCTTTTGAAATTCCATCAGCAGGAGTAATATCTCCAACAATTGCTGTTCAGTAGAAACACAAGAAAATATATGACGAAGAATGTTAAATAAGAAGCTACCAAATTTTCCAAATCAAAGGCCCATAGGATTAGAAGACCCAAGAGATAGACGATTGTGTTGTCGAGTCTATACAAGACATTGTTAGTAGGACGATCATTGGATGAAAGTGAACAATGTCTTCTGAAAGTTTAACCTCATTTTCACAGCGCTACACGAGAAAAATATTTTAAGTGAAAACGATTGATGATTTATGCGAATACAGACAAAATTCGATCATGTTCTAATGGTTTCTTTCTGTTCTTCCCATTTAATAAAACTTGTAGATCAATAGTCAATGTCATTATCCAAGGAAGTAATATCAAAGGGCAAACTTGAAATATTCTTCCAGTTCCAGGTATAAGAGTTGACAAGCTTATGCGTTTATAAGTAATCCTCCATTTCTTATACCCTACCTTCGACTCTTAATTAAATATTGTATCATAAAGCTCGTAATAGCACGAAATAATTAATGACACATGTCACAATTGTATAAGAGAAGAATCCCAAAAAGAAAAAACAGTTTTCATGGGAAGATGCTACAAGATGCTATCAGCCTATTTCATGTCATAGCCATAAAAGCAAAGAAAATAGAAATGAACAATTATAAATGAGAGCCTCACCTTCTGCAATGTCATGCACAATTGCCATCTTTACACACCTAAATTTGGAAGAAGAAGTATGCATCATCCTCTAAACAATCAACACATTTGGTGGAAACACAAATACGGAATGTCCGTGTACTGGTAAAACAAATGATTATTATTAAAACCGCTTACTTGTCACGATCAACACCAGGAAGGTCAGCAGCAATAAGAGCCATCACTCCCATACGGTACATGTGATCAGCTATAGACTCTGGAGCATTAACCCCTCTACGTACCCAACCTTCCCTCTTTGTCGTCTGATCACGATTCCAAACACGAAAGTTTAGCTCAGAATACACAAAAGATCACATGAAAGGGATAAGATAACAGCGTGAAAAGAATGGTTACAGGACGTTGTGAACATAAAAGAGCTACTATAGGCAATTAGCAGAACACTGTCATATATTTTAAGACATATACATACACTACCTTAAAAAATACTAAGCAGTTCAATAATTAAAGAGTTTCACCACAAATGACATTGGCTTGTAAGCAAAAGCATACTTTACACATTAGCATAATTCTAAAAAATATAAACAAAGCATAAACTAGACAGCATAAAATGGATTAGTTATTGGTATAATCTTTCAAACCCTAATAGACATGACAAGGATTACATTTAGGATTTGAGTTATATACACCGCTAGTGTAACAACTTTGTTTATACCATCAGTATAATTTAAGACAGTACTTACCATTATTCAAGGTTACCAATCAATGTTATTAAATAGAATTACATGCAATTACATTTAAAGTGACATGATCGTGTAAATATAGTTTACACCTTCACAATGTTATTATTAACTAGAGTTATGTGCAATTACCTTTAAAGTAATATATTTTACACCGTCAATTCATGGAACCTAAACACATTCATTCAGCGTGGAACAATAAGTGTCACATAGAGTTCAACACCTCTGCATTACTGATATTTGGCTTAAAGTATATATATTTACATATACATATAGCCTCATATTTTACTCGTGTTTCGTGGATTTTGGATCTGAAATGTATTGATTTATGCTAATTCGTGGCGTTTTTATATGTAGGAATTATCCGGAGGTAATATAGGGCGAAAGGTGCAAGATTAGAGCCAAAAAGGAGAAAAATTGGGAAAAGGGGCCATTTGTAGCGCCATAGGCAGCAGTGGACGCTACCTATGGCGCAGTTTGAAGATTAATTAACCAGCGCCAGAGCTAGCGCGCCATGCTATCCTAAGCGCTGGTGACGGGAAACATAACCTACTTTGTCCGGAACAAGGTTATTTTGGCCCAAGACCTACTCAACGCGTATAAAAGCAAGACTAAGCCTATTTTGGGAGAGGAGACGCCACTTTGAAGGAAAAATACACACGAGGAACATCCGAGAGCGAGGATATCTCAGTTTTCTTCATCTTTTCTTAGCATTTTCAATTATTCAACACTTGAGAATTTGTTTTGATATTATTATGAGTGGCTAAAACACATAATTCTGGGGTTATGATTAAGTTATGAATATTGTTGTTTAAAGTTGACTTAACCTTGATTACAATTCACCGATATACGGTTGTTTCTTTAATTCTGTGATTAATTGCTTAATTGTCTGGCCAACAGTTAAGTTCTATTTACTATCTATGCTATGCTCGGGAAAGCTACGTTTAGATTAGAGAAGAATTGAAGAGAGCATGATCTTAACTTTGAGGGGGGTAAGTTTGTGGTTAGGATAGGAATACACCTAGTCACCGTGCTTAAAAGTGAGATTAGTGATACTTATATCACGAACAGAGTCACTCTAGACTATGTGAGGCTCACACTGTTCACATTCTCTCTATTGGGCGAAGCAAAGCGATGGTTGAAGGCGGAACCAACCAATTTTATAACATCATGGAATGATCTGGCGAAGAAATTTTTGGCAAGGTTATTTCCTTCAGGTAAAACTGCAAAGATCAGAAGTGAGATAGTCGCCTTCAAACAGAAAACGGGGGAGTCTTATAGTTTATACTCAGCTTGGGAAAGGTTCAAGAGGCTAATCAGAGACTATCCTCATCACAATCAGACAAATGAAGTGTTAGCTCATACTTTCATAGAAGGGCAACATCCTGAGACGAAGATTGTGGTGGATGCTGCAGCGGGAGGTTTAGTGTTGGAGAAAAGCTTCGATGAGATATATGCATTATTGAGCAAATTCTCCAAAAGCAATCCTGATTGGCAAGGAAAGATGGGCACACACACAGTGCAAAAATCTGCAGGGGTTCTCGAGTTAGATGTCGTCTCTGCATTATCAGCGCAGATTGCCACATTGGCCAACTAAGTCAATCAAATGACCTTGGTTACTAACAAGCAACAAGCCCAGCCAGTGTAATAAGTTCAAATATTTTGTGAAGTATGTGGAGAGGGTCACACGAGCAACATATGCCCAGTTAATCCAAAGTCTGTCTGTTTTGTGGGTAAGGCAAATAAGGGCGAAACAAATCAGTATGGGAATACTTACAATCCTAACTGGAGGAACCACCCAAAATTTTCTTGAGGTGGAAGCCAAGGTGCTCAGAATCAATACAGGCCACAAGCTCCTCAACAGCTTTATAGACCATCTCAGGCTGAACAACCTACAAACCCGACGAGTCACCTTGAGGAGATTCTAAAGAAATTGATAGTTGATCAGCAAGCTCAGGCAACAGCCCACGCTGCAGCGATTCAAAATTTGGAGAGACAAGTGGGCCAACTTGCCAGTGCTCAAAATACTTGACCAGCTGGAGCTCTTCCAAGCGATACTGAGGCTAATCCTAAGGCATCTATTAATGTTGTGTCATTGAGGAATGGGAGACAGTTAGAAAAAGTCCCGTCGAAAAAGAGGAAGCAAGTGACCTTTCATGAGAAACCGGCCACCATTCAGAAAAAGCAAAGGAGTCAAAGAATCCAATTGAAGAGGCGGTGGCTAAGCAACCCCCACCTTCAGTTGCGAGGCCACCACCTCCATTAACTCAGCGATTTCAGATTTTTGAAGCAGGTGCAAATCAATATTCCGCTGGTAGACATTTTGCAAGAAGTGCCCAAATATGCCAAATACATCAAGGACATAGTGGCAAATAAAAAGAGGTTGACAGAGTTCGAGACTGTCGCAATCACTAAAGAATGTAGCTCAAGAATTCAAAGCAACCTACCTCAAAAACTGAAGGATCCAGGTAGTTTCACTATCCAAATCTCGATTGATAAGCACGCAGTCGGGTGAGCTTTGTGTGATCTTGGGGCAAACATCTATTTGATGCCGCTATCGGTGTTCAGACAGTTGGGGTTGAGTGAGCCGCGCCTAACCACGATAATTTTACAGTTAGCTGATCGCTCCCTTCTATTTCCGAGAACCAGTTCGGATTTATGCCGGGGAGTTCGACTACAGAAGCCATCCACCTTGTTAGGAAATTGATGGAGCAGTATAAGGAGAGGAAGAATGACTTGCATATGGTGTTCACCAACTTAGAAAAGACATACGATAAAGTCCCGAGGGAGGTTTAGTGGAGATGTTTGAAGTCTAGAGGTGTACCTGTTGCCTACGTTAGGGTGATTAAGGACATGTATGATGGAGCAAAGACCCTAATCCCTTAGATATGATGCAAAATGGCTCTTGTTCTATCCTTGATAAGAGATCTCTCTATGAAAAATATGAATCGGAGTTTGAAGAAGGGGTGGGGACTCGGACCGTTTTTCGATCACGATGGGGTTGCATCAGGGGCCGGCACTCAGCCTTTTTTGTTTGCCCTAGCGATGGATGTACTGACGCGCCACATCCAAGGGGAGGTGCCGTGGTGCATGCTATTTGCAGATGAAAATGTATTGACTGACGAAACGCAAGGCGATGTGAACGTGCAGTTAGAGTTATGGAGGCAGACCCTAGAGTCTAAAGGTTTCAAGTTGAGCAGGACCAAGACAGAATACTTGGAGTGTAAATTCAGTGGTGAGACTCGGGGAGGGGAAGGGGAGGTGAGGCTAGATTCGCAGGTCATTCCAAAGAGAATGAGTTTTAAGTACTTTGGGTCCATTATTCAGGGGATGGGGAGATTGATGAAGATGTCACATATCGTATTGGGGCGGAATGGATGAAATGGAGACTCGCTTCCGGCTGTTTTGTGTGACAAGAAGGGGCCACAGAAACTTAAAGATAAGTTCTACAAAGTGGTAGTCAGACCAACTATGTTGTATGAAACGGAGTGTTGGCCATTCAAAATCGCTCATGTCCAGAAGATGAAGGTAGCAGAGATGAGTATGTTGAGATGGATGTGCGGGCACACCAGGTTAGATAGGACTAGGAATAAGGTTATTTGCGACAAGGTGGGTGTGGCCCCTATTGAGGACAAGATGCGGGAAGCGCTGCTTAGGTGGTTTGGTCAAGTGAGGAGGAGGAGCACAAACACCCCGGTGAGGAGGTGTGAGAGGTTGACGGAGAGGTAGGGATAGGCCCAAGAAGAGGTGATTAGGCAAGACATGACGCGGCTTCAGCTGACCGAGGACATGACCCTTGATAGAAAGGTATGGAGGTCGAGGATTAGGGTAGAAGGGTAGGTAGTCTAGAGTGTTCACAACTGTAGTATTGGCACGCAGTCTACTTTTCTGTTGGTAGTAGGTTTTTATGACTAACCGTTGTTTTCTTTCATTGTTGATCACCTTACTATCTTGTTGTTTTTATTCTGCTTTGATATGGCTTTTTGGTGTTGTCCCTTCTTGTTTATATTTTCACTACCGTGGTGTTTATGCTTTCCTGAGCCGAGGGTATATTGGAAACAACATATTTATCCTCACAAGGTAGGGGTAAGGTACACACCACGGTAATGAAAATTTGAAATAATTTGAATGAGTATGGTTTTTTAAAATTTTTGAAAATTTTAATATTTACCTACAACTTTTGTTATTTTTAATCTGACCCTCGAACCCCTTTAATTACACATTTTTTAATTGTTACACAAGACTTCAAAAGTCTTTTACCTCATTCTTCCTACATAGTAAACTAACTCAATTAGCGTAACGCAATTCCAACGCAAATAAACATGGATTACATTCAGCGCAGTACAACAAGTATTGCATAGAGTACAATGCTATGTAAACAACACTTTAAAATAACTGTGCAAATGCAAATACTAAAATATGTAACTACGATTACATACTAAAATAGCTGAAATAGTGCAAATGCAAATATGAAGCAAATAGATAATTCAAATAGAGCGTAGTACAGCGCCTGATGCACAGAGTACAACTCTATGGAAAAAACAACCTATGATCCTACATATATCATAACTTCATATGCATTAAAAAAATTCACTAAAAAAATGGAGACCGGCGTCCGTACCTTGAGGCGGTGACAAAGAGTTAGAAAATCGATCGCGGACGAAGGAGAAGGAGATGCAGATGACGAAGACGAAGATGAAGAAGCTTCGGTAGCCATACGAGAAACCCTAGGAGAAAATGAAGATGAAGAAGAAGAAGTTCGAAAGTGTTTGAATCTGAAATGAGCAGAAGCAGAAGAAGCTAACGAAGGAATAAGTGCGGAGGTGGATTTACAAAGCACTCGGCTCATTTTCTCTTGTTTTTTGTTTCCATTTTTTCTTTCCGATTCTCTGTTTTATACTATTAGCCAAGTGATTTGCCCATTTTCTTTTCCATTTGCATTTAAAAAAATATAATCCTCATAGATTTTTTGTATTTAAATTATTTTCGATATTTTGTATTACTATATATTTTATCGATCTCTTGTGAAAAAAATCATATAACTAAAAAATTCACATATAACTAAAAGATAATTTGAACTTTTGTAATCGAAATCGACATTTGAAGTTTTCAAAAGCTAGAATCAAGCATTGAATTGCAATGCGAAAAATTGAGGCGCATCAGTTGACTGGACATCTAGGGGTAAAGCACGATTTTGGTGCGGGCCGCGAGAGCAGTACCAAATCGAGACAAACTCTGAATACTATATATGACCTCAAAATAAGAGGGGGGCAAGGTCGGCTAGTGAGACGATGGGGAGCTTCATCGTTGAGAGGAAAAGAGCCCGGATCACCAGCTAAGGCCTTTTTTCCCAAACAACAACAACAATAACAACAACAACAACAACAACAACAACAACAACAATAATAATAATAATAATAATAATAATAATAATAATAATAATAATAATAATAATACTAATAATAATAATAATAATAATAATAATAATAATAATAATTATTATTATTATTATAATAATAATAGTGCTTTTAGAATGTGACAAACTTAGTTGGTAGCAATTCTCTCGATATGCAACTCGTCACTCGTTGTAGATAAAGATAATTCTCCATATAAATTTCAAATGATAAACAAAAACATTACTTTTATTGTATAATGCTCAAAATTTTACACAATCTAGGATGTGAATAATTCAACTCATTATGGATTTATTACGCATAAACAACAAAAGTTTCTTTCTTTAAAATAAAAAACTTATTTAAATCGAGTTTAGTAAACTCAACTCATACATATGCAAAACAAAACAAAAGGTTAAAAATATTCATATATAATAGATCGCGTTCATCCTGAACCAGTAATTTTAAATCTAATCGTCGCCTCCGCTTGAAAGTCAAGGTAGAATTGGAGGTGAATGGGAAGAATGATGGTGCTTCTTTTTATCAAGGGCAACACACTTCTTGAAAACTTTGTTAGCATTGTGTTTTACAACCTTAGCATCAATCTTGTCCTTAACCTCAGGCAAACCAATATAAACCTTGATTAATGCTTTGTGACACTTAAGTCCCATTTTAACAAGATCATGACAACATTTTTTGTCAATATTTCCTTTTTCATTTATAGCATTTATGACTTTTTCACCACATTTAAGTGGGAATTTCTTGGTACAATTTTCGACGAATTTTAAAAAATCTTTTGGTAAACTATTGACGTATTTATCATGTTCATCTTCTTCTTGTGGAGGTGATGGATGTTTTTTGTGATGGTTAGATTTGCAAAAGGCAGGAATTGCACTAGAAATTATCAAAATGGCTACAAAAGAAAAAAGAATATTGAGTTTTGCCATTTTTTCTTTAATGTTTTGTACTTGTTGATTTGATGCTTATTGATCTTAATATGAAGGTGTTTATATAAGCATGATTTTATACAGAGTAATTGATGAGATTTATTTAATTTTTTTTCAACTTTCAATGTATCTCTTTGAGTAACGTTTGCTTATTGATGAATTAATTAATTTACAATTAAATGTCAAAAATACTTCTCTCTTAAATTTAATGATGTTATTAATTAGTTCATTCCCTCCTCCTAGGATTTCGACAGTCAACTTTGGGACATGTAATTTCATGAAAGAGGTTGGAGAGAAAGCTCCTCAAAACAGCCGTTATATTATTATACGATGACACTTGCCATGGATAAGAATCTGATTCTCTATCTACGAATTGAGGAAAAAGGGGAGCTCGAAAATGTTGAATCTTGAGCTTTCTTCTCTTATTCAATTGATAATTTGATCGAGGGCGCGCAGAGACAGTGCGGAAAAAAAAATGAAAACTAAAAAAGAGACATGTAAATTGTAAGAAGATGGAATATGACCGTTATATACGGATATTTTAAAGAATATTGTACATTAAATCATCTTAATACTAGGTAATTTCTTCTTATTTATCCAAACTTTTATGGACAAAGTTATCTGGTACTTGTTGCTGGTGAGAGGTGACAAATATTCCGTAAAATTAGTCGAGATGCACACAAGTTAATCCGAACATCATGATTATAAAAAAGATCGACTTAAAACCAACTACTAATGAATACGTAAGAGAGTTTAAGTCTCGTGCTTTGACAAATGTATGGATTCTTTATACTATAGGAAGAATTTGACTTCAACATAACTTAATATGGTAAGTATTCAACATAACTTTTCATAATAAGTTTGATATATTAATATGAAATATAGGACAATAGCCTAAGGTAGCCGACTAAATTGAACTAATATTGTAAAACTGTTTTGTAATACCAGTGCATATGACTTAAAGTTCTTATTATCAGTGCATGTTAGTAAACTTAATTTTCATCTTTAATTAAGTGGTATTGGCTCAACTATAGGTAATTGAAGAGAGTCCTCAATTAAAAACATTGATGGTGAGCATGCGGTTAAGCGTTATTACTGGTTAATTTCTCTACTAATTGTTTCATTTTCACTATACAAATCGTTAGCAGGGGCGGATCTACATTGTCCGTGTCGGATGCTCCCGACGCAAACTCTGTATAATTATATAGAAAATACAGGGAATACTGATATAAAGAACTAGCAAGCACCCATTAAACAAAAAGTCTATTGGGTGCTTTGGTTAAGAGGTGAGAATACAGTGCACAAATATGAAGTGGTTGGGGATCGATTCTTGCATGAACCAATTTTTTTATATGGCCAGAGAGTAAGCATTCACGACTTTAAAATTCTGGATCCGCCGCTGATCGTTAGTATCGTCATTTAGTATGATTAGAAGATTCTCCGTCATAAAAAAAAAAAAGATGCAAAGGCGTATTTCACACTTACAAGAGACTGAGATATTAACGAAGTAACGAGTTAAATGACAGACTAGAGCCAAAGGTATATGACTCGCCAATAACTCCCAAGTCACTAATTATATATCCTATTTCCAAGTTAATTAAATAGAAATTGGAAGACTTAAGATTAAACTTTGTTTGTTTTGTGAACAGTGACATGTAATACCTCGAAAAGCAAGCATGTCTAAATTATATTTTGAACCTATAATGAATAATTTTTTTACATGAAAATTTGAGTTATTCGAGTGGCCGATAACTTCTCCACTAAAATACCAGATTTTTGGCTAATACATCTCAAATATTCGTATAATAAAGCTTTCTCAACCGGTCTACGGTTCTTCATCGTATGATTATCGTGTATAAGATACTTAAAAGAAGAAAAGATGATACGAGAAAAAAAGAAAAAACTACATGACAGTATCTACACACGTGTCAAAAGCACGTGTACTATTCGCCAAAATTAAGATTTCTCCTTAAACTGTGGCAATCGAACAAGAAGTTTAACCAAAGTAGTATGGCATTCAAGACCACTCTAAACAAGCTCATGGCAACAATTAGTAGTGATTTTCTTATAATTAAATAGGGATTTAACAATCTCTTGAGAACAAGGTTGTGAAATGTTGTTAGTACAATTATTTATAAAATCTTTAGACTTTTGAGACAATCCCTTGAAATACATTTCGTCGGGAACAACGATGCTTTCGCCATGGACGCGACGGTGGTGGTTGAGCGATGGGACAGGGCCGTCGTGGCAACGAACACGGCCGACCATGACGGCCCCGCTAATAATCACTAGCGCCACCATAGCGACGAAGCTGAAAAATATGATGAGACTTTAGCGCATACCACGGTGGGGTCTTCGACTGGGGTGAAGTCGTAACAAGGTAGCCGTAGGGGAACCTGTGGCTGGATTGAATCTTTCGCGTATTCTTACTTGTCTACTTTTTGCCTTTTTTTAGTGTTACTATTTTGGCATGTAATAGTTATATTTTGTTTTTCTTTCTTTTCCTTATGATGTAGTCATTTCTTTCCCTTTTCATGGATGGATTAGTTTGGATTCTTTATTAAGAAAAAGAGGATTTTTTTTAGGGCGGATTAAGAAAAGGGTTATTTAGTATTTAGTTTGAAGTATCCCCTTTTTCCAAAATAGGAAAAACAAAAATAATATTAAACTTTAGGTCGATATATTTCAGCGTCCAACTTGTATTTTGAGAAAATATTAACTTTATGAAAGACGTAACATAAATAACTTGCAACAAAAATATAACACACAAGAAATTTGTTGATCCTAAACCTATGAGATACTAATCTTGTTGGGCTAGACCTATATATATATATCAGTAAGTCGTCGTTGCACTAGATATAAATACGATAATTAAATAATAAAAATAATTAGGGGCGGAGTTAGATGGAGGAAAGCTGGTTTCGTTAAATCCCATTCATTTGAGAATTATGTCGCGAATAAGGTAATACTTAGACATCAATTAAGCTACATAAACTTAAACTGAATTTGTCATGTCATGACAAGATAATTGAGATTCGTCTATCTTTAACTAGATTTTGAGCTTAGGGGACGAAGAACTATTTGATAGAGAATATTTTATCTCCTTAGTGAGTCTACTTAGCGAGATTTTGAATTATTTAAATTAAAAAATTTCCGATAGTTAAACCAAAATAATAATAATAATAAATAATAATAATAATAATAATAAATAATACTAATAATACTAATAATAATAATAATAATAATAATAATAATAATAATAATAATAATGTTAGGTGAAAAAAGGGTGTAGTCAAAAGGTTTGACTTTTATTCAAAGGGAATCTTAAATTAGAATAATTATTTTATTCTTAAACAAGCGTAATGATTTGATTTAAGACCTAATTAGTTGCCACATGTAAATTCAAACCTACCAAGAATTGTAGAAATTCCAAATCCCTTAATTTTTTGGATTCATAAACAAGAAAACCTCCATTTTTCCAATGCATATATTAGTTAATCTACTAAACTTTAACATAAATAAAAAGGAATTATAATCCAAAGTATTTGTTCAGTCATCCTATAAAATCGTGAACTAAAAAGTTCACAGCGATAATCTTTTAAAATTCAATCTCTGTTTGTATGAACTTGTTCGCACGATCAATTTTAGTCACGATAAAAGAGAATTCTAGTAGATTGACAGTTTATATAAAACTAGTTAATTTTTTATAAATTCTCACAATTTTGAGCTTAAATTCAATGAAAGTAACGGTATAAATTCATATATTTGACTTCAAATTACTTGAAATTGAGTTGCAAATTGTTGTTAATTGTTACTATAGCTATATTTTTTCAAAATTACATAGAACTATACTTGTATTCAAACGGATTCTTGAAATGGGGTGACTTAATTTGTTCTTAAATTTGACTTAATACCTGATTAGTTGCCATATCTATGATATTACTGCTGTAACAACTTTGTGTTAGCAATAATAATATGTATACGTTTTAAATAACTTTTAAACAATCTGCCAAACACTTAAAAAAAACAAAAACAATGTAGAAACAGAAATAGTAAACTGCAGAAACTGGAGAAGAACAAAAACAATGTAGAATTATTTTTAGAATATAATCGAGCCCACTTAGTTCAAAGTGTGTCCTTAAGGAAATTATTCCCCTAACAGTACTCGAGGTTGATGTAATATCCCCTCCCAGGATAGAATGATTATCTTACCAGAATAGTAGTACTCCAAATTCCGGTAACGGCGAACCACTCAACAACAGTATATCACACAGAATAAAGAAGAGAGTTTTTTCAGAAAGTTAGATTGCAGATCAATTCGTGTTGAATTCTGGAAAAAATCTAGAATTTATAGCCGTTGGAGGTACTAATTCTGAATGTTTGCAACCATTCAGATCAGTCACCAGGTTGGAGGTACTGATTCTGAATTGTTTGCAACCATTCAGATTAGTCACCAAGTTTGGAGGGAAAATTCGAAAAAATACGGGAAGAAAGAAAACGGACCGAGTCGGTCACAAGTCGGGGTCGCACGTGGGTCAGGATCGATCCGTGTTGGATGGTTTTCTATTTATTAAATAATAATTAATTAAGAAAAAGTTTGTCCAAAAAGATAATCAATCAATCTTTGACAAATCCAAATAGCTCGTTAATTAATGATTATCACATTAATTAGAATCCCTCTACGTATTTTGTTCTCCTCTTTGTTTGTGTATATTAGTCCTTTACAAAGATATCTTATACATATTAGTATTTAATTAGAAGCTACAAATTTAAAAACATATTCTTATTCGTTCGGCTCGACCTAGTCAATATTCAATAATCACGACTTAGAAGTAAGATCTTAAGTTGCCAATTGGCAAATACTATTGATTGAAAAGGAAATACGAGCAAAGAAATTTCAATAACAATTATTACTATCGATATTATTTTTTGAAACTAAATTCAATTTAATATTTAAAAATCTGGATTCATTAATATATATAATAAAAAATCTGTATTATCTATTGCCATATAAATTTTAAAAAAAAGGTAAAGTTACCTAATGAACTAAATAAAAGTATCAACATGAGTAAAACTCAATCTAACTCATCGAAATATAAAAGCAATTTCTCTAATTCTACACTTTATTTTACTATGCAGATCAATAAGACGTAAATCATTCTCCGAACTCTTGAATTATAGTTTGGAATTTACATAAAAATCAAAATAATTTTATTCTTCTTTCCAATAGTAAATAAATTCAAGGGCCTTTGAGCTTGATCTTGAACCTATATTTGTTGCCACGAACGATGACCTTAAATTCAACTAGCACGAACTTTGAATTGAAATCGTACTCCTTGAATCTTGATTTGTTCTTCGTTCTTGAGCTTGAGCTTGAGCTTGATTGCTTGAATTTGAACTTGATTTGTTCTTTGTTCTTGATCTTGAACTTGATTTGATTGAATTTGAACTTGATTGCTTGAACTTGAACTTGTGGAGGAATTTGCAACGTTTGAACCACGAGCTCTTTCTTGCTTCTTGTTATAACTTCTGGTTGTCTTTTCTGGGTTATGAAGACCCTATTTATAGTTGTGGGACGGAAGAGTTATGATAAGAACAAACACTTTCCGACCAATCAAATTGAAGTGTGACAAGGCCGCATTTGATTGGCCTGAACATGTCACTTGCACACGTGGCACCGTCTCATTGGTCTTTTAATGTGACTTGGCATGCCTTGTCATTTTGACACGTGGCATGATCCTATTGGATCTTCTATTTGACTTGGCGTGCCACGTCATTTGACACATGGCACCAAATTGGTCTTATAGAAAAATGACATCTTAGGCCTAATGAATTGGGCTCATTACTTGTAGCACAATTAAATGGGCTAGACCAATGGATTAAGACTTATTTATTTAATCCATATAAATTGGACATATAGAATTGATTCAACTATATTAGCCCATAATATTATGTGGAGAAGATCATCAAAAATATTCTGCATAGCCCTGTGGTAAGTAGCACCAGCGTTCTTCAAGCCAAAAGGCATTACCTTGTAGCAATAAACACCCCTGGGGGTACGGAATGCAGTAAACTCTTCATCTTTTGGCGCCATTCGAATTTGGTGATAGCCCGATGAATCGTCCATAAAAGATATTTCCTCGTACCCAGTAGTAGCATCGGTCATCAGCTTTGGAATAGGAAGCAGAAATTCATCTTTGGGACACGCATTGTTGAGATTTTTGAAGTCAACGCACACCCGAATCTGGCCATTCTTTTTTCGTACAGGGACAATACTTGAGACCCATGTTGGGTATTTAACTTCACGAATAAAGCCAGCTTCAAGAAGTTTGTTAACTTCATTTTTGATCAAGGGAACCAAGTCCGGCCTAAAGTGCCTTTGGGCTTGCTTAACAGGACGAGTGCATTCTTGACTGCAAGGTGATGAACTGCTACTTTAGGGTCCAAGTCAGGCATCTCTTTGTAACTCCAAGCAAAGACATCCTTGAACTCCTTGAGTAACTCGATATAAGTGCTTTATTCATTAATTGCTAGTAAAGCACTTAGGTATGTGGGCCTTGGTTATTCATCGGTGCCAAGGTTAACTTCTTTTAAGGCATCAATCATTGCCTTCACCCCTTATTCAAGTTCCGGGGGAGCATCTTTCGCATCTTCATCTTCTTGAAGGTCCCCATTGTTGAAGGATATGGGATAACAAGGTGAAACATCCTCCAATATCTTGTATCCTCCGTTAGAGATAAAACACCGTGCTTGCCTTGTGCAGTAACATGACACGAAGAACCCACACTTTCTTCGTCTTCATCGCGTTCTTTTGTGTAGAACACAGTGTATGGCTTCACCTTTAGTACGTCATCACACAAAACCATGACTTTTGTTTGTTACCTCATTCTAGAAGGAACCATACTTTGGAAATCCTTAGAGACCTTCTGAATTTTGGGTAAAGCAGGTGGTCTTGTATTTCGATAATTTCTCTGGAACTTATTCCCCTTCTTTAATGGACCCAATCTCTCAAACACGGAAGTCCTCACAGTTGATTTTCCAAGTCGATCAAAGACAGAAGGCTTGTTAGAAGCGGCAGATTCATCTTCTATAGTGATATAATTTCTGCTCGCCCTTCGTATGGAGATGTGCACTGGTGACAGTTGCTTGTATCCCAAACCTTCACGTGGTTGCCTCGTTGCAGCTTCTAATGAGAGCTTCCCTAACTTCGACGGCTCATTGGGATTATATCCAGCTTTTGCAAATAGCCTGTAAGTGTTAGGATCAAAACCTTCATCTATTCGCTTTGTACGGAGTGCCGCATTTTGGGCCACAAACCCAAGTGGCTTTGAAGATAACTTTACTGCCTTAATTCGTTTTACTGGAAGATTTAAATCCTTTAGCATGTTAGTTTGGAGATTAGATGATTCACCTTCATCTTTCTTCTTTTTAAGGACATATTAGGAGTGCAGGAGTTACTTTCTTGCCATAAGATGCAATATCCCTTATAAGATTTATTCGAGTTAGGTTGTATCTGTTCAGTAACAGCTTTGGCTCTACCAGCAGTCACCTCAGCTTTTTTAGTTGTGGGTTCATCATTCTTGCTTTTCATGACATCATTAGCTTTTAGCTCCTTCACAACGTAGTTCTTCAAGTATAACTTTGTATCGGCGAAGTGTGACTCAGCCTCGGTGAATGGCTCATCATCAGCAATTGTCTTCTTCTCTTCACTCTTGTAGTATTTTAAATATTGATCGTAAGTAGATGGAACTACTTTATTCTCATGTATCCAAGGCCTTCCAAGCAAGAGTATGAAGTCTTTGCATCGATCACATGCAGCCATGTACTTGATTGCATATCTTCGATGGTGATTCCCAACCTGATCGCACCTATGGCTCTTTGCCCCCTTTGGTTGAATCCTTGGATCATCACATGACTTTCCGAGAGTTCGTTCATGGGGATACCAAGTTCTTTCACAATGTGAATTGGCAAGATGTTCATTGAGGATCCTCCATAAAAAAAAATTCAATTTACCCTTTCATCATGCATATAGCCAACCAGGTATAACGGCTAGTTATGAAGAGTGTTACCTAGCAGAAGATCGTCATTTGGGAATGTAACTTTTTCTTCGCACGCGTTAACTTCTTGAGAAATAGAATCGATGAGCTTTTTTGAAGATGGTGCCAACGGTAGATCATCACTCTTTTCTTCCCCTTTAGCAGCATTGCAACAAGAGGCCTCAATGCCGTCATGGGAAATCTTCATGGGGAACCAACATGGCAAGAGATCCTCCAAGGTCATTGGATGTCATGGCTTTTGAGGGTGGCGCACCTCCACATTTGCTTTCTTCAAACGCCTAACTGGATTCATTTCATTGGTCTTTTTACCATCATCTTCCTTGTTGGTTGTTCTATTATTTCTTTTCGTGGGCTTTTTTTGTAGCGCCTACGACGAGTCACCAACGTCCAACCTTCATCATCATCAGGTTGATCAACTTCAACTTTGTTGTTCTCCAGTAATTCTTCATCTTTACTTTCTTTAAGACCACATAATTCATCCGGAGAGACTTGGTTTGCACTTGCTTTCTCATCTTCAAGCATGATTTTCTTTTCACGACCCAAGTCCATAACTTTATCCTTGAATACAAAGCACTCATCTAGAGGGTGGCTCACAAGTCGATGGTATTTGCAGTAATTTGGGTCATTCATTTTACCAGCTTCATTTGGCCGCTTCATCTCCCGAAGCTCAATGATATTTAACTTGAGGAGTTCTTCAAAAATTGCTGGTACATCAGAATCCAGAAATGTGTACTCCTTCTCTTGTATTTACTTTAGAGTCAACTTTCCACTTGGTTTATCTTGAAAAGAAGTGGATTTCGTACTCTACTTTTTGCTCGCTTCTTTGTTTTCGGACTTGGGTGAAAACTTGCTCCATTTCCTGACTTCTTGATTGTCGTTCCCTTTGCAAGGATCACAGATAGGCAGCCTTTCGTTTCCAGCGGAGATCATGCTTAACTCCATGTCATGGGCACAAGTCTCAAGTTCTTCAAATGTGCTAGGCTTGATACCTTGCAATATGTAGCGGAGTTCCCAATGCATTGCCTTGGATGCACATCTCTGTGCCAAGAGCTTCACTAAACCTCTCCATGCAGTTGAGGCTTGTATTCCTCCAATGTTTGATAAAGTCGATAACTGGTTCACCTTTTCATTGACGAGTATCTGTAAGTTCTATTATACTCACAATACGTCTCGTGCTATAAAAGCGATTGAGGAACTCTTGCTCTAGATGATCCCAGCTATCAATAGATCCAGCCTCGAGGTCTGTGTACCAATCAAAAGCATTTCCTTTTAGCGAGCGGACAAAATGCTTGATGAGGTAATCTCAATAAGTCCCAACATTGTTGCACGTCTCAACGAAGTGTGCCGCATATTACTTTGGATAACCTTTACCATCAAATTGTTGAAACTTTGGAGGTTGATAGCCAACATACATCTTCAACATATCGACCCTTGCAGTGTATGGCTTTGCATATGTAAGGGAGTACTTGGAAGAAACTTCAAATTTGTTCTTAATGGTTTTTTCAATGAACTCCTTCAGTTGATCGATCGGAATCATCCCTTCAGATGAGACAGGGATAGCGTTAGCGGATGCTACTTGTCTTGGGGGAGAATCACTCTCTGGAACTTCTGGGAGCTTGCCAAGTGCGTCGGTGGATTCTTCTTCCATCAAGATTCCCACCCTATCTGTTAGCGTGTTGATTCTAGCATCTTGATTTTGCATGCACTTGGTCAAGCCAGCGATTGCTTCCGTCAAGTTTGCTAACTGCTCCTCCTCAGATGAGGTGTTTGTCACCATGGCTTGCATGATTGTCGTGGACGATGGAGAGTAGCATAGATTGTCACACATATTGATCCTTGATTGGCTCACGCTATGCGATGTGAGTGGAGAGGATCCATCACTTGAAGCATCATCATCTTCCTTCATGGCAGAATTCTTAGATCCGTAGAGATCAAGTAGAGCAAGAGTTTTCTTGATCTTTTCAGCAACATCGCTTCCTCCTTTGGGTGCGTTTGTGAAAGATCTTGCTCCTTTTGAGGATGAATATCCGAAAATAGGGGTTGATGCGGATCGCACTTGGGGTGCTTGTTGTCCTAACGAGCTTGCTTTGCTCCTCGTAACTGGTCCAAAGCTTCCAAAAGTAACATCGGGGATGCTTTCCACATCAGCATAGAACCTGGAATTAGCAACCTTAGTGGAAGTTGAACTGGAGTTGATTTTCTTTGAAACTATTTTAATGTTATTGAACTGTGGTGTTTGAAAAGTTGAGATGAGAGGTAAAGATTGTCCCACTGCGCGTGCCAGAATTTGTAGACAATAAATTGCGTTGAGAAAATAAAATCAAGACCAAAAAATATTGTAACAATCATAGTATTTTATTTTAATTAATATAAGCGTTACAATCTCTATAAATACTTTGATTCTTCTTTCCAATAGTAAATAAATTCAAGGGCTTTTGAGCTTGATCTTGAACCTATATTTGTTTCCATGAACAATGATCTTGAATTCAACTAGCACGAACTTTGATTTGAACTCGTACTTATTGAATCTTGATTTGTTCTTCGTACTTGAGCTTGAGCTTGATTGCTTGAATTTGAATTTGTTCTTTGTTCTTGAGCTTGAACTTGATTTTCTTGAACCTTAACTTGATTGCTTGAACTTAAATTGTGGAGGAATTTGCAGCGTTTGATCCACGAGCTCCTTCTTGTTTCTTATTATCATTTCTGGTGTCTTTTATGGGTTATGAAGACCCCTATTTATAGTTGTGGAAGGGAGGAGTTATGATAAGAACAAACTCTTTTCAACCAATCAAATTAAAGTGTGACGTAGCCGCATTTGATTGGCCAGAACATGTCATTTGCACACGTGGCGCGGTTTCATTGGCCTTTTAATGTGACTTGGCATGCCTTGTCATTTTGACACGTGGCATGATCCTATTGGCTCTTCCGTTTGACTTGGCATGCCACGTCATTTGACATGTGGCACCAAATTGGGCCTCTAAAAATGGCATCTTGGGCTCATTACTTGTAGCCCAATTAAATGGGCTAGCCCAATGGATTAAGACTTTTTTAATTAACCCATATAAATTGGACATATAGAATTGATCCAATTATATTAGCCCATAATATTTATTTGGACTAAAATGTATTTAATTTAAAGTGTAGTCCAAATTATTTTATTGAATTTAAATCTAATAAATTTTTTAAGCCTACAATGTGAGCCCAATATTATATAGTTCTAAATAGGGCTGTTCAAAACCGAACCGTCATGGTTAACCGAACCGAACGGATGGCTTGTTGGGGTAATGAATGGTGAAGGGATTGAGATTTTATAATTAAGGGCTTAACGATTTAGGGGCGGATTACTCAATTTTCTTATCGGATAAACCGTTAACCTGTTAAAAAATTTTATATTTACATTTTTACCTTCATTGAGTATTCAAAAAATTTGTTCTAGAGTAATAAATCCCAAAGTATACTATGTACATGTTGGATATGAGAACAACATATACATTAGAACAGAGAAATTACAGCAAGATGCTATGATTAAAAAAATGGCCAAAGGAAGGTGATCACGGTCCTTTCTTTTCTGCTCCATTCCTGTTATTTGGCTTGATAATTAAGGCCGCTGCTTCACTTCGGTGCAGTGATTGAGATAGTCTCATATCCAACATGTCCATAATATACTGTGAGATTTATTGTCATGTGCACAGAAAGTGCCTCGAATATACATAAGAATGGCATATGATCGAGTTGTGTAGCTAGAGCAGCAAGATGCTATGATCAAAAAATGGCCTCCACTGAACGTGTACACTTTGGAAAATGATCGCAGTCCTTTCTTCTCTGCTCCATTCCTGTTATTTGGCTTGATAATTAAGGCTTCTGCTTCATTTGGGTGCAGTGGTTGAGATATCTTCATTGAATATTCAAAAATTTTGTTCCAGAGATTGTTCTGTGTACTAGGATTGTTCAAAAAATTTCTATTTAGTTGAGCCGATAAACCGCCCGATAACCGTTAAATAATTTTTAATCCGATACTAATCCGCCCGTTATCTTATTGGATGGCTAGTGGATTACTATATTTATAATCCGATAACCGACAAACCGAATAATTAAGCGTAATTATCCACCCGATACGCTTGATAAACACCCCTAGTTCTAATAAACTATCACAAAGGCCAAAGCTGTCTAGGCCACAAGTTGAATACTTTTCAACGATGCAAGTAAAACTCAAAATTGGACTATTTTACCACTTAAGATCGTTCGATAGGACGTATTAGAGAAAATAATATATGTATTAGCTTTGGTATTATTAATATTGTAGTTGGTAGTAATTTTTCAAACTATGCATAATTAATATTCGTATTAATTATGCACCTCATTCAATATTATTTTTATACATATAAACCATGACATTAGTAATACCATGATTTTTAATACATGAATAATCATTTTTAAAGATAAAACCTCAGTTTCAAAACATTTTCCAAATCCTCTTTTGTAGGGTAGAGGACATTTTTGTAAGCAGATAATTTTAAAAAAAAATTATATAATGCATGTTATTTTTAATACGCCAAACCAAATAATCGATAAGAAATAATTTCAACATAATTAATCTCAGTATTACTATTACACTCTATTTAATACTATTCTCATGCACCTACCAAACTACCCGTTAAAATTTTCTAGAAGCTACTAATTTTTTTAAGTCAAAAACTAATCATGGATTTAAGTGAACTGCAGTATGCAAAGACAAAAGTGTCTGAGTTTTCCATGTGATAAATTATTAGTAATTTGGGACGAAGCAGTAGTCGCTTTTAATATGCGACGTACCTTAAAATCTTTTATATTTTGCAACTTGGGGTAAAACTTTATAATTTTAAATAAATTGAACCTATCATAAATTATGAACATTTTAAAAGTTAGTGGATTCTGGTTAATATGGTTTTCACCGGATATTTGTTTAATATTACTCATATTTTAATGAGCTGCAGTCGTAAAAATTACATGTGGCGTCCTATTTGATTGTCCTTATTTAACTCGTGCTTATTTTTTTTTTAAATTTTAACTTGTACCCACTTTTTAAATAACTTCAGGTCTCTTTCTCTTTCTTCATTTTCTTCTTCTTCTTCGAGTGAGATTTCATATGGTGGTTGTGAACATATTTTATTGTAGTTTATGATGTTTTATGATAATGAGTTGTTATGACGCTTTATTTTTTACTATTGCTTAAGATTTCTTCTTCTTCTTTTTCTTAATTGCAAAATGGGTTCATTAGATTTATTATTTTTTTTGACAAATTGATGATTGGGGTTCGTTCCTGGTGATATTTGGAGGTTATGTTTCAAATTTGAGCTCATTTGGAGTAGATTAATGTATTAAATCGTATATTAGATTGTTATAATTCGAAGAACAAATTTCTGTTTCTGAGCAATTTGCACTTCAGGCTTATTTGGCATTAAGTGCATAAAAACGTTGGTTGCACTTCAGACCTTTTGGCCTTAAGTGTATCTTAAGTGCAATTTTTCACTTTAGACTTATTGGCCTTAAGTGCAGCAAAACGTTTGTTGTACTTAAGACCTTTTGGCCTTAAGTGCATCTGAAGTGCAATTTTTCACTTCAAACTTATTGGCCTTAATTGTAGCAAAACGTTTGTTGCACTTTAAACTTTTAGGCCTTAAGTGCATCTAAAGTGTAATTTTTCACTTCAGACTTATTGGCCTTAAGTACATGAAACCATTAGTTACACTTAAGATCTATTTGGCGTTAAGTGCATCTGAAATGCAAATTTTCACTTCAGACTTATTGACCTTAAGTGAATGAAAACGTTTTTTGCACTTCAGACTTTTTAGCCTTAAGTGCATCTGAAGTGCAATTTTTCACTTCAGACTTATTAGCCTTAAGTGCATGAAACCATCAGTTGCACTTTAGACCTATTTGGCCTTAAGTGCATTTAAAGTGTAATTTTTTCAATTCAGACTATTTCGTTTTAACTTCAGACTCGATAAATCTGAAATTGATCCTAAAATAGATAAAGTACGATTACAAACTTTTTACAAAATAGATATAGGTTCAATTATGACCCCAAAATCGAATATAAATATAAAATCCCCGCTGCAATCTGCAAAGATTGCCGACCAAAATTATATGAGTTAGCCATGTGATCAATTATTAGTCAATTGCTCATGTAGTTAAGACAAACAAAAAAAATGAAAATTAGCAATTCAGAGCCTAAAAGTTTTTTTTTATAAAAAAAAAAAAAAAAAAAGAGAAACCTAAGGGATAATAGTAATTAATCATAATGATTTTTTTGAGACTTTGTCGAGAAAAATTAAAAAGTCAAACCCTCCTTTAACAGTTATTTTTTATAAAAACACTTTAACGTGACGGTCAAATTTTCATTACAATCAATTTTTCTTGTTATGTTTTTTATAATAATATTTTATTTTAACAGTCAAAAAATATTTAAACAAACAAAATTATTATACACAGGTTTGACTGTGTGATTCAAATTCTTTATCAGCTCCTTAAGGGGTCATTTAGTAAGCTGTATTAAGTAAAATAATCCCTGTATAAAAATTTATCCGTCCAATATAATGTTTGGTTGCTCAATTCAATTTATGCATACCTAATACATTGATTACTTACACCTCATAGTAGGCCTTAGCTAATACCAAGAAAACCAAGGGATTACTTATACCAGGTTTAACTATACCTAGATAAGACCCTAAAATTACTAAACCGCCCCTCAAACCCTTTTAATTTTTAATATTCAAGGGTATAATTATAAAGAAGATTTTGTACATTTTTAAATCAAATACAAACCTAGATTATACATTGCATAACTAATTTTTAATATAACATACCAAATACTTGATAAAAAATAATTTCAACACTACAACCCCTGTATTATTAATATATGCATTACTAATCCCTACATTACTTGTGTTCGTACCAAATGATCCAAGTACACAAACGTAAGATCCTATTACTCACTATTTTTTCTTATTTCCTTTCAATCAAGGCAAAGAAATACCTTCTGCCATAAGAGTTATAATAACATCCAAAAAGTATCTTATTTTTAACATTCAAAACTTTTAGCGTTGGGCCAATTATGAAAATCTAAACATGACAATCTGTCAACATTATAAGAAGCTTAAAATTCAAAAATTATAGATTATTAGTGCACATTAAGGTCCCCATATGTCGGTGGATGTCTAGTCCTTTTCTAAATCATATTGGTGTCTTATTTTCAAAGAGATAAAGAAACGAATATACTGGTGTTTGTATTCAAAAGACGTTTAAGACACGATTTTAAAATATTATTTTTTATAATTATCTTTTATATTTAATAGTAAAATAGATATTTATGGTATATACTATATTTTAGGAGTGTATGTGTTTTCTCTTCTTTCTTTCTCTTCCTTCTCTCTTTTCGAGCAAAATACCTGCTTAGTTTCTATGCTGGATATTGCAATGAATTGTACGGCTTAGTTTCTACGTCGGATATTGCAACGAATTGTACGGCTTAGTTTCAACGGAGGATATTTGTAATGGATTTGTACGGCAAATTATAAAGAAAGAGACTGCGGCTTTCTTCTATGCCGGATGTTGCAATGGATTCCTCTACACAAATACTGCAATATTTTTTTACGTCGGAGAAGATTTGAGGGTCGAGGTTTTTGTTCGTCTTTGTTTTTAGTTTTAATACAATGTATACAATATTTTATTTGGCTGGAAAACGCCATCTCCGGCGAACTTTCGTCTCTTCTTGCTTTTAGTCACATACAATGATAAAAATATATTATATTTTGTATAAATTCACTCAGATACATTATATTTTTGTATAAATGCATTATTTTTTGCTTGTATAAGGTTTTTTATTTTTTTAGTACACCTGTATTAATGCAGGATATAAACATTGAAATACACTGAATACAAATATTAAAATAGAACAGAATATAAACAGTGAATACATTTAATTTAATATACAGTGGAATACAGTAAAATATAATAAATACAAATTAAAATACAGTAAATACAACCAATGAAATATATTGAATACAACAGTAATGACATGTATTAGGAATAACAAAAATACTGTTAATACTAATACATTTGAATACATTGAATATAAAATGGCGAATACAGTCAATACAAACATTGAATCTAGTGAATGCAACAGTAAAAAAAAATAATGAAACACACCAAATACAAAAGTTATATACAACGGAAAAATCATTCTAATTAATTGGGTTGATAATGATGCATGGTAGAATTGATTTTCTTGAGTTATATTAAGAGTGTATCACGCTAATTGATATTTTCGTTATTAGACAGCTGGACATACATATTTTTAAGGTGGTTGTCGTTATTGTATTCATGAATACATAGCGCGAATATATGTAAATACATGCGCGTACAACTAGACTGTCCTGATTTTAGACGCGTTTTGCTGTTGTATTCATGAATATGAATATAAGGAATACACGCTCTACCATTAATTGTTGCTATTTTCGCACCCCTGTCCGGTGGTTTGAGAAAGAAAGTCGAGACATTCAGAAAGAGAGTTTGGCCGAGGATGGCCTACGGTGCATCTTATATGAAGGGAGCACGCTTTTCTGACCGCCGTGGTATAATTGTCGAGCCCTCTCCTCGTTCCGCCCTTCCTATTGGGATAGCTGCCTTCGGGCTTTCCCTGCCCTTTATAATAAAAAAATTCCGGCTCGGCCCGGAAAAGCGCTGGCAACAACAGAAAGGAAGGGATCCAAGGGTATAACTGGAAGGGTAAAATTCTTGTCTTAATGGGGCCTTCTGGCAGTGGGAAAACAACCTTGTTAATGATATTGGGGGGAAGATTGCAAGAAAATGTCAGAGAAACTGTCACATACAATGACTACTATGACTACCGTAACAACTGAATAGTAGCTATAAGAAATAATTATGTATATAATATCAATAAAAAATCAATAGCTACTAAACAATAATTTCTGAAAATTCTTTTAGAATAACTACATAAAAACAGCGTAGGGCCACAAAGCCCAATTCAAAAAGAAAAAAAAGCCCAAGAAATCAAGTTGAACGAAATGTCGGTAGGAAAAAGCCAAGAAATAGGAGTATACAACTTAGATTGACGCTTTACAGTTGGATCACATCCGCAGATTCAGCGCAATTCAATCGAACGGCCTAAATAACGCTTTAAATAAGAGCAATTACATCATTCACATGGTTGTGGGCCCCTAAATTTAATAAAAATCCTCTACAGCCGTATTTCACAGTCAAGCTTAGCTGTCCCCTTTCTCACTATTTATTGCTCAACTTAGCTGTCTCTCTATAGTGATGATTATTCTAACCATTAAAAAATCCCATTTGCCTACACAAATTCTACTGACGATCGTTTCGTACGAACACAAGTAATACAGGGATTAGTAATATAGGAATTAATAATGCAGATATTAGTAATGCAGAGATTGTACTGCTGGGATTATTTTTTATTAAGTGTTTGGTTCATTGTATTAAAATTTAGCTAAACCCTTGGTTTCCTTGGTATTAGCTAAGCTCTCCTATGAGGTATAAGTAATCCTTTGGTTTTCTTCGTATTAGCTAAGCCCTCCTACGAAGTATAAGTAATCCCTTGGTTTCCTTCGTATTAGCTAAGTCCTCCTATGAGGTATAAGTAATCCATGTATTAGGTATGCATAAATTGAATTGAGCAACCAAACATTGTATTGGACGGATTAAATTTTTATACAAGGACTATTTTACTTAGTACATCCTTCCAAACGACCCAAAATTATTTTACCAAAACAATTACACACCTTTCTATAATTGTTATTTTCTGTAATAATAACTGTCTTGAAATAACGATAAAATTATTTTTTGATATCTATAAGTTAAGTTACGTGTTCGAGAAATAAAAACAATCACTAATAATTTGCATTAAAGAAGATTCTCTACATCACATCTGTTGGAATACAGTCCTTCCACATATCATGCGTGCATTAGGTGCCCTTTAACAGTTCACTACAACGGTTAAGCTTTTTTTGAACCATTTATTATGTTATAATATATATTATATATAATAATATTTTACTATAACAACTAAAAAATATTAGAATAAACAAAATAATTATAGAAATAAAAACACCAATATATAGCAAAAACCATATGGCAATCTAAATTCCAACTACATCATAAGAAAATACTAATATAAAAGTGAAAATGCTATTTAATTTGGTGCTACTCCAATTTTATGAATACATGATATCGTATATATGTTTAATTATTACCCATATATATTTAATTTAATACACTTATCTTACTTTATATAGCTATAGTAAGCTGATATGATTTAATGTAAACATTGCTTAAATTACAAACTCAAATTCTACCACCTTACCACTTGAAATTGGATGAAAAATGCTTCATATTCGGTGCAAATTATATTGACCTAAACTATTGAATACCTACATACACTAACATTTTGCTAATGATTTTATTACTAATAGACATCTGTATATTGTTCGGATTCTTTGAAAATGTTGATAATAGGAGTCATACGAACTATTTTAGTGAGTCCGTGCAACACAAATAAGCAATACTTTTTACACTATAAATGTATTGTACCATATGATCTTGCTACTATACTTTGTTAAAATTGACACAAAAAAGAAAAACAAGAATATGGTACATAGAAGTTTACACAAAAAGTAAAAAGACACAATGTGAGACAAAGAATGAGAAACTTTTTTATCCTTTACAAGGAAAGCAACAAAGGGGAAAGGGAGTTTATCAAATCTTCTTCTCTCCTCTTTCCCCTCAATTAAAAAAAGAATTGGTATTCACCTTTTCTTTTTTTTTCTTTTTTTTTTTTCTTTCTCCAAATTCTTTTTTTCCTCGTAATTTAGAAGAAAAAAAATCTAAAATAACCATAATAAAAAAAAAAAAAAAAAAAAAAAAAAAAAAAAAAAAAAGAAGGGAATATTATCACTTTACAGACTTTCCTTGATTGTAGCCGTAATAAGAGAGATACCACTTAACAAACTTCTTCAACCCGGTTTGCAAATCGGTTGTCGGTTTATACCCGAATTCTTTTCGGGCCGAACTAATATTCGCATGTGTGAACGGAACGTCGCCGTTTCCGGGCATTTCGAGGAAATTCTTCTTAGCTTTAACCTTCAAATGCTTCTCCAAAATCCCAACCATCATCGGAACAGTCACCGGCGACGTATTACCCAGATTAAAAATACGGTACGGAGCGGGTCCCCGTTTCTTCCCACCCGACCCGGTACTCTTACCCGACGTATCAAGCGACCCGATACACCCTTTCACAACATCATCAATGTAAGTAAAATCCCGAGCCAAATCAACCCGATTCTTGCCCCGATAAACTGTGATCGGTTTCCCTTGTAAAATATTCCTTGTAAAACTGAAATACGCCATGTCGGGTCTGCCCCACGGGCCATATACCGTAAAGAACCTCAACCCGGTAATGGACAACCCGTATATATGATTATACGTGTGTGTAATTTCCTCACCCGCTTTCTTCGTTGCAGCATACAACGAAGCGGGTTGATCAGTACGATCCGATTCGGAAAATGGAACCTTTTCATTCAACCCGTAAACAGAACTGGAGCTGGCCCATACAACAGCGGGTTGTGGGTTAGCATTTTTGGAAGCTTCTAGAAGAGTTACTAGACCGGCAATGTTACTATGAACGTAAGAACCCGGGTTTTCCATAGCGTAACGCACCCCGGCTTGAGCCGCTAAATGCATCACGTGCGTAAAACGAACAATCTCAAATAGCTTTGTTAGCATCCGCATGTCGTTAATGTCACCTTCGATTATGAATATGTTATGATCATTGAGAAGATTTTTCCTCGCTTTTTTAAGCGAGGGATCATAGTAATTATTGAAGTTGTCGAGACCCACGACTCCGTCGCCTCGTTTTTTCAAGGCGACGGAGACGTGACTACCGACAAAACCGGCTGCACCGGTAACAAGTACGGACATACCGTTAGAACGGTGGATCTGAGCAGAAGTACGGACTTGTTTCTCCCAATGATGACCACCCCACGTGGCGGAGAAATACCGGTTGCCGGTATCCATAAATGATTGGAAACACAAATACGACGCCGTTATAGCTATCAAGAATAATGCCCAAAGGAACATTGTACTTGTAGAAGCAAAACATCTGTGGAAATGCCGGTTCCTGTCCTTGAACTTTCCCGGTGTTGACGGAAACAATTCTTCCTCTAACGACGGCATCTTTTCACCGGAAAATCAAGAAAATACTCGCCGGAAAATCAAGAATTTGTTTTTTTCAACTACCCACTTTTTTTTTCTCAATATGGTAGCCAAAAAATGTACTGGGTTAATGTTTTTTTGGGGGATTTTTGGAAAATGGGGAATTTTATTTAAATGGAGAAAATTTATAAGAAGCAGATGCAGAGAACAATTTTTTGTGAAATTGGAGTCTGCACCTGCGGAAGAGAGAAAGAACATAAAGGAATATATATAGTAGGTGACCACAAATAAGAGACAATTGTAAACGCGTGAACGCGTTAAAAGAACAGAGAGATTAAGAGAGAAAAAAATAGGAAAAGTATTTAATATGTTAAGATTAAAAAAGAAAACTCTGAAAATGAAATGGGTTTTTCCCTTTTTAGGAGAAAAAGTGATTAGTAATAACTTATTTATAGTTCATTTAATAACCTTTTTTCTTTAATTGTTCTGTGTTCAGAATTACTAGTATGATTAATTTTCATTGTTATAGCAAGTTTATTTATCAAATATTTTTCTTGGGCCGATGGTATATCGAAAACATCTTCTTGACCTTACGTAAGATAAAAGTAAGGTTTACCTATACTTTACTCTTTTCAAAATTCACTTGCGAAATTACACCGATTTCGTTGTTAGTGTTATTGTTAGTATCTAAAATCACTAATTTGATTAATCCAAATCGGCAACATAAAAAAAAAATCCACTATATGAATGTTTGACGTTTATTATCACGGAGAACTCTATTCTCGAGCTTGAATTTGAAATCTCTAAATAAATAGGGCAGTCGGGTGTACAAAGTACAATTAGACCTTTGTATAACAACATTCCTATATAAAAATACTTCACTATAAAAGTCAAGCTTTGTCAAGACCAATTTTTATATTATATTATAATATATATTCTCTATAATAACACTTCGTTATAACATCCAAAAATATTCGGAATAAACTAAAGTTGTTATAAAGAGGTTCAACTGTATCCTGCGTTCACGCAGGGTCGAGAGAAGGACCGCACCCTAAAAGGTGTGATATAAGCAGTGTACATACCTTTATACAAGTATTAATGACTGATTCTACTGTTCAAACTCGTGATCTATAAGTTACACGAAAACAACTTTATCGTTACTAGTGATAGTAAAATCTTTTTCATTCAGACACACCTTCTTGGTACTCTATTTGATAACTAATACTAGTATAGTAAAAATATACTAAAATTTGCTTTCGGAAAATGGTTTAAATTGATCTATTTGTGGTGTGAAAATTTTGGAATGTGTTGGAAATTAATTTTAAAATTGGTTCGTTTTTTTGACTTCCTGACTTTGCTGAAATTTTATAGAAAACGGTGTAAATTTGTTTATAGATCTTAATTACTGATTCGATATTCCAGCGAATCTCGTTTCAATCATTATGTTCTTAAACAAGCACGTTTTGTCGTTTTTTTAAGATTTACTGTCTATAGTTACTCCTACTAAGTGGGTGTTTGGATATTAAGGATTCGTTTGGTACGAATACAAGTAATGCAGGGATTAGTAATATAGGAATTAGTAATGTAGATATTAGTAATGCAGAGATTGTAGTGTTGAGATTATTTTTTATCAAGTATTTAGTTCGTTGTATTAAAAATTAACTATGCAATGTATAATCTAAGCTTGTGTTTGGTTTAAAACTGTACAAAATCTTCTTTACAATTATACCCTTGAATATTCTTCTTTCTGTATATAAAAAAATTTAGGAAAAGGGTTTGAGGGGCGGTTTAGTAATTTTAGGGTCTTATCTAGGTATAGTTAATGCAGGGATTAGTAATCCCTTGGTTTCCTTGGTATTAGCTAAGCCCTCATATGAGGTATAAGTAATCCATGTATTAGGTATGCATAAATTGAATTGAGCAACCAAACATTGTATTGGACGGATTAAATTTTTATACAGGGATTTTTACTTAGTACAGCCTACCAAAGGATCCCTAAGTATTGTAAAATGTCAAAGAAAAGTTTAGCAAGCTTTCGAGTGAAAATGTTATTTGAAAATTAGAATTGTGTTTGGAAATGAATATAATTTTGGGTTGTTTTCAAAATTTTGTGAATCATCTGAGTGAAAATTTTAAAAAATAACTTTTTAAAAATTTTAAATTTTCAAAAAATTTTAAAATACAACTTCAAATGAAAATTGAAAAATTTATGATCAAACACTAATTTCAAAAAAAAAAATAAAAAAAAATTCATGAAAGATTTCTTATGTCCAAACGGGCTCTAAGATTTTGCTAGCTAAGTTCTCTGTCATGTTGCATGTATGGATTTTTTTGGGTAAAAACTTATTCTTAGTTTGGTATATAATGCTTATATACTAAATATACTAATTTATCATAACTAAGTAATAAATTAATATAAAAATATGTATACTTTTTTTAAAATGTTATGCTTTAGTGCACTTTGAAAATATGTATATTCTAGTTGTGTTTGAGTAGTATCAAAGTAATATGTCAAAACATGAATTAGTTCAAAAAAAATTTGAAGTTGTAATAATAAAGTGTTATTATAGAGACAATATATTATAACATAATATAAAAATTAGTTTGAAAAAATTCAATCGTTATAGTAAAGTGATATTATAGATGATGGTTGTTACAGAAAACTTTCACGGTATCACGAATTTAAATTAATCGAATCAGTATATTTCAAATATCAAATTACCATTTAAAAAAGAAAGGGAAAGGAAGAAGCAAAATGGACCTTTTTTTTCTTTTTTTTGCAAATGTGCACACTTTGGCAAAGGAGAATATTAATCTAAATAGCCGTCCATCTAATCTGTTAAATTAAAAATAGTCATAATATATATAATTATATATACTTAATATATTATATATATATATATATATTATTTAAAAAAATATTAAATTTAGCCGGCTGTCGCGCCACACGGCTAGAGTTGTACGTTCACGCGCTCTTTCGAGAGGTGTGGAGTGGGTCCTACAACTCAATTGAGTATATTTATAGTCACTGACAGTGACTCACAGAACATGGACACCATTTCGTTGGGCCGGTTTTGTACAACTTGACAAACAGTGGCTGCACGTCATTTCTCACATATAAATTTTTATTATTTATCTGAACATAGTTAAATAATTACATTCTCACTTTAATTTGTGATTATTAAAATAAAACTTATTTTCTTGCTAGTTTACTTATTCATATTATAGACGTATCACATATACCTCTACCAGAAAGCGAGACAGGTGGCTAGGTAGAGAATACCTAGTGGCGCTCTATACGGTATGGCTACAAACCTAATGAAGAAGTCGGAAGCAGTTCATCGCCTGTGGGAGCTTGCTGATAGTGAGGAAGCCATAATCTATCTATTGTACCCTTTGCGTGAGTCTCCGTGCTATTGAATCAGAAGCAAAGAAGAGAAATGATAGGAGCTCTTAGAAAGGTAATTACGATGGTACTACAATCAAACCTTTCTATAACGGTATTGTTTGTTTCAATATTTTTTGGCTGCTATAGTGAAGTGCTATTATATATGACATATTATTACATAATATAAAAATTGATTTCGAGAAAAACTTGACTTTAATAGTTAATGACTCTTATATAGAGATGTTATTATAGAGAAGTCTGACTATATTTGTTAATTGGAGTACCTTAAATTGTACAAATAACGATGGTATGGTAAATATATTCCCTTCAAATTAAACCCAAAGTTTTTGTTTTACCATTGTTATCCTGAAGTAGAAGGGTAACCTTAGAGCAATGGTAAAGTTCTTCTCGTGTAATTTATTATACAGGGGCAGATATAGTGTGTTACCAACAAGTACAATTGGACTCATAACTTTCGACGTGAAGTAAGATTATATAGGTAAAAATTCATTAAAATTAAAAAAATAGTAGATATGAACCTTTTAAGTGTAAAAATATAATGGGTCCAATGCTAAAACCCTTAAAAGTTGAACCATAGAATTTATGTCACGACCCAAAACTACGTGACCGGCACCCGGCACACTATCCGACCTGAGCGAACAAAACCATATGATGCACCCAAAACCATATACATGAAAACCAATTTAACTGCGGAAGCTCTTTGAAAATCATATACATTTTCAAGTTAAATGATAAAATATTTTTTCAATTCAAAATCACACATGACGCCTTTCATGATAATAATGGGATCAAATGCAACAAATATCTTTTTACATATGTCATATACCATTCCATTATTTTAACTCATCACAACTATCTATGTAGCCTCTATAACAAGAATATAACTCAATAATTAGGCCAATGCCCGACTAACATATAAAAAAAAGACAACATGATAGCTTCCATGAAATAGGAGCCTCACCATATAATTTGGGAAGAGAGTCATCCTAGCGATGTCGGCATACCACGTATCATTCCCCTAATCCTGAAATATATAAAGTAAGTGGAGCCCTGAAGAGGAGCCCTTGTGGGTTGAGTACACCACCACGGTACTTAATAAGTGTCATAGACTCTCTCTAACTCAAGTTCCTGGGATAAGATTTTACAAAAACTATGCAACCAATATTTGATATAAAGTGATAAACAATTATATAAATCATGCTCTTTATCATTTCAAATGAAGAGACAAGTGAAGTATAAACCATGATATAAATTCTTAGAATATTTATATTAATTCAAGATTTTTAATAAAATCATACAAAACTGTTTCACTTTCATTAAGTCATCGAAATTACTTTCGGCTCCTTAGGTCTAAACATAAGAAAATCTTCTTTATCTTTCACCAGGAGTACTATACCGGCACCGACATAATAAACAACTACAAGGTGATCAACCTAGCAACAAGTATTTGACCCTACTTGTCTGGGCGGCTTCTCGTAGTGTCGTACGAGTCGACTTAACCTCATTACTTTAAGTAATGATCATTTGCCCTCTCAATGGGGGATTTTATCCCATAGACCTCGGCCTAGCCTTGGAATACGTCCTTACACCGGCACGTGTAGTTTCATGGTAACTAACTTAATATTCGAACCAATCTCGGTCGTCTCCACTAGTAACTCCCAAAACATTTGAATATCATAACTAGATTCATAGCCTAATAGCCTCAAAGGATCTATTTTATCAAATCATGATTTTCATAGCCAGTCCAAACCATTTGACAAAATCAAATGAATAATCTTTTTCATGTTAATGTCTTTAGCAATTTAATATCATTCTTTTAAAGATACAATAAGTGTTACTCCATTGTTCAAATTTCAAAACACATACTTTTTCATGAAATGTATCTTTATCACTAAAATAGTTTATACTCTTATCAACACAGTTTTAATAAAACTTATAACGTTTTTCTTAAATGTCATCTTGCAAACAAGTTTTGAAAATAAGATTTTTATACAAAATCACATGACATTTCAAAATCAACAAACTTAGAAACACATGATGACATTCTTCCCGCTTGTCTCCACAAGTACGGATGCACATTTATAAATAATATCATGTATTAACTCAAAACATGCTTTTAGAGAGATTCCCTCAAGAAGAGCAAGTCATAATCAACTTACCTCAACCTTCACGCTACAAATAATACTACACAGATCCAATTGATTAAAATGCTCAAATATTTCCAACACTTCAATATCTACCATTAGATATCGCAACTACATCAAAACAAACACGAAAAGATTCATAAATATCTATTTAGGCTCACAATTCGGCAACAAGCCTTCAACCATTCCAAATTATCCAATACATCCACCAATTAGCCTATTCAATTTCATTTTTATCATTAAATACTCATTTGAAGTCATTAGTGATACTACATTATTTACTCGACATCACCAAGTCACTATTCATTATCTTCTCCAATAAAACTCTAGGTTCGAGAACATCCAATTCATGAACTAGTATTACTTCACAGCCAAATGGCGATCCCTCCTTCAATCCGTCCATAAGTTAGGTTATCAAGTCTATTGGTATCATTAAAAACTCAAAACAATTTCATTTGTATCAACCCACTGTTATTCACCTTCTTTTTCATTCAAAATATTATTTTTGAGACCCACTCTATGGTTTATATAATACTCCAATCTTACTTCAAACAAACTTCATAAACATGCTACCCATACTTCAATATATCATATATGGAAGCTCGAGTGAAGGGATTACCTCTTGGTGGAAGATTCTCACTTTTTTCTTTTTGGTGTTTTTGAAGATTCAACTCATTTTCTATGTATTTTGATCCATAATAATTGTCACGACCCGATTTCTATCAAAGTCGTAACTGGCATTCGGTACCTTAACTTGATCGAGCGAATCATCTTGGCTTCTCTATTCTGTTGTATTTCTGTTATGCAATGCATCTCAACACAATTCGATATGATTTAAAGTAAATACTTTACTGAATCTTCAAATGAAATAATATTCGGAAAAGAAATTGATTCTGTTATCTTGAATACACTGAAAAACAAATGTAATGCAAAGTAGACACCCATGACTCTGTTCTGACTATGTCTATGAAGCCTCTAAGAAATACTGAAATAATAAGATAAAATTCTAGAATCAACGAACTCCGCGAACTAAAATGGAGCTCACCAAATCTTCTGGTAATGGGAGGAGAATATCCTAGCTCGTAACCTGCTTACATGCAAAATCTGTGCCTACATTGACATAGGTCAATGTAGGTTCCGATGAAGAGAGTGTCAGTACACCACGACGGTACTCAGTAAGTAAAGCAATCGTTCCACTAAAGCTGAAACAAGACTCTAAAAGAAGTATGTATGCATGATAAAAGAAAATTCTAAAAGCTTTTAATAAAAAGTTGAAATAAACAACTCATATATCTAGTACAAAGTTCTTCTTGATCATTCATAAAAATACTCTTCTTTTCTTTTCTCTTATTTTCTAAAAGAAAAAAGTTAATAAAAATTCAAATAGATAGATATATAAACTTTCTTGAAACAATCCTTGTAAATTTTTCAAGGCATTTTGTCTTTTCTTTTCTTTTCTGGGGAGTTCCATTGATTCTGACATTCTTTTTGATTCTAATTCTGAAAATGTCACCATATGATCGGTATGGTGGACGATCCTAACTCGATCACCTGGAACCCATTCTTGCTTTTCACGCCCGAATGGACCAGATTCAGTGCGCACTGCCAGTTTTGAAGGGCCTGGATTCGAAAAAATATACTAAGTTTCCGTTCAAACCAAGCGGCACATCGGAGTTAATCCTAAAGAGGACACTAATCTCCTACTCTGGCACGAGTAGTTTCGGAAAAATATAAACCACTAGAGGCTATGAATCCTTCTCAGAGATCTAAGGAAACTCCCAAAATATTCTTCTGAGTTATTCTTGCATCACAAACTTTAAAACAATAATATATCTTCATCGTTCTCATCGAAACAGTTCCATAAAATCATATAAAAGAAATTTTCAATATAGCCTATACATTAAAGAAACATATGCAAATCATGAATGCATGAGACATGATTTATGGAACAACAGACTATTCTTGAGTTATTCACTGGGATAATCATTTAAGAACTTTTCTACAATTCTAGTGAATAATGTGAGTCCACTCGTTCCATTCAGAGCCCACATTAACACCCTATACAGTCTAACAATAACTTATGGCATGATCTTTGTGATAAGACAACTTTAGTAAAAGCATTATCTCTACTCACCTTGATTCCTTGCTTTTTAATGCCTTAGTTTGCTCTAATCCAATGGGTTCAACTTAGCAAACAAATCTTGAATCGTGAAAACCCTAGTTAGTGGAGAGACTTTGTTCTTGAGTTCTTATTGAGAATCTTAGGTTGTATGAGAACTCTTGGATGACTTAAGGATGAGAGGGGAGGTTTAATCTTTAAAAATTGGGGCTATTTTCTCTCTTCCCGTCCCTTTTATTTCAATTTCACGCCTTTGGCATCATGACCGCGCCCAGCGCCACCCAAAACACCCCCAAAATTTTATTTCGGAATTTGGCATTTTGATTCGCGTCTGTCGTCCTCATGGGCACCCAAAACGCGGTCCATTTTTCTGACAGGATAGTCTTCAGTAAAAAGCCTATAACTTTTTATAGGAACATCAAAATGAAAAAACATTTGAAGTGTTAGAAACTAGACTTCAAGAGATTTCTTTTGATATATAGCTCAAATCTCAATTCATTATATATTGATAGATATGCTCATTGAAACCTAGGTCATGTGCGGCTAAAGTCATGTTCATCCCTTAAACATCTCCAATGTGTTCCAATTTACTCCTCTCCTCTTATAACCATCCATTCAATCACATAGTATTTATGTATTTTATACCTTCATATCTTTTCACACATCTTTGTATCCAACTCAGAGCTTGAGCGAGAACATAATACTTAACAAAGAAATTTTTTCTTTTTTTTTTGGGCTTTACAATAATGTCAGTGTTATATAAAATGATGTTATATAATCATTCTTATACCAAATAAACTTACCTTGAAGTGTACCCGTAGTAGGAGAGTTCCTCCTTTTCTCTAGAGCACAAACCCTTGTCCAAAATTTCATCTCTTTCTCTCTCCCCAAAATAGTCACTTTTATAATTTTGATGGCATGCATAGCTACGCACACCTCTAGTGTAACTACGCTCCCTTCCTCTTCAGCTCCTCTTCATTTGACTACCTTGCTGAAATCAGCTACGCCCAAAGCAGCATAGCTACGCCAAGCTCGCGTAGCTGCTGTTGTGATATCCTTTAGTAAAAAGATCATAATTTCTTATAAGAATATCCAAATGACAAATTGAAAACTAGACTCATAGATCTTTAATTTGATAGGTTGTACACCATATAAATCTTCATATATTTATATTTGTGCTCGTTTGAAGTTAGGCCTTGTGCAAACTTATTTGAAACTTTAGTCCATCATATAGTTTCCAACTTGACTTAGTCATAGGGCTCTTCTTAGACCAAAAACCATTATTAATACACCTTGTACATATATTACCATGATCAATTGATATTATTCATATCATTAGTCGTTGTTCACACTCGAATTAATATAATTAGCACGCGTTAATCTTGTTAATAGCTTTAAAACACTCCGTAATTTTTTGGGGTGTTACAATTTAAATCTTGTATCCACCTCTTCCTATATATCACGGATTTGAGCCGTGGAAGCAGTCATTAATGCTTGCATTAAGGTATGTTGTCTACATCACCCCTCTTGGAGTCCGCCCCTTCCACGGATCCTGCGTGAATGTAGATACTTTGTGCATCAGACTACTCTTTACTATTATTCTGAAATGCTTCTCCTTTTTACTTTTTTGGTCTCATATATGGTGACATAAATGTCATCTTTTGTGTTTTTCCCCGATAATTACTCCATCCATTTCAATTTAAATGATATAGTTTGACTTTGCAAAAAGTTTAAGGGAAAAAAAAAACTTTTTAAAACATGTTGTCCCAAAAGCTTAAGGGCAAAAGCTTTCTGGGGTCATAATATTTATGTGGCCATAAAAGCTTCTCATTAAGGGTAAAGTGAGTAAAATAAAAAGTTTAAAGTTAAATTATTTTTGAATATAGAAATGCATCATTCTTTATTTAACAAAGTAATAAGGAAAATGTGTCATTTAAATTGAAGCGATACATTTATATTGGAGTATCATACACGCCGTTAAATAGTTATAGGTAGATTTATAAATGTTTTTCTTCAAATTAATATCCCAAAATATCCGCTTTGAACCTTTGACAAAATATTCGTTCTGTTTTATTTTATAAGATTAGGATTGTTTTGAATAATTTTGCTTGTGAAGTTAACCATAATAATAATGCAATAACTTTTATTATACTGCATTAGCTGAGACCATAAATTCAAACAATGCACCTCAGTATTATTGTTCAATTATGCGGAATTTAATTAGTTTTGATTTTATTTCTAGTGAAGTTTAGCTATAATACTAGCTACAAAATGAGTTTTATTCGTTAATTTTAGCTATAATACTAGCTACAAATGAATTTAATTAGATTTGTCATGTTTATTCAATTACTAGTCTCTGATAACGTGTGTTGCACGTTTATTCTCTATTATTATAAAATTAATAAATTTAAAAAATATTAAGTTGTCAAATAGGAAATGCTGCAACTAATAAAAAATGTCAATTTTACCATTTAAATTTTATTCTTTAAATACATAACATTGGAGTGGTGTATTTTTCATTTAGCAAAAAGTGTTTGAAGCTAATTAAGATAATATAACCTCTAATGGTACGAATATGTTGATGAATTCCTGCTCTAAATTTAATAAACGCATGTAAATAATCTTAATAAAATTAGGAAACACATGAAGAATTATATATTTCAACAAAACCTCCAAACAAAGCATAATGACTATACATTTATCTTCGCCCCAAACGTTCAAAAGTAGAATTGTTCGTTTAGATTTATAAATACTTCTTCAAAAGTAGAAATAAAAATAAAATTATAATAAAATCTAACTTGCACTCACTAATTAAATATTTCGCTTTACTCAGCAAAGTACTCAAAATTACACACCAAAATTTGAATCTCGTTATCTCAAAAGATAACAATAAAAGAAATAAATACAAGAACACATAGAATGAGAATAAAGTTATAACACCACAATGACAAAAAATAAATAAATACATATTTATGTACTAAAATTACCATACCTCTAAATACTATAACTTAAATGGATTGACAACTGAATAGTTAATTATAACACAATACAAGAATTATGTATACAAACACAATCCGAATTTATATATTTCAAACCCCAAGCAATAATAGAAAAGACATCTGAATAAATAGAAGACAAATGAACAAAAATAACAAAGAGAATACATGAAGAGTTCGTCTGGCAACATAATATTTGCCTTGGCCTCGACAATAGTACTAGGACTCTTAAACTCAGTAGAAAATACAGAGCATATACATCAATATATGAATAATGCCTTCTGAATTTCCATTGCCCAACATCTAGATAATCAAGATGATAACTCAATTGTCATTGACAGTAAATAGCCAATAATATTATTGTAAATCAATGAAAAAAAATTATTTTTCACATAACACAATTCACATAAAAATCTTGTAAAATAATTGTACTTATAAGCAAAAAATACACTCAAGTATAATGCAAAGTTTCAAAAGTCACTATAATAAAAAGGTTAATTAGCTAGTTTTCTTCATTTCCGTTACAAGTGAAACAAACACGACATATTAGGGAGACTTTAATTTCAGAATAACTATTTAATTTTAAGTATGTAATTATTGCTAGAAATTGCAGCACGCAACTCCAAATGCCAAGCAAAATGTAAACACACACACACATATATAATAGTAGTAACTCTTTATTGTCTTCCTAATTGTAACTTACAGTCTAATATTAATCCACACAAGAATTTATGATGTATATTTATATATTCATACAATAATAACAAATTGAATATATAAAATAAAAGGGTAAACTGATCGGTCAATGTTTCAAAGAGATTTTAGTAAAATAACTTTTACTAAAAGTGTTCACCCTTATAATATAGTATGATAAATAGGGGATGCATGTGATGCGTTTAACGTGTATGAAAGAAGCTTCTGGAATTTCAAATTTTTGTATTATAAATTCTTTAATTTTTTGAAAAATAGGGAAGTGATGTGATTATTTCATACTAAAAACTGATAATTTGCTAAATGCCTAAACCATTTAGGTGTGTTTCCTTCTTTTTTCATTTGGTGGTGGTGGTGGTGATGGGAAGGTTGATCATATATCAGTCATGCAATGAATAATAGTCTGATGTACTTAGGAGCATTTTTATCTTCAAATATTGTTATATTCGTATTAGAAATGTATTTTATTCGCTTTATATTCGCGTAAAATAATTTATAATTTTTGGCATAATATGCTAAGGTAATTACTTAATATTGTCAACCAAGCTTTGAATTAGTTATGTGGATATTCATTTTCCTTTTACGACAATCAAATGTTGCATTAATAATGCCTAAAGGGGTCGTTTGGTAGGCTGTACTAAGTAAAATAATTTTTGTATAAAAATTTAATCCGTTCAATATAGTATTTGGTTGCTCAATTCAATTTATGCATACCTAATACATGGATTATTTATACCTCATAGGAGCGCTTAGCTAATACCAAGGAAACCAAGAGATTGCTAATCCCTGCATTAACTTACCTGGATAAGACCCTAAAATTACTAAAGTGCCCCTCAAATCCTTTTACTAAATTTCTTTATATACAGAAAGAAGAATATTCAAGGGTATAATTGTAAAGAAGATTTTGTACAGTTTTAAACTAAACACAAGCTAATTTTTAATACAATAAACCAAACACTTGATAAAAAATAATCCCAGCACTACAATTCCTGCATTACTAATTCCTGCGTTACTTGTGTTCTTACCGAACGATCTCAAAGTGTACCTTTTTTTAATGCAATTGAATTCATTAGCTCACAGGTTTTGATTCGGCAGGCGAAATCCCAATTTTACCCCTAAGGGCGGTGGTAGTTTTCTCATACATGCCCACATTTTCTGCTTGTTTTGTCTCACTACAAAAAGTCTGTTTGCCAGCTTTATTTTGTAGATAATCAGTGTAACCTGATTGACTTATTATCTTTAATTTACTTTAAAATTATATTTAATGCCTTGAGGAAGTTTCTATGAAGCTGAGGAGATTGAACTTTTTTTCGTTTCCACCTGTATTTGGTACTCGTATTGGAGTTCTCAATTTAGAGTTCGAGTCAAATTTTTTATTAAGGGGTATCAAAACATAAAAATATAAATACGTAAAGAAAATAAAGGGTCAACATATAGTAAATATACATAAAAATAATTTTTTGACCTAATTAAACAGTACAATTTTCTAAAGAAGGGGTGTCAGCATAAGATAGCCCCGACACTGCCTCAACTACTCCGATTTTTTTTTTCTTTTTCCCTTTTTATAAAAATTAGGGGTTGGCGAAGGAAAAATAGAAGAGAGGACCATAAGGTGGAGAATCGAACCATCACGAATAAGGTGAAAGTTTAGGTAGTCAATCAACAGAGCTACTAAATTTCCTAATTATTCCGGGTTAATTTGGCGTACGACTCATTAAAGGATGAGCGTTTCCTATCAGGATATTATCTGAATACATGAAAGATATCACATAAAATAAATCAAATAAATCCATTAAAACAATACGTAGATGTAAGCCGACCAATGGGATTGTATAATTTTTTCAAATAGTGAATCTCTTTCGTTTGTGTTTTTTCATTAATTTGTTTTCCAAAGAAATGATAAGATGCCAACGTTTGGTGGTTGGAATGAGACTAAAATAAACAAAGCTTATAGAATAAGGTTGAATGTGAACTTAATGACGTGATTGCTTTAAAGTAAAGTCTTCTTTTGACCTAACAAGCACATTCTGTCTGTTATAATAATGAAAATACATCGAATGTGGTTTGATACGAAAACAAGTAATACAGGAATTAGTAATGCAAGGATTAGTAATGCAGAGATTAGTAATGCAGTTATTAGTAATGCGGGGATTATAGTACTGGGATTATTTTTTATCAAGTGTTTGGTTCATTGTATTAGGGTCTTATCCAGGTATAGTTAAACCTGATATAAGTAATCCCTTAGTTTCCTTGGTATTAGCTAAGACCTTCTATGAGGTATAAGTAATCCATGTATTAAGTATGCATAAATTAAATTGAGCAACCAAATATTGTATTGGACGGATTAAATTTTTATACAGGGATTATTTTACTTAGTACAGCCTACCAAACGAACCCTAAATAGTACATATGTCACTTTATTTACATGCGATGATTAACGACTAGAATTTTTATGTTTAGTATAAATTTCCCATATTATTTCTTAATTTTCTATGATTGTATAAAAATTTCAATATTATTATCCTTTCTAGCAACAAATTTAAACAGTTATTTGCAAGATAATATTTTGAATGGTCATGTTTCTAAAATTATCAGACAAAGGGATTACTTATTCGGGGATAAAGGGCAGAACGACCTCTCGATCTACTTACTGCAGCTCAGGAAGAAAAACGTCGTCTAGTCGTTCCCTGTTGCAGAAGAATATCTATGTCTTAATGTTGGTAGGAAGCTTGATTTTTATTAAAAGTTTAGAGCGAGAAAACAGTTTTTACCAAAAGAAAAATAAAGTAGAAGAATATTATGTTTTAAATAATGAAATGAAGAAGATGTTGATAATCTAAACGGCAAAAAGTACAATATATTTTTGAGATGATTGGCCAAAGGACGGATACTATAATAAAAGAGGAAAATTTTTTATAGTGTAAAGTTGGAAAGGAGAATGTATCTTGTTAATTTATTCTTTGACTATGCTATTCTCAAATATTTCAAAATATATTGTTACTTTAAGATATCCAATTTAATAACTTTAATGTACATACACTATTCTAAGCATGAAGGTAGTTGTGAATCTACTAGAGATTACTTATCATATTTTGCAGTACGGAATAATTAAGAAGATCATCAAGGTTGTTGTGAGATTGAATAAAATTCCACCATCCTTAATAGAAGATTTTAAATTCGAATTTTGAGAATAAAAAAATCTTGATACTAATATAAATTTTGATTAGTCGGAGCTCTAACGAGGATAATAAACATCAGAAGAAGCAAAAAATAGCAATCAGATATATAAAAGCATATGACGTATGTAGTCTACTTTGACACAAGAATCAGTAATTGATTCTAGAGGCAGACCTACCTTTTAGGTATGGGGTCATCGGGCTCCGATAACTATATATATATATATATGTGTGCGTGCGCACTTATATATTAAATATAACAACAACAACAACAACAACCGAGTACCCACTATTGGGGTTTGGGGAGGGTAAAGTGTACGTAGGCCTTACCCCTACCACGGAGGGGTAGAGAGGTTGTTTCCGGAGACCATCGGCTCAGAGACAAAAGATCTGTAACAACAACATAATTTAGACAAATAATATCAGCACCGTAAGAGACAACAAATACGTGGAAGGACAATAGTTATGGTAATAATAAAAATTGAAAATAAAAATAAACATAGTGTGATGAAACAAAAACCGCTAGCAGTCCTAGACAAAACATTATCAGACTAGCCGGAACAACGAGAAAAAAAATGCTCAACTACCCCCTAACCTACAACCCTAATGTTCGACCCCCACACCTCCCTATCCAGGGCCATGTCCTCGGAAATCTAAAGCTGCGTCATGTCCTGCCTGATTACCTCGCCCCAATATTTCTTATGCCGTCCTTTACGTCTCCTCGTACCTGTCAAAGCCAACTATTCACACCTCCTAACCGGGGCATTTAGGCTCCTCCTCCGCACGTGCCCGAACCATCTAAGCTTCGCTTCCGGCATCTTGTCGTCCATGGGAGCCACGCCCACCCTTTCCCGAATATCTTCATTCCTAATCTTATCCAGCATAGTGTACCTGCACATCCATCTCAACATCCTCATTTCGGCTACTTTCATCTTCTAGATATGAGAATTCTTGACTGGCCAACACTCAGCCCCATACAGCATGGCCGGTCTAACCACTACTATATAGAACTTACCTTTAAGTTTCAGTAGTACCTTCTTGTCACACAGGACTCCAAACGCTAACCTCCATTTCATCCACCCCACCCCGATACGGTACGTGACATCCCCGTCGATCTCCCCATCTCCCTGGATAATTGACCATAGGTACTTGAAACTCTCTCTCTTTGAGATGACTTGCGAGTCAAGCCTCACATCCACGTCCGCTTCCCCCGACACATCGCTGAACTTGCACTCCAAATATTCCGTCTTGGTCCTACTCAACTTGAAACCTTTAGACTCTAAGACCTGCCTCCATAACTCTAGTCTCTCATTAACATCGCATCTCGTCTCATCAATCAGAACTATATCATCAGCAAACAACATACACCATGGAATCTACCTTTGAATATGGTGTGTCAGTGCGTCCATCACCAGGGCAAATAAGAATGGGCTGAGCGCAGATCTTTGGTGTAACCCCATAACCACCCGAAAAGGCTCTAACTCACCTCCCACAGTCCTAACTCGAGTCTTAGCTCCATCATACAAATTCTTCATCGCCCTAATATAAGCTACCAGCACACCTTTCACCTCCAGGCATCTCTAAAGAACATCCCTAGGGACCTTGTCATACGCCTTCTCTAGATCAATAAACACCATGTGCAAATCCTATATTTTAAATATAACATGTATATATTCTGATTGACACCCTAAGAGTGTTGCATTGGTCGATTTAGTGGGACACAATATGACCTTTAGAGGTTGTTTGGTAGCTGGTAAGGAGAAAAGTTATCTATGTATTGGGGGCAACATAACTTATACAATATTTAGTAGCCATTAGTTATTTTATACAAAATTCAACATAACTAATACCATGTTTGGTTGTCAATTTACAATTCTACATAAATAATACATGTATAAGTTATGAGTCAATCTGTGTATTATTTTATGCGAGGTAGAAGATGGAATTATTAATATATTTATTAGTAATACATGGATAAAATATTAAAATAACAAATTTACCCCTATCATTTCACACATAAAGGCTTCCTTCTATAGATTGATCTGTATCAAACCCTTTGGAGAACATGCATGGAGATACTGATATGTAACGACCCGGCCGGTTGTTTTGAGTCTTCTAGCATCGTTCCCCCATTTACTGCTTATTCTATGCTCAATTGTTGTTATGTGACTTGCCGGGGTAGTTAGTTTAGTTCCGGGGATTGTTCGTAATGAATTGGGACACTTAGTCCAAAAGTTGGAAGCTTAAGTTAAAAGAGTTGACTAGATGTTGACTTATATGTAAATGACTCCGGAATGGAGTTTTAATGGTTCCGATAGCTCCGTATGGTAATTTTGGACTTAGGGGTGTATCTGGATATTGATTTGGAGGTCCATAGGTGATTTTGACTGTAAATGACGAAAGTTGGAAAATTAGAAGTTTGGAGAGTTGGGAAGTTTGACCGAGAGTTGACTTTATAGTTATCGGATTCGAAATTTGGTTCCGGAAGTTGGAGTAGGTCCTTTGTGTCATTTTATGACTTGTGTGCAAAATTTGAGGTCAATCGGAGTTGATTTGATAGGTTTCGGCATTGATTGTAGAAGTTGGAATTCATTAGTTTTCATTAGGCTTAAATTGGGGTGTGATTCGTGTTTTTGATGTTGTTTGATATGATTTGAGGCCTCGACTAAGTACATATGATATTATAAGACTTATTGGTATGTTTGGTTGAGGTCTTGGGGGGCCTCGGGTGTGATCCGGATCATGTTCGGCGCGTTTTGAACTTTGGAAGAATTCTGATTTTGCTGGTGCTGGTTTTCTTGTACGCGATCGCAAGAGGAGTATCGCGTTCGCGAAGTGTTATTGTGGCAGCTGAGATTTTGCTCTATGAGTTCGCGAGCTTATGTCTGCGATTGCGTAAGTTGGAGAGGTAGTGAATCGCGAACACGTAGGTATAGTCGTGTTCGCGAAGAGGAAAATATGAGACTGGTTTCACACGAATTTGTTATTCGCGATCGCATAATGTCGTCTGCGATCGCGTAGGTCTGGAATTTTGTGAGTCGCGTTCGCGTGGGAGATTCCGCGCTCGCGTAAGAAGATTTATGGGCAGCTGAGTTTTGTGCTTCGGGAATGCGAGGCACTTTCCGCGTTCGCGTAGAAGGGACATCTGGGCATAATTTAAGTTTCAAAAATGAGGGTTTGAGTTATATTTTACAATTTTATTTTGGGTGCTCGGATTGAGGCGATTCTAGGAGAGATCTTTAAGGGAGTGATTGGGGTAAGTGAGTCTAACTCGATTTTGGTTAAATTACATGAATATATCATTAATTTCATTATTTAATTAGTGATTTGGGGTTGAAAATTGGGAAAAAATTATAGGAACTTCCTAGGCTTTTATTCGAGGATTTGAAGGTCGAGTCGTGATCGGATTTGAGTAATTTTAGTATGGTTGGACTCGTGGTTGAATGAATGTTCGGATTTTGTTAATTTTTTTGGATTCCGAGATGTGGGCCCGGGGTTAACTTTTTGAGTTAACTTTTTGACTTTTGCTTAAGAACTTAACTTTATCATATGGAATTGATTCCTATAGCTTGTGTTGATTGTATCGAGTTGTTTGTGGCTAGATTCGAGTCGTTCGGAGGTCGATTCGCGAGGCAAGGGGTTGTTGGAGTAGAGAGTTGTACAGTTTGAGGTAAGTAACACTTCTAAACTTTGTTTTGAGGGTATGAATCCCTGAATTACGTGTTATGTGGTTGGTGTTGAGGTGACGCACGTGCTAGGTGGCAGGCGTGTAGGCGTGCACCGTAGGAATTGTGCCTCGGTCGACTCCGTGAAACTGTGTAGTCATATAACTTGTTATTTTTCACGTATTCCCCATGTTTTAAAGAAATTGAGTTGTGATTCATGTTAGAAATCATGCTTAGGCTATATGTTAGTACAGTGAGACCCGTAGAGGCCGTGTTGCCATTGAATTATTTTCTTAATTTGCAATTATGTACTCAGTCGCAGCTATCATTTTCATATCATATCTTTGTTTCTGTTGTCATTTATTGATACATGATATCATCATTGTTTGGGCTGATTATCATGATACTCATGAGCCCGAGAGACTTGAGAGATTGTTGACTGAGTGAGGCCGAGGGCCTGATTGTGAGGATGTTTATGGGATCGGGCTGCATGTTCGCATAAGGCTTTATTGAATTCATGCCATAATTGACATATTATAGCGCTTGGGCAGGATCTGTCCCTCCAGAGTCTGACTCACCAGCAGTGAGCGCAAGTACCTACTAAGTGCGAGTGCCGAGAGCGAGTGTCGAGCGATTGGGAGGATTGAGTGACTGTGAGGGCTAAGTGACTGTGAGGAAATGAGTGATTGTGAGGATTGAGTGAATGGGAGGACTGAGTGAATTGATACTCTTAAAGTATGCATATGATTTTATTACTGCTTTTCATTACAGTTGGCATGCATAATTGATATGTAGATATGGAGATATATCATCCCGCATTTCAGTCACACTTGGCATAATTTATCTGTTTTGAACTTAAACTGTTGAACTTGAAAGAATATCTATATTTCTGTACTGTTTTCTATATTTGGATTGTACTTGTTGAGCTCGTCACTACTTTCAGCCCAAGTTTAGTCTTGTTACTTATTGAGTACATTGCGTCGGTTGTACTCATACCACACTTTGCACTTCGTGTGCAGATCCAGGTTTAGTCTTGTTACTTATTTTATTATGTTTTCAAACTTAAAAATACGTGGTTCTTTGTGGTTGTCGGCTGGCCTGGTATTGCGATAGGAGCCATTACGACAGGTAAGATTTGGGTCGTGACGTGATACCTCACTGCTAGGCTCTTCCCCTACTCAATCTATTAGAGACAAAATATTAAATAAGTATTTTACTTTAAAATTTATATAATATATATCAATTTCTAATACAGCAAACCAAAATTCAAAAAAATAATCCATGCATAACTAATTCATGTAAACGACCCCTTAATGTGCTGCATGACGATTTGACTTCTAATTTGAAAAATTAAATTTTTATTCGACAATAATACCGCCGTCACTTTTAAATTTTGAATCCGCGTATGACATTCTCCGGGCGAACACGTAGATAAAGTCAAGAAGATCTAGATTTCCCCAATCCAAGAAGAGCTAACTTTAGCAGAAATATGAATGAGAACTAATCCAGTAGCATATGAGCTGTGGAATATCCATTTCATTTACTCCACCACTTTCCTTTTCCGTACCCATAAAGACTACTAATTGCATAGGGATTCTAACTTTTTAAGGATTTGTACGGCTAATACGACTGATTTTGGGAAATGGAAGGCCAATGAAGTTGGCAAATTGGACTATTGATATCTCCTTTTTCAATTTTCTATTTTGTTTTCGATATTTGTGTTGTTATTGTATAAGATTTATTAAAGTCAAAAGTACTCATTTTAGAATTTTATATTTAGGACTTGAATTCGAAATCTTTAATTAACGGCAGATGAATCCAGGGGCGGATCCACACTTTCACTACCGGGTGCTGAAGTACCATTAATCCCGACGCAGACTCTGTATAATTATATAGAAAATACAGGGAATATTGATATAAAAAACTAGCTAGCACCCACTAAACAAAAAGTGTTGTGGGTGCTTTGGTTAAGAGGTGAAAATAGAATGCACAAATATAAAGTGGTTAGGGATAGATTCTTGCTTGAACCAGTTTTTTTATATGGTGCGAAATAATTTTAAAAAAAAAAATACTTTACTGCCAGTCAAGTGCCAACTATTTCTCTTTCCCTTTTTATTCTTTTCCTTGTTGACTTCTTGAGGGCCTTTCCTTTATTTTATCTTTCCCTTTTTAGTTTGCTATGTAGAGCGTAAGATATTTGCAACTGTAAGCAATGATGCTATTATCGATCGTTTTCAACATATGAAAAGTCGTCTAGCACAGTTGTAACATGTGACTAGATATCTTTTTCTATAAAGTAACATTATTAGTAGTTCATTGTGGCTAGTGAATAGAAGTATTTTTTTGCTAATGATAATATTAACCGTAGTTTTTCTATTAAATATTTTTACAACTGTATTTAGATAGACGATAGTTGTGAACTTATACTATATGATGGGTAGAAACTTTTCGCTTAAGAGAATGAGCACCCACGACCGCAATTTCCAGGATCCGCCACTGGATGAATCATTCAAAGAAACTGATACAATGGAATTTCGAGTATGTATACAAAGAAATACACTGACGCAATGAAATAAAAAACTGATACAATGGAATCAAAGGCAAAAACAATTCACTTAAGTTAAATATGTAAATACAAGATCATTTATTAATCACTGTCTAAGATCATGAATAAACTTAAAAGGTAAAATTATACCTTTTACAAAATATATACTGCTTAAAATTGATGATGAATACTATCCTTTGTCATATAGCACAGTTTTTGGAAGAATTTTGCATTTTGTTAGAAGTAGAATCAATTGTATAAGATGAACTCTACTTCAAATCATTCCTTTAATAGAACTAGGAACATTTAAATTTTGTACAGTTGATCTAGATTCAACACTCACTATTTTTGTAAATATGACTGTCGATCCATCTTATAAGATCGACAGGCACTACATCACTATAGGTCTAACTCACCTTAGCTACATAGGTACAGTTGGTCGCCAAATATGGGTGATCAAGGATGTACACTTTTCCTATATGGAGGTCAGATCGATGCCCCCCTCCATCATTGTACTTTCTATTATTATATTTATGAAAATCAGCCAAACTGCATTAGAATCTGTACACTGTTAGAACACTATCCAGTGGTATTAGCGTGTTATCGTGCTCATTCTGGAGGTGGGATAATAGTGTACTGGAATATCTTATAGAAGTATTTGGCTCCGTCTTCTTCGTGATTGATTTTAATTTGAAGATACCTTATATGCGACGGATTCTTTAGGTCTCTAAATTTGGAACAAAATCAAGGGAATAAGAACTTTCTTTAACAAATCCAAGCATAACAAGTGTAGAATTATCATGAGAGAATTTAGCTTATTTTGCTAATACTGTAAAAAAAATTATTTATAATTACAATTTTATCCAACATGAATTACACTTACGAAGGGTAAAAAAGGCGAACAACATTTAACTAAGGGACTTCGTTCTTTTAATATAATATAGATTTACAATATATACCTATTCAAATAAAATAAAAAAATTCCACCCATCCCAACTATTTTTTTTTATCCATTTGGCTTAGCTTCGCTTGATTTGGCTTGACTTTATTTAGCTTCGCTTGAATTGACTTGGCCTGGCCTGGCCTGGCCTGGCCTGGTTTGACTTAGCTTTATTTGATTTTGCTTAAATTGGCTTGGCTTGACTGAATTGACTTGGTTTATAGTAACTTAAATTGACTTCATTTGGCCAAGTATTAAAAAAAATGAGTGGGAAAAAAAGGTAATGAGTAGGGGCGGGTATTTTCCGCCCCATGGGTATTTGCTAAACATCCCCATCTAATTTTGTGATTTGGTCCTGGCCCACATAATAACAAGAAATGGGTCACTTATGTATCCGATTTCGCAATTTAATTTAGGGATCTTTACATAAAAGCCAAATAAATCTAATATTTGTTTTTCTTAGTAGTATAAATAAATTATTTACACATATATATCAATTTTTTTTCGGTTTAAACAACTAAGTAGACGGCTATTTGAGTAATTCTTCTCTAATTATCGGTCCATTTGCACAATTTTCAAGGAAGAATTAACCCAAATAGTAGCTCACTCAACCACTTAAACTAAGAATAGCCGGCAGATATAAAAATATATGTATAATCAATTTAAAATATGTATATAGCTCAGTGTATAATCTATGTATGCTGGCTAGAAAAAGAAATGACGAATTCGGGTGTCTATTTGTGTAAAGATCCCTTTTTCAGGCCAAGAAATTGAAACTCTACAAAATTGGGCTGGATGGGCATTGATCCAAAGTTCTCTTGAAACTTCCTTACTGGGCCAGCAGCTTCAAATCCAATTTCCACTGAAGAAAAGTTCTTAATTTTGTTTCATTTTCCTTCTCTCAAAATAATTAAGAATAAAATTAATTGATAGTGACAGGATTTCAATTTTTTCAGATAATACGTTAATTTCAAATTTTTTGTAAATCTACCTAGCAGAAAAGATAAGTATGCGATCATACCTACACTAATGCATTAAACTCTTTATGAACTCTAAACTTGATCCGATAAAAAATTCTCATTATTGCATAATCGTCAAGAAATCGAAATAATAATAATAATAATAATAATAATATTATTATTATTATTATTATTGCCTTGACATACTCTATAACTTCTTTCCGGTTAGAGTGCAGGATGGCTCAGCTGCGCCAGGGAAAAAAATAGAAGAAACGTCTGTCATATATCCTATTTGATCTTAATTACATTTTTACTTGACAAGCACTAAATCTAGTACGATTTGTCCAACTCTGTAATATATATCTGGACCATTTCTTATTTTACAACTGATTCGTGCACGTAATAGCAGCAACTATCGTTGTTATCATTGACAAATCCAGGATTTAGACCGTCGTCGGAGTTTAAATTGAAGATATAGGTCTTGAAATATGTATTAACCTTTATCTATACTTGTTTTTCACACACATATATATATATATATAAAAGTTACGTTGAAAAACATCTTTAGCATAAGTGAAGAACGCATAAAACACAAACCAAAAACATGATTCCTTATATTTAGCCTAAACACAAATGACAATGATCAAATTAAGCAAGTCGTACAGGGTACATATTACAAGCTACATAAAGACTTCACCACATTGTTTATTATTAACTTTAATTTGAAATGGTGGATTAGTTTTACGAGTGAAAATTGACATGCATGAATCTAGTTACCACCGTCTCCTCCACCGTACCCTCCGCCGTATCCACCTCCGTAACCACGACCACCTGATCCACCTTGGTTTCTAGATCCAGAACCGGCTCTTGATCCAGCGTATGATCCGGCAGATGAGCCTGCCTCTGAACCACCACCACTACCACCAGTTGAAGATGAACTAGAACTTGAGCTCGAGCTTGAACTTGAACTTGATCCTGAACCTGAACCAGCTCCTGCACCGGCACCTGAACCACTTCCACCACCTAACCCTAAGCCAATCCCAACACCAAGACCAACTCCTACACCACCCAAATCCAATCCTAAATCCATCCTTGCCACTCGACTTTCAGATATTACAACAAAACTTGAAAAAACAAGAAAAACAAGAAAGGACAAAGCCTTCACCTTAGCCATACTTGAAACACAAGACTAAAACAGCAAAGACAACGTTAGTGTACTCTTTTTAGCTATTTGTGCTTGGATGTTTTTGTTGTTGTAACACTTTGAGCAATGTTTGGGCTATTTATAGTTGTAGATACTAATTAGGTACACTAGAATAAGTGGGAGAATTTTGTTTAATTAATGTATTTGTGAAAGGAATAGTGATGAAAATAATATGTTGAAATTTTGAAAAATGGGACCAAAGTTTGTGGACGAAAATGTTAAAGCATGCAATACAAAAAGCTTATTGGAGTGCTGATTTGATAGTGTATACTATGATGAGATTTTGCCCACCCACAATTCCACTATATATGGTTGTGGAGATATCTCTAATATGTAAAGAAAAAAAACAAACGTATATAAAATAATACAAAGTGGAAAAATATATAATTTATATATAGAAGAAAATGTAGCACGAGGAACATTGATTAGCACTAGTAATATTTTTTAGAAGGTATATAATTAAATGCATGCATATTGTTGAATGGCACGAGGGAAACTTTAGAGCAACGATAAAGTTGTCTTCGTAGTTCGTATGGTCTATAGGTCATGTGTTCGAACAGTAAAAACACTCATTAATACTTGTATTAGACTAAGTTGTCTATGCCACTCCTCTTGAATTGCGGCCTTACCCGAATCCTACGTGAACACCCGATGCTTTGTACACCGACTGCCCTCTATATTATTGAATGGAATGATGAAAAGGATATCATAGAAAGAGAGATAGGAAATTCAAGGGGAGTTGATCAAACGCCGGTATATAATTAAATGCATGCATATTGTTGAATGGCACGAAGGAAAACTTTAGAGCAATGATAAAGTTGTTTTCGTAGTTCGTATGATCTATAGGTCACGTGTTCGAGCAGTGAAAACACTCACTAATACTTGTATTAAAGTAAGCTGTCTACGCCACTCTCCTTGAATTGCGGCCTTATCTTTTTTAATTGATTCTTTTATCACCCGAACCTTCCGTACGTGAACACTCGATGCTTTGTACACCGACTGCCCTCAATATAATTGAATGGAATGATGAAAAGGATATCATAGAAAGAGAGATAAGAAAGTTCTAGAGTTAGGACTTAGGTGTGAAAATCATATGTTGCTTCAATTATTGAATGTAGTGCTCTAGGTTATAGTTAGTGCAGAAGTCAAATGATATAATATATGATCACTTGTTATTGAACCGATAATTACTATTTAGATCAAGATTGAGATGAAACAATTTAAATAAAAACATTGACAAGTGATGGTTGGTGATATATAACTATATTGGAGTATACGCGCATATATATATACTTATTACTGTTTATTTTTCTTTTATCTCAAGTTACACTTAGGATAGCATACTTAGTTAGGATTCAAGATCTAAATTTACTAAGTTAATATTTAAAGTTCTTAATACCGAACTAATTAAACTTTTAGAATTATAGTTTCAGAATTTAGTATTTATTTAAATATCACTATTTTATACACTCATATAAAAAATACTATAATTCAATTGAATGCATAAATTGTATACACTCCATCACCTCCGTACACATATTAGTTATAATATTTGACGAACATAATACTAGCTTTTGTTTAAACTCTATATTTATAATAAATATTTTATTAAATATACATAAATATTTAATTATGAACATATTAACTAAAACGTGATGTGAGTTAGATGATAAATTTAATATCTTTAAACTTTAAATCCTGACACCGAAGTCTATTTTTTCCTTGCCCATTTATGTGGGGATTGAGTGTTTGGAAATGCAGCAAGCATGCCATATTCTTGCATAACTTTTTTCAGAACGGAAAAGAAGACAAAAACTTAAAAGGAAAGGGAAATGATTGATTGTTGAAAAAACTAAAAAGAGAAGTCTATTTCATGGATTGAGGGAAAAGAATATTCATGCTTCTTTTAGTTCTCATTACTAAAGAAGACAAAGAGAAGACAAGTTTCTTTCCCTCTTTTGCTTACTACACAAGACAAGATAACATTACGGGGTAGTTTGGTACGAACACAAATAATGCAGGGATTAGTAATACATGTATTAGTAATACATAAATTAATAGTGTTGGGATTATTTTTTATCAAGTATTTGGTTCATTGTATTAAAAATTAGCTATGCAATGTATACTCTAAGCTTGTGTTTGGTTCAAAACTGTACAAAATCTTCTTTACAATTATACCTTTGAATATTCTTTTTTCTGTATATAAAGAAATTTAGGAAAAGGGTTTGAGGGGCTGTTTAATAATTTTAGGGTCTTATCCAGGTATAGTTAATGCAGGGATTAGTAATCCCTTGGTTTCCTTGGTATTAGCTAAGCCCTCCTATGAGGTATAAGTAATCCATGTATTAGGTATGCGTAAATTGAATTGAGCAACCAAACATTGTATTGGACGGATTAAATTTTTATATAGAGATTATTTTACTTAGTACAGCCTACCAAACGACCCCCATGTGGTTTGAATTTATGTGGTATTCGTATTAAGACTTTGACTAGTTTGAATTTATGTGGTATAAGACTCATTAATAGAAAAAGTGCTTTCTATCAAAAAAAAATTCATTTTTAAGACTCGAACCCGAAAATTCTGATAAAAAATAAAAAGGATTTTATCCATCCTATCATAACCGTTGAGAGTCATTTCCCTTTCTTTCCATTTGTTCTCTTGTTCAAAGTAAGAAACAAAATTAATAAAAATATCTTGAACTGCTTTAGATATTTTGAGTGTTGAAATCCTTTTTCACAAAGAATTGCAGTATTCTTTTATAGCAAAGTGTAAAGATAGTAACATTCTTGTAATCAAATTGTAACTGTATATGTGTAATATTCTTGTTATTGCTCAAAAAAGGTAGAAATCAAGATAGCTAGAAAGTCACTCTGATGATAGCTTCAGAAAATGATCTCTTATGATCAATTATAATTTGAATAAAAAATTATTTTATTGTAAATAGACGGGATAAAATATAATATCTGTCCATAATGTAAATAGACGGGATAAAATACATAGTACGATGAAGACTCGGTGGACTGGATGCGTAGCCTTAAATGCAGCTCACATAAAGTCCTCTCAACAGGTGCGCCTACGCACCAAGATAATCACCAAATGAACCTGTCAGACCCTGCATATTTAGTGCAGAAGTACGGCATGGGTACGTAAATTAACGTGTACCCAATAAGCATCTAGCCTAACCCCGGAGAAGTAATGACGAGGGTCGACATCGGCACTTACTAGAGGCCCAATAAAGCAATATAATAATTCATAAGTAGATACGAAGCACATAACAAAAATGGGGTGAATATGTAAGTTATATAATCTTTCAAATATTTCTTTTAAAGTATAAGTTTCTCAATCTTATATTCTACCTTAACGAATTAGAAAATGTCAAGTGCCAATATCAAATAAATAAGGAATACCATATAAAATGCAGGGCCCAAACCAAGATGAATTCTTTAGCAATGTCTTTTAGCAAAAAGAAATCTTTTTTTATGACGGTGGTGTCGGGTTCAGCTTGCTCACACCTCGGCTATTCCACTGGTTACCTGTGGTCGAATAGGTACCTGATGACTCTGCCTACCAATGCTTAGGTAGATGTAAAGAAATCACCTACTTATTGTTTGCCCCTGCTGGAATTTGAACTCGATACCTCATAGTCAAAGAAATTTCCGTTTTTTATGACAATGGTGTCAAGGTCAGCCTGCTCCCACTGGTTACGTGCTACCTCCCACCAAAATAGGTACTGGATAACTCTGGCTACTGGCTTAGGCAAATATGAAGAAATCAGCTACTTATTGTTTGCCCCTCTTAAAATTTGAACCCGAAATCTCATGATCAAAGAAAAACTCATTTTTTTTCAAACTTAGCAGTCACTTATTTTTCTTGTTTGGAGGAAAGAAGAGTTTATGGGAAAAGGGAAAGAAAAAATAAAAAAGAAGAGTCACGTGATAAATACTAGGAGCCGCTAGATGGAACACTTAACTAATGGGTGTATCCTCAATGAATCCACTCGAGGTAATTTATCTATAGCTTCATATATTTTTTCTAATGCGCCGAATCTTATGATATCGCGATTTATTTAAATAAACTTCATAATTGTTTAAAATAATTAATATCGGTATAAAAGCGGCAATACGTAAAAGGTTTTAAATATGTAATAATTCAAATAATTAGGCCAAATATTAGTTATTGAGTGACCATGCTAAAACCACGGAACTCGTGAGTGCCTCACACCTTCTCCCAGGTTAAAAGAATTCCTTACCCGATTTTCTATGTTCGCGGACCATAAATAGAGTCAATTTCCTAGATTTTGGATTTTAAAATAAACCGGTGATTTGGTACACCATAACAATTATTCCAAGTGGCGACTCTGATTAATTAAATAATCCCATTTCGAATAATGTCACTTTAATTGGAAAAACTCCCTATTACTCGGAAAAAGAAGGTGTGACAAACTATGCGAAATAATCTAATTTTGTCCTCCGTTAATATTTCAAGTCAGATAAGCTCCTGCAAGTAGCAATAGTTCAGGTCATATGAGCCCTTGCCATTAGCAAAAGAGCTCACACTTGCCCTTATTCATCGACAAATCATTAGTTATAGGGAAAATATTTAAATTGGCCTCCGAACTATGCAAAATGATCTAATTTTATTCTACGTTAATAATTTCGAGTCAGATAAGCCCCTATCATTAGCAATAGTTGGATCATATAAGCCCCTGCCATTAACAAAAGAGTTTACCTATGCTTTTAATCACGACGGAACGTTAATTTAAAGGGATATACATATTTTTAACGTTTGACCTTAAAACACTTAGGAAATTTTTTTTCGTCATCATTTCTATCTTGCTTCAAACTATTTATCCCTAATCTAAATCATCTATATAATTTCCCAAACATCATATTAAAGGATATAATACTTTGCAAGATTTTTTCGAGATTCTACAACGTGTATTTTATAGTAACATTTAATTTTTTTGGAAACTTAGAACAAAAAGTCCACATTATCAAGTTTTGCAATTAGATGGACCAAATTTGCAAAATTAAAGAAAATGCAACTAAAAAAAGACAACAAACGTTTTGTACTTTTAGTTTTTGTGATATTTTCTCCTTAAGATATATTTAACTCATGAAAAACAAAACCCTCGAATGCCTCTTATACGCGAGTTCTTTCGGATATAAATTTTTTCCTAACGGGTATGATCTTTTTCTCCCTTTTCCTTCTTCTGGGTATGCTTTAATTTTGAGTAATTTAAATCTTTTCGCCCATTCTTGATTAACAAAGGATAATTTTCTTTCTTCTAGTCTGTTCTTGTTGAATAGGATATTTTATTAGTTTAAGGAAGTGATTATGTTGTGTGAAAATGTCTTGACCTTTTTTATGTCATTGATTAAGTATAAATGTAGAACCCTTGTTAGCTAGTGGTGAGTACATTCTAGTTGTGGCCTTGTTTTGCTGATTTTTGTTTATATAGATGGCCTCTTTGATTTTGCTGATCTTTTGTTATGTTCTTTCTGTTTTGCTTTGGCCCTTTTTGGATTTTACCCTGAAATGCTTTATATCATGTGTTTGTAGGTTAGTAGTTTTTTTTTTTTTTTTTTGGGGGGGGGGNATATATATATATATATATAAAAGTAACAATTTGACTTGCTAAAAAGGAAATATTCAAATTTGCTTAAGAACTATACAAAATTATCTAATTTTATCCTGTTGTTAATAGTTTGGTCAAATGAGCCATTACCATTAGCAAAAGAGTTCACCTTTGCCCTTATTCACCAATGGAGCATTACTCAAGGGGGGAAATGCTCAAATTTTTCCTTGAACTATTCGAAATGATCTAAAATTTGTCCTCCGTCAATAATTTAGGTCAGATTTCTGCGGGAAATGCTACTTCAACTAAGATCCTAAATAAAAAAGAAAATACCTGCCTTTTTAAACCCTAAAACGGAGACATTGGTACAAGAGGAGGCTCGAGGGACCTCGAGCGTAGCCCCTGCGGCAAGCATTATCCGGGAATGATTATCCAGGAACTGGAAGATGCCCTGCTATTAGCAATAGTTCGGGTCATATGAGCCCATGTCATTAGCAAAAAAGCTCACACATACCCTTATTCACCGACGAACCATTAGTTATAGGGCAAATATTAAAATTTGTGAGCACGTATTTTTTGCTCAATATATGAAATTATTTCTAAAAAATTTTCAAAAAATAGCTTTTAATTATTTTATAGAATTTTAGGAATTTTTCTATATTTTACTTGATTTGTTTTGTCCGTATTTGTGTTTGGTGCATTTTAGTAGCATTTTAAATCTTAAAAATAACAAAAATATTTTAATCTTTATATATTTAAATTTTAATCTCACTAAAATGCCCAATCTCCCACAATCCCTCCTCTCTCACGCTTTTTCTCCTCTCACCCCCATCTAGAACAGAGACACACATATTCTCACACGAAACGAAGAAGAAGAAGAAGCTGAAAACTCAAAATTGCTGCAGTTCGAATTCAATATTTAGATCTAGAAAATTGAAAAAAGAGTGAAAATTCTGAAAGCAGCAGAGTTTTTTTCTTTCTTTCGAAGCTGTAGCTATTTTCAGTTGATTCCAGAGGATTTTCTCTGTCATTTTCTGGGTTCTTATAGCTGGATTCCATCTGGGTTTGAAGCTTTTTCTGCTATAGCAACTAGTTGAGCTCATCTTTGGTTTTCTGACCTTCATTTGATCTTAATTTCTTCTCCTGTGCTGTTTCGAGGTAATTTATCTATCGCCTCATATAGTTTTTCTAATGTGACGAATCATATGATATCGTATGGTAATGAGTTTGAGATGTAATTTCCGGATCTATATATTAGTGCTTTGTGTTTGTTAAATCAGAATCAAATGAGTTAGATCTCTGTCTGCTCTTCGGAAATTGATTAGAACTCATGTGGTTGTTTATGCTGGAAGTCATGTCTCGCAGATCTGCATTTTTTTTTTCTAAAATAATTTTTTTTTAAAAAAAATCCAAGCAGCTTCAGTCAAGCTTGAGAGTCATCATGTATGAATTACTAGAGAACTTACTGGAAGTTGTCATATTAGTTTGGCGTAGAAATTAAAGTTTGTGATAATCGCCCGAATTGTTGCCACAGTGACTCTGTAAATAATTTGATTATTCATAGTTAGGTTTCATTCATTAGAATGTCTTATTTGTTTTTTTTTAAATTTGTAAACATTCTGCTGAACTGAAAGGGCCTATGATTTTGACATTGCTATGTTTTGAGTACGATGATTCCATCCATTATTTCCTAAATGATGTCCACGCCCCTTTTGAGTATTCTGCAAAATCGTCAACCACTTCAAATCTTAAAGCTAAGAAGTTAATTTTGGCTAATTTCCTTACTATTCTTTGTTCAAATTTATTACTTTATCCACATTAAATTCCATAATCTATGGCCTTTCACAATAACCTCAAATTTAGGGAATTCTTTTAAACTTATAAATATTCGTAATTTGCTTTAGGCGCGATTAATAAATCGTCTTGACTATGGGTACGGCTCCCGTGGCGTAGTCATGATATATAATTCCAAACTCAAGTGCGTGTTTCACGCGACTAGACGCCAACTTCAAATAATAATAAAATAAACATATTGTGAATCATGTGTGCGTTTCACGTGGCGTGATTTGCGATGTGTACAAAAATAACAAGTGCGCGACACTACGACTTGTTTAAATAAACTCCATAATTGTTTAGGCCAAATATTAATTGTTGAATGACCGTGCTAAAACCACGGAACTGCGGAGTGTCTCACACCTTCTTCCGGGTTAAAAGAATTACTTACCCGGTTTTCTACGTTCGCGGACCATAAATAGAGTCAATTTCCTCGATTATGGATTTTAAAATAAACCGGTGACTTGGAACACCATAACAATTATTCCAAGTGGCGACTCTGATTAATTAAATAATCCCATTTCAAATAATGTCACTTTAATTAGAAAAACTCCCTATTCCTCGGAAAAAGGAGGTGTGACAAACTATGCGAAATAATCTAATTTTGTCCTCCGTTAATACTTCAAGTCAGATAAGCTCCTGCAAGTAGTAATAATTCGGGTCATATGAGCCCTTGCCATTGGCAAAAGAGCTCACACTTGCCCTTATTCATCGACAAATCATTAGTTATAGGGAAAATATTTAAATTTGCCCCTGAACTATGCAAAATGATCTAATTTTATTCTACGTTTCGAGTCAGATAAGCCACTGTCATTAGCAATAGTTTGGATCATATAAGCCCCTGCCATTAACAAAAGAGTTTACCTATGCTCTTAATCACGACAAAACATTAGTTTAAAGGGATGTACATATTTTTAAAGTTTGACCTTAAATCACTTAGGAAAAATTTTTTCCTCATCATTTCTAACTTGCTTCAAACTATTTATCCCTAATCTAATCATCTATAAAATTTCCCAAAGATCAGATTAAAGGATATAATACTTTGCAAGAATTTTTTGGGATGCTACAACGTATATTTTATAGTAACATTTAATTTTTTTGGAAATTTAGAACAAAAAGTCCACATTATCAAGTTTTGCAATTAGAGGGACCAAATTTGCAAAATTAAAGAAAATGCAACTAAAAAAGACAACAAAAGTTTTGTACTTTTAGTTTTTGTGATATTTTCTCCTTAAGATATATCTTAACTCATGGAAAACAAAACCATACGCTATAAAAGTATTTGAGTTCTTTCAGATAGAAATTCTTTCCTAACGGGTTATTATAAATACCAAGGTATGATCTTTTTCTCCCTTTTCCTTCTTCCGGGTATGCTTCAATTTTGATTAAAAATCTTTAAATCTTTTCGCCCATTCTTGATTAACAAAGGATAAATGTAGAACCCTTGTTACCTAGTGGTTAGTAGATTCTAGTTGTGGCCTTGTTTTGCTTATTTGTTTATATATATGGCCTCTTTGATTTTGCTGATCTTTTGTTATGTTCTTTCTGTTTTGCATTGGCCTTTTTGGGATTTTACCCTGAAACGGTTTGTATCATGTGTTTGTAGGTTGGTATTTTTTTTTTTTTTTTTTT
>MCJB01022174.1:25622-45688 GCA_002018475.1 Nicotiana obtusifolia | reverse complement strand
TTAGTTGGTGGAGGGAGTGTTTCCTTCTGGAAAGTCATTTTCTAATGATGATGGTGACAAGGCTAGCTTGCGAGCAACTCGACTATTTCATTAGGCACTTGCTATCTCCCTTCAACACAGTCACGTGTAACTCTGTCCACCAATGCTTAGGCAGATGGAAAAAAGTCGACTAGTATCTTTTGACTCCGCTTTTGAACACGAAACCTCATGGTTCTGAACGAGGGGTGGGGTGTAGTGGGGGGTGTTTCTTTTAGAAAGTCATGGTTTTTTCATTGACAGTGGTGTCGGGGCGCACTTCCAACTATTCCTCCGAATATCTGCTACCTCCCACGAGTATACTGGTAAGTGGGTAACTTTGCCCACCAAGACTTTGGTTGATAGAAGAAGTCACCTAATGTCTTTTGATTCCGCGGGGATGGTTCTGGAAAGTAATTGTGGAGGCAGTGTTATTAAATTTAATAATTTCTGATGCACATTTAGTTGTTTGTTCTTGAAATAGGATAATATGGCAAGTGCTTTTGTTATCCTGATAGGTTGAAGATAGTTTTCTTTTCTCTGTCGTTCTCTTTCGTGGGGAAGAAAATGCAGTGTGTTTTTATTAGCAATAGTCTATGAGCCCCTGCTATTAGCAATAGTTCGTGTTATATAAGCCCCTGCCATTAGCAATAGAGCTCACATGTTCTCTTATTTATTGACGGAGGATTAGTTAAAGGGAAAACCTCTGAACTTACCCTTGAATTATGCGACATGATCTACAATTATTCTTGATTAATATTTCAGGTTAGATGAGCTTCTACCATTAGCAATAGTTCAGGTCATATGAGCCCTGCCATTAGCAAAAGAGTTCACTTATGCTCTTATTCACGACGGAACATTAAGTTTTTGATGAAATGTGCATCACCGCAATGTGCTGAAGTCACATACCTTTGGAATTTAAAAAAATATAAATGTTGCTTTGCCTTTATGGCATGAATTTGGTTGATTTTTCCTGAAGTGGCGGACCTAAAATGTTTCAAGTGTGATGAATGGTTCTTTCAATGTATAAGTATGAAAAAATTTCCTTGCCTAATTTCTCTATGATCTGAATAAAATAACGAACCCAGATGTTCCTGCTTGTATTTTGCTACTGATATAACTAAAACTTGGTCTAGATCTTCTGCATCATTATACGTTTTTTGATATGTTTTTACGATCCGTGATGCAATTGTTGCTCCAAATGGAAATAGTAACAGGTGGGGTCTTTCTGTTTCGGTGAATAAATATTTTTCTCATGGAAATATGAGGTAATTAATGTTTTCAATCTCTCAAGCTCTGCTAGGAACTTTCCTTGGAGAAACAAAGTTAATATTGTCTTACTAATAGGTAGAGGCATCAATGCAAATGGCTGTTAGACTTTGATTAATTAGAGGAAAGGCATGAGCACCAGTACCAAAATTATATTGGCATGAATATTGGTTAGGGTATTTACAAATCCATTAGCATAGCGAGGTAAAGATGGTGCAATCTCTCGATTTTCGTGTCGATGCATCTCGTCGCTGTCGAGTGTAGCTATGTAAGTCGCTCTGAGTTGTCCAAGGTTTCCTGATGCTATTGCTATTATTTATTTAATTTTAGCAAAGCGATTCCAACAGTGAAAGGTCAGAAAGGAGATGCTGGTTCTGAAATAAAAAATGTATTGAGCAAAATATTTTTCTTGGATCAATACAGTTGCAAAGGTTGAGACCTTCTGTTTTCAGCCATTTTATTAGGAGACACACGAGTGCTTCGTGCTTTAAATTGTTGGTTTTGACCTGAGAAATTGTTCTTACACAGAGTACACATTTCTATTAAACGAGTTTGGTAGTTTGCTTCAGAAAAGGTGAAGCTAGAGCTAATAGTCTAGTGAATACTATTGCAACATGAATCCATAGCTCAACAAGAATTCAACACATGTTAGAAAACTCTAAAGAAGAACATTTTAAATTATGTGCCTTACATTAGATGCCCATTTCATCTACCAAAACTATATATGTCTTAATGCTCCTTCACTGGCTTTCTTATATAGAGAAAGGCTCTCTCAGGTATTAGTGCATTAAACCTGTTATTCTTCTCATGATGCATATGTGCTAACAAGCTGCTGAAGTTCCTTTGTCACCCGTTGGCTCCTTGTTACTTGTAATCCTGAAGAGCCGCTGACTTTACATCTGTCTTTTTCTCTTCCTCAGCAAAATATTTCAAGGTTGTGAAGAAACCACATTGTTTACGGAATAACTAACCTTTTGATGTAATTCTCCATCACTTAGCTGCAGCTTCTGCATCCCTGCCAATTCGTGCTCATTTTCTATACGTAATTGGTTAAATTGGAATGTATCACATAACTAGTGTGTAATTAATAGTACACCCAGAGTTCTAACTGGTACATGCAATCGTTGGATGTGCTTATATGCTTAATTTTTCTACAAGCCAAGAAATGCACTGTTTTAGTTCTATTACCATGTTTTATGATGTTGGTCTTTCCCGGATTAGCATTATGTACCTTTTATGATTTATATCCCTGTTAGTTTACGAAACTTGAGCTCCTAGCCTCAAATTGGTAAGTTGCAGTTATTTAAAATAAAATCTCATAGTTTATTCTCTCTCTAAAGCAGGTAAATATTTCCTAATTATTGAAATCGTAAAACAAGTATTGACCCTTCTTAGTTCTGGGGCCAAGTGAATAGATGGCCTCCAGAAGACAAGTACCAGCATCATATGGACGGTCAATACAAGCTCCAGGAATGGTGCTTCATGAAGAATTATCTGCTGGCCGCCGTCACATTGATCCACTTCCTCTTCCTGAGCTTCCGGACAACAGATTGGCTGCTCGGGCCGCAGAGTTGGAACAACTTGCTGGAGACAATCATCGGTTGGCAGCTACATATGTTGCCTTGAAGCAGGATCTTTCTGCTGCTCAGCAAGAAGTAGAGAAACTCAAAGAACATATAAGAAGTAGTCAAACAGAAAGTGACATCCAGATTCGATTGTTGCTTGACAAGATTGCCAAGATGGAGGTTGAACTTGGAGCCGGTGAGAGTGCGAGGAAGGATTTGCAAGAGGCACATTTGGAGGCAAGAAGCTTGGTAACGGCCAATATGGAGCTGAGCGGAAAAATACGTCAAGCTATGCAGGAATTGGAAAGAGCTCGTGCAGATATCAAGAAGCTACCTGAGATGCATGCTGAACTTGATATTTTACGGAAAGAACACCAGAAGCTACGGTAAGTCAAAGCATGTCTTTTTTCCTGGAAAAAAGGAAAAAACCACAGGTCGCTACTATTTAATTGTCTTGACTTGTTGTTTAGGTGGAAGCATGGAAGAATTCTCCTACCCTTTACCCTTGAAAAAGCTTGGTTAATTTGTTGGCGAAGTGTCTGGCTAAATATCAATCAATTATGCCTTATTTCCAAACTAGTTGGGGTCGGTTTTATGTATTCTTTGTATTCATGCTGCTCTATATAGACACATTTTATACATTTTATTCCAGTACTAATATTTTGTCTTTTAAGACTAATTAGGGGGTTCTATAAAACTAGAGTGATTTTGAGAGATTGTAGGTCTTTTGAGATAACTTCCCTTTATGTAATTTTAGGTCTATCTCGTCGTGTTTAATCTCACTCAATCATTATGGTGTCCCACCTATGCACCGGTGAAATGATGCATATGGAGGTCTATGCAAAATAGTCGAACCATCTTAGACAACCTCATCTCATTTTATGTTCCATATGCACTACTTGTACACTTTGTTCTTTAATCTTTTCGAATCTTGTACGATCATATAACCATCTTAAACATTCATGTTTCTACAATTATGGATATGTCGAACTTCCTTTTCTATTTTAATCAGTAAATATGTCCAACTTCTAAGATTCACTTAAATATAATATTGCTATGAATTGTTAGAGTATAGGATTTGGACCCATCAATGTCGACAAGATGTCTTTATGACTGCATTCCTGTTAAAGCAAAAAGAGTTTTCCGTCCATAGAACATCGAGATGATGCATTGATCGGAGACGTGCCCAAAGCATCTTGCATTCTTGTAGGTTGTCCACTTAGCAAGCTGTTTCATGTATACTGCTAAAGGTCAATCAAATTTTGTGCTTACAGTCTGTACATATTTTTGGCATATTTGATGCAGTTTTAATTTCAGATAAGACTTTTCTGTGCGATGTTTCTCTTGGGGGCCAAGGGAGGACTATGTTGCTTGTAGAATGCCTGCATTCTGCAATCATGACGTTCGAGACACAAAATACAGAGTATTTTCCTAATATTTTATCTTCTTGGAACATGCAGTAAGACCTTCGAGTATGAAAAAGGTTCAAACATAGAGAAAGTTGAGCAGATGAAACTTATGGAGAAAGACTTGATCGGCATGGCTAAAGAAGTGGAGAGATTGCGCGCTGAGGTGGTAAATGCCGAGAAAAGAGCTCAAGGTAATCCAAGTATGCTAGTTTTTTGGCACATCAATGTATGCTAGATTTGGGCTCCTATATACTGAGAGTATTTTCATGTTCTGTAGGTTTTGATCCTTATGCTCAGCCCCACATGAATTCAGATCCCATGTATCCCGCTCCTCCTATGCATGTTACGCCCCATGTAGATGGTTATCAGATACCTCATATCCCCGTGACCGTTGGCGTAATGGGAGAGGGAATGTATCCATATGGAAGTAGCATAGCTGTAAGTGCGGTAGCTCCACCTCCTCCTGGTACTGGTGGCAACGCTTCATGGGAAGGAGGTTATGATGCTCCACAAGCGAGGAGCTGAATTTTCTGCTATGTGTAGCTTGTTACGCTCGGCCGAGTTGAATCTTCTGAGATGTCACCTAGTTTTGCATCCATAGAATTTTAATCCAAATTTCACTAACGCGATTCGTTTCGTCTTTAATTTAAGAGGCTTTTAGTAGCTCCAATGTAAGGTTTTGCAGGCTTGAAGTAATGCTTATGTAGTTTCAAAAGATTAATAGCTTCCAATAGAATTGTACTTCTTTTTGAGTATGTCAACTATTTTTACCTGCACATACTTTGGGCCTTTAGGGGAGTTGTGGGGAATGGAAGTTCTTTGTTTTATGGCTCAGCAGCAAATGTTTTTTCTTTATTTAGCTCTTCTTGACAAACAGATAGAAATGCGATGTGTAGTTGGATTCTGATAGGCATGGCCTTTAAAACTAATTTGCAAGTAACTTTTTTTCTTCATAGCGGTTAGTTGAGCGCGAGGTGGAGCTAGGTGGATGGAAGGAAGTCCAATCGAACCCCTTTCGCCGAAAATTACATTGTGCATATAAGATTAATTTTTTTTTCATATATATATATATAGTAGGTGTTGAATTTCTTTTAGTTTCTTTACGTGTTTACCTTTTTTATTTTTGCTACCACCACTGGTTGTAAGTACTTGCCTACCTCCGATCAACATAACTATTGAGTAATTTTGCCAACAAATACTTAAACAAGTGGAAAGAAATTGCCTTACCTAATAACCATCGGTACTCCCTCATACCACGATCTAGTCGTATACAAAGGTGAATTCAAGATTTAAGTCTGTGTTTGCACTAATTATTGCTGTAAATAAGTATATAAGTATAAATATGGATTTCTTAATTAGCTGAAACAAAAAATTTTATGACTTCATAAAAGGTAAATTTGATGATTGAAAAAAATGAATATAAAAAGAAAAATCTGTCCTCTAGTGGTCCACCAAAATGTTGGTCAATCTTGACCCTCGGATAAAAATAATATCTAAAGGGCAGTTTGGTGCACAAATCATTCCGCATGCACCTAAGATCTAGGAAAGAGCCGCAGGGGTGTGACGTAGACGGCCTAACCTAAAAAAGGCATTAGTGGCTGCTTTCATGGTCGAACTCATGACTTAATGGAGACAACTTTACCGTTGCTCCAAGATTCTTCTTTAATAAAAACAATGTTTGTTTCCCAAATTCACAAGGAATTTGTACATCCTAAAGTCGAGGTGACAAAATAAGATTCACATGATACTTTTTATATGTCATATACACTTCATATACAATTTTAGTTTAGGACTATACTATTAAATTACTCTTAAGACACATAAAAGAAAAGGATGATTATATTAGTGTTGCTGAATTTAATATGTATACGTAAAATTAGTTGAGGTTGGCCCGTGCAAGCACGGGCCCAATACTTCGGGTTCCTATATGTGCCGCTTAATTGTTAATTTCAAATGTTGAGTCATATTTTATTCTCAATAGAAAGAAAATTTTGAAATAAAGCCAAAAAGAAAATAACTTCATTGAATCCTTGAACAACTCAATATGTTTACCGTTCAAGTTTCAGTCCCAAGCGAGAGCTATAACAAAACTATTCTAAGGATAGTCTTTGATCCCTCAAAAGTTGCAGATCATACAGTCTACAAGAACAACTGGCTTTTACATTTTTGCAAGTTTTTGCCAATAAGAACGCACGCAAAGAATTGCTTTTGTTTAGCAAGAGTCTTATAAGGATGATGCTTTCCCTGTGCCTTATCAATAATTAATAAGGAAGACCGGGTTAAAAGTAACTACTTTTTGCGCACCCGGTGAAAGGCATAGTAGGTAAAAAGGCTATTGGTTGCTTTACTTCCTTACCTCGGGTAGGTTGAAAAAGCTGCTAAGAATCCCCCGCTGGCCATCGGGGACCGAGTGGTAAGGCCATGATCCGCAGGGGAACAGATCACTCATTCTTCCATTGGGGACAGGTGCACGAACGACAACTCCAAACGTCACACATCCGCCGCCTATCTACCGTTTAGGTGGCACCAGCGAGATCCAGCTAAGGTAAGGAACTTCATGTCGCAGCTGCTCCACTCCGCTGCGCTGCGGTCTCATGAACTTAACTTCGTTGCCTTCCCGCGCGCGAAGCGAATGTCTGCAACAATCTTTACAACAATAATTCATTTATATATATATATATATATATATAACAAAAATGCAAGAAAAAGTATACAATAATTTCACTTCAGCTATAAATCTACTAATATGAGATCATACATTCATAAATGGGAAAGCAGCTTCTGGTTTCTTAGGTCCGGGGCAGTGTCATCAGGTCCAAACTGACATTTGATTGTGTTGAATAAAGTTAAGAGTTCTCTGCAGTGAATAATTATAGGATAGGTACACTTTGAGCCTCTACTTATTTACTCTAGTTATAAATGAGCTAAAATTAATAAACTAGTAAACTTCATGTTTGTTTTAGGGGTTGTTTGGTAGGCTGTACTAAGTAAAATAATCCCTGTATAAAAATTTAAGCCGTCCAATATAATGTTTGGTTGCTCAATTCAATTTATGATACCTAATACATGGATTTCTTATGCCTCATAGGAGGGCTTAACTAATACCAAGGAAACCAAGGGATTACTAATCCCTGCATTAACTATACCTGGATAAGACCCTAAAATTACTAAACTGCCCTTCAAAACCTTTTCCTAAATTTTTTTATATACAGAAAGAAGAATATTCAAGGGTATAATTGCAAAGAAGATTTTATACAGTTTTAAACCAAACACAAGCTTAGATTATACATTGCATAGCTAATTTTTAATACAATGAACCAAACACTTGATAAAAAATAATCCCAGCACTACAATCCATGTATTACTAATTCCTGCATCACTAACCCTTGCATTACTAATCCCTGCATTACTTGTATTCGTACCAAACAACCCCTTAGTGTTATCGCGTTCCTTCATTGGTATCAGACCCATAGGCTGGCTTTCTTGTCCGGACACATATATAGAATAGTTCTAAATTTATATGGTATCAGACCCTATTTTAAGTGTTTTATCTTTCTATTGGACTAAAGGCCCAGTTGTCTTGCATAATGTTACATGGGCTAATGACCTAAAATAAAATCTATAATAGGTTTTTTTTTTTTTTGTCAATCCGAAAATTAATCATATGAACTTAATTTTCAGAATATAAATTTAGTATTTATATTTTTGTATGAAAAATATAATTATATTTTTACCCTAACATGCTTGAAATGTTAATATATTTAATATTAAATTTATGTGTTAATTTTTTTAACATTATATTTATTTGTTAATTTGTTTAACATTAAATTTATTTGTTAATTTGTTTAACATTACATTTATTTGTTAATTTATTTAAAATTAAATTTATTTGTTAATTTGTTTAACATGCTGGAAATGCTAATTTGTTTAAGATTGAATTTATTTGTTAATTGGTTTAACATGCTTTAAAATATTAATTTGTTTAATATGCTTAGAATGTCAATTATTTTTAACATTACTTTTGTTAATTAGTATAACACATGCTTTAAGTTAATTTGTTGATCATTATATAACTATTATTATTTTAATATTAGCAATACTTGTTAATTTATTTAACATGTTTAATATGTTAATTAGTTTAACATTAATATAAATTTTATGTAAATTGGTATAGCATGTAATAAATGTTAATTAGTTTGACATTAATGTATTTGCATGCTAATATAAGTTATTTATTAACTTATTATCCACATGGGATTATAAAGTCATGATAGATAATTATGTTGTCTTAATCATGATTAAGACACTTAGCTAGATAATTAAGTATGTTAATTTTCATAATATATTAATTCTTGGACGATGATTGGGAACATAGTGAACTTTCAACTCCATGATTAATATATGTGTTTATTAATTTAATCAATGGATGCTTAGTGTCATAATATGTATGTATGTAGAACATCGTGCCTTGCGTTATTTTTTCTACATGATCCTCATAATATTTCTTATTTTGTTAAAGAATGACTACTGCTTCGAAAAACATTGTTGCTTGAGCTCAACAAAGGGTTGAAACTCAATGGTGACAACTATGAACCCTGGAGATTGAAAGTCCAGTATGTGCTAGAGGAGCAAGAGGCTCTGGAGACCATTAACAATGTCATGAATGAGCCTGAGGAAGGCAACACTGGTCAATATAGGCATGAGCGTGAAGCCTATGACAGTTGGAAGAAAAAGAACCTCAATGCTCGCATTATGTTGTTGAGCACCTTGGATGATGACATCCTAAGGGAGTTTAAGGATCACCAAAGAGCTATGGATCTTTGGAATGTTTTAAGGAAAAGGTTTGGTACCTGTTCCACTGCAAGGCTGCTATCCTTAACGATATTCATATAAGAAACGCCCAGAATATTCAATAAAAACACATCTAAGACAAATGACAATATGATCGGGGAGTTTAAAGATGATGGCCATGTGTTGAATGATGAACAACAAATCCAAGCTCTCATACGCTCTTTACCTAGTTCTTGGGATCATATGAAAATGCATTTGACCCATAATGAGCGAAATCACAACTTTGGAAGATGTCCAGAGGCATCTTGAGTTAGAGGAGGAACGACTTGAGGCTACCAAGCCAATAGCTGAGTTGCACATGGCAACGATCTCCAAAACGAAGAGTGATTCAAAGAAAAGGAATTGGAAAAATAAGAGAGAGCCACCTCAAGCTCAGCCAGCTCAGCATGCAAAAAAGGAAAAGACTAAAAAAGGCAAGAACAGACGTCCCAAACATGTCAAAGTTACTAAAGTGAAATGCTATAATTGTGACAAAGAGAGTCACCATGCCAGAGATTGCTCTGAGCCTCCTAGAAAGGTATTCACGATGCTCAAATTAGTGAACTTTGTGTTTCTAGTTCTGTTTTTCTAAATGAATCTAATCATTTGTGGATCGTAGACTCAGGGGCAACCGACCACATAGCCTAGGAACACAGTGCCTTTATTGAATTTCGGCGAGTTCCACGTGGAACAAAGTGGATATATATGGGCAACAACAATAAAGTTGCCGTTGAAGGGATCGATACATGCAAGTTGTCATGCGTGGTGGTCGAGACGTGATACTACATGATGTTCTCTTTGCACCAACAATTCGTCGGAATGTTATTTCAGTTTCAGTTTTGCTTAAGCTAGGATTGACTTGTTTTGTCATGGCAATTCTGCCAAGTTGACTTTTGGTTTAAATTTATTTGATTTTATTCTTATGATCGGAGGTTTAATTCTTATGGATTTGGATTATGATTCATTTAATAATAATGCTAGTTTTTCTATGTTTATTTCTTCACATAAATATGATAGTGATGTAAACATATGGCATGTTAGACTTGGTCATATTGGCCAACAAAGAATGAAAAGGTTACCAAAACAAGGTTTGCGTTCCAACATTGAACATGTGGAATTGTCCACTTGTGAAAATTGTCTAGCTGGAAAATCTGCAAGAAAAATTTTTGGTCAGGCGACTAGAGTTGAATATCCTTTGCAATTAGTCCATTGAGACATTTGTAGGCCTATGAATGTTAGGGCTAGGCATGGAGCAAGTTATTTCATCACATTTATTGATGACTTTACCCGTCTCAGTAATGTCTATTTAATTTCCCACAAATCAGAAGCAATAAGTTGCGTCAAACGCCCATATATGAACTTAGTGAAAAATCAATTAGACAAGAAGATAAAGCTCTTTGAACTGACTGTGGTCGTGAATACTTATCAACCCAGTTTAATAATTTATGTGATGAAAAGGAAATAGTTCATCAGTTGACTATCCCAAATACTCCACAACAAAATGGCGCTGCAGAGAAAAGAAACAAAATGCTCCTAGAAATGGTTAGATCAATGATGGCACAAGCTAACCTCCCAATTAGTTATTGGGGTGATGCGTTGCTTACTGCCACCTTTGTACTTAACCGAGTGCCTACAAAATCAGTTACTACTACTCATTATGAGTTATGGACTGGAAGACAACCCGACCTGAGTATATTAAGATCTTGGGGTTGTGCTTCCTATACACATGATTCCTCTCACAAATATGGCATATTGGGCCCGAGGAAAAAGAAAAATATCTCTATAAGATACTCTGGAACCTTAAAGGGTTATGTGTTTATAGGTCAGCAAGACAGTGGGAGTGTAACTGAGTTTGAATCATGAGATGTCACATTCTTAGAGGATAAGTTCTTTAAGAAGGGAGAAGTAGGTCAAGACCTAAACTTATTTGAGTTAATGGATCAAGAAGTACAAGGATCACTTCATTCGAGTGGGAGAATTCTAGCGAATGATGAATTAGTTTCTCATCAAAGACCTCCTTCATCATCATATGCGAATGAAAGTTATCCTTCTATATTTAGTAGAATTGACCAAATGGATCTTGTTTCAAGTGGAAGCGAGATGGTCACAGATATTCTTCCAAGTAGGAGCAAGATGAATGATCTTGATCCAAGTAGGAGCAACATTGATCCAAATGGAAACAATGATGAATCATAAATAAGACGTGGTTCTCGCAAGAAGATTCCCCGCTGACGATTTGATGTTGAAGGCGGCGAACTATTTATGATGCTCCTACAAGAAGAAAACGAGCCTAAAAATGTAAAAGAGGCTCTCTCATTCCCATCTAAGGATAAATTGAAAAAAGCAATGGAAGATGAATTGGAGTCTATGAGAGTTAACAGAGTTTGGGAACTAGTTGACCTCCCTAAAGGACGCAAAGCAATTGGGAGAAAATGGGTTCTCAAAATTAAGCTCAAGGCTGATGGCATAGTTGAGAGATATAAGGCTCGACTGGTGGCGAAAGGGTATACACAGCAGAAAGGAATAGACTACAAAGAGACTTTCTCGCCTGCTGTACAATTTACCTCAGTTCGCTTGTTCTAGCTATTGTTGCAAGCTTGGATCTTGAATTACATCAGATGGATGTAAAGACTGCCTTTCTCAATGGAGAACTAGATAAATAAATCTATATGGAACAACCTGAGTGTTTCATTGAAAAAGGCCACGAACAAAAGGTTTGTAGACTTTTGAAGTCTATTTATGGCATCAAACAATCTTCAAGGCAGTGGTATATACGCTTTCAGAATATTCTTGTATCCAATGATTTTACCATGATGGATGAAGACCATTGCGTTTATACCAAGAGATCAAGAAACAAGCTTGTGATTTTAACATTGTACGTAGATGACATACTTATAGCTGGAAATGATAAGGAGTTTATAATTGAGATAAAGTCATAGTTATCATCCCAATTTGAGATGAAAGATATGGGTGAAGCTGCATATATTCTTACAGTTAGGATTTCAAGAGATCGTCCAAAGAAACTATTGTATCTCTCACAAGAGAATTACATTAGAAAAGTTCTTGAACGATTTAATATGCAAAATTGTAGCCCAGTTGAAACTCCTATCAGTAAAGGCCATGCCTTGGGAAGTCAGATGTGTCCTAAGACTCCTGGAGAGACAGAAAGAATGAGCTGAGTTCCTTATAGGAGCGCAGTCGAAAGTCTGATGTATGCTATGGTGTGCACTAGACCTAATATTTGTCAAGCAGTTGGCTTGGTAAGTAGATATCAAACCGACCCAAGTTTAGCACATTGACAAGCAGTAAAGAGGGTAATGAGATATCTGAAGGGAACTGCTGATTATGCCCTTTGTTACCAAGGCGGCAAGGATCTGCAATTAGTTGGATACAATGATGATGATCATGGAGGAGATCTAGAAGAAAGGAAGTCGACCTCAGGATATGTTTTCTTACTCAGTGATGGCGTCGTATCATGGATTAGTAAGAAATAATCGTGTGTATCACTATCAACGATGGAAGTCGAATACGTGGCTCTAGCATCAGCAACACAAGAAGCTGTTTGGTTGAAAAGGTTCTTGGAACACTTGTTAGATATCGCTGAAAATATTGAATCAGTATTAGTCCACTGTGATAGTGAGGTTGCAATTTCCTCCACCAAGGACCCTAAGTTTCATTTAAAACCAAACATATAGATATCAAGTATAACTATGCGAGAGACATGGTTAGGTGTAAGGTAGTGAATGTGAAGTATGTGTTCACAAAAGATATGTTAGCAGATCCATTGACCAAGCCTTTGCCTAGAGATGCATTTGTGAGACACACTAGGTCTCAAGGCTTGCATATACTCTGAGATACTTTATTTTGTTATTATTTTCCCGTGTTCACAAAACTGATGTTCTTTGATTATAAGTTGATTTACACACATACAAATTTTCATTGTTGAATGTTATGTGCATTCTTTATTTGTTTTGATAAGTATGTCGGGTAGACAAGAGGTTAGTCTTCTCACATAGACAACCGCCTCCTTATCTTAGTGATGTGAGGAGATGAGGCATGGTTTTAAGCAAAATTATCATAAGAATAATTTGAGAGCTATTCGCTTAAAATCAAAATGTCGCTTAAACAATAACATAATGTCATTAGGGTGAAAAACGTTCACCTAGTCTACTTTGTGAGCTAGATGTGAGTTAAAAATGATGTTGTAGATCAAAGAACTCAAATTTAGATACTTATGGTGTCTAAAAATCATTTGTACAACATTTTTTATGAGATAAAGACATACGCTCCTTGAGAAAAGGGAAAAAATGTTGTAGCACATATTTCATACAATGTGTGCTAATATCGACCAATTGGGTTAACATAAGTCCATTCTCAACTTATTGTTGTGTGAGACCTAGAGCTTTTATGATGACTCAAGATTTTGTGCCCTCAGAGACTCCGATCAGATACTTGAGACTTAGTGTGATGTTAGTTATCTTAGTGTGTTTCCAAAAGACCGTGTACACATATTCGGTCTAGCGGAGCATATCTAGTCATACTAATGTTAAGGGGATCGTGAGAAGAGAAGATATTGATGGAATCTCATTTATTCGTATTCACTGATGCACCAATTATATATGAGTGTGAATACAAGAAATAATGATATATGAGATTTTGAGACTATATCAAATGTCGTTTATATAATTTAGGGTACTACATACTTTATGATCTACTTGCAGGTTTGACTCAACGAGAGGCTATATACTCCTAACTGATGTATGGCACTTAGCTCTCACAGTATGCTGGTCACACGGTCTACTTCCCTGTATAAATGATTGATGAGATGAGAATATGTTTCTCATATTAGATGAGCACTCCCATTATGTGTGAGTGAGAAATATAGGAAAATCGGGTTCACCCATAAGGGGTGCTTTAAGGTCCAATAGGATTACTAGTTAACCTTAATATTCCCCTATAAAAGTACACATACAGTGTACAACATATAATACAGAAAATCTGTATTTTCCCACGCTCTCTTCTCCCAAAATCAGACGAGGGGTTTAGACTGTGGAATTGGGATCGCTCCAACACACCGTGACAACCACCGCCGACCATAATTTCAGTCGCGGTTCAATCTGTATTCACTTCTGCTTCACGAACAACAAGTAAGTTCTCGTTTTACGACTTGCGCGCTAAATTAATGTGTTTAGTTTATCGCGTTCCTTCACTTTGCATTTCCTTCAACCAATTTATCCCACAAAACAAATCTTCAGCAAAAATATCCCCAAAAATAAATCTCCTCCCACCTTCACCACAACCAAACAACAAGAACAACTACTAATATTTGGCTTAAAGTATGTATATTTTTATGCATATTACCTCGCATTTTACTCATGTTTCGTAGATTTTGGATGTATAAGGTAATTATTTGCTCTAATTCTGGTATTTTTATGTGTAGGAGTCATCCGAAAGCAATGTGGGACGAAGGTGCACGATTTGAAGCAAAAAGGGAACAAGACGAGAAAATTGGACAGTGTAGCGCCATAGCTAGCGCGGGGCATTACCTGTGGCTCAGTCTCTAGAGGCAAAAATTTTCCAACGCTAGGGCTAGCGCCCCACGCTACCCTAGGCGTTTGGTGACGGAAAAATATTCTACTTCGTCGGGGACAAGGTTATTTCGACCCAAGACGCCCCCAACTCGTGTAAAATCAAGTCTAAACCTATTTTAGAGGGAGAGATGCCACTTTGAGAGAAAAATACACGCACAGAACACTCGGGAGCAAGAATTCTCAGTTTTTCTTCATCTTCTCTTCCTTTAATCTCATAGTTTATTAGTTTTAGAGCTATAGGTGTTACATGAACGCTGTAGTTTGAAGCTTGCAATGTTCTTATTATTTTATCATATTAGTTTATTTATTCAATCTTGCACATAATTATTTGATTGATTGATCACCAATTGAATACTATCTATGAATCTAGGATTGAACTCGAGAGAGGGAATTCTAGATTGGATATAAGATTGAATCGAGCGAGATCTTGAACCTGAGCATCGGGAAGGGATTTGCGGTTAGGATACGGATATACTTAATCGCCTTGCTTAGTTACTCTATGGGAATTATTAATATGTTCTTGTTAATCCTAATTCCATAGGACTATAGGCGTTACGTTAGCTTGAATAGGCGAGTAGTACTTCGGGAGAATATTACGAGTAATATTAACCTTGTCAACCAATAAACTAGATAATTAATTAGATAATGTAAGTGAAAAATTCAACGAGATTGTTAACTAACCCATAGCTCTGAAATATTCTCGTCCATTGAATTTGTATCTAAGCTTGTCGACGTATTTTCTTTAATCTTTTAGTCTACTACTCTAGATTAGTTTAGTTAAATAATCACATCTTAGTAATTGCTCCAATAGTTTAATTGTCTTAGTTTAATTTAGTAAATAGTTAATCACAAGTCCTTATGAGTACGATATCTGGACTTATAATCCTATATTACTTGTATGAACAGAAGTATCCTTACGTGTGCATTTGGACGCAACAACTACACCTACAAAAAAATTAAAACTTTGATAGAAACGCAACTCAAAAAACTCAAAAAGACAAAGATTTCAACACAAAATTGACAGAAGATAGTAAATCATGTATAAAACGAAAATGGCACAAATGGTACAGAGAGAAAGATTAAAATTTTAATAATACCTATAAGAAGTAAAAGGATTTAAGCACAAAATTGACAAAAAGACAGTCAAATCATATACAAAAGAAAACTGGGAAAAATGGCACAACTATACCACAATATATTACTACTATTAATAAGGGGGAATGAGAGCAGCTTCTGGTCAAAGTGAATTGACAAAAGAAACCCAATTCATTTCAATTTTCAAACTTTATCTTCTGTTGTCCTCTTTGTCGACCTGGGGCATATTTGGTATTTGTTATTCCTACACTAATTAAATATTATATTAATTATATAATGTTTAACGTACGCAACCATTTTTCTCCTCATACTTTAATACTTAAAAGTGAGTAACTTTTTTGTCTTAATAGTCTATCTGATTAGTTATTAATTAAGCTATAGTCATTTAGAAAATAACTTGCTCCGGCTTAATTTAAAATAGTAATAGTAAATTTATATTTTTGATATATATAACAAGAAAAGTATAATATGATTAAAAAATGACATGGACTCAAATTAGAACTTACAGTATAACTTTTAAAACTGTAACAGCTTTTCCATTTGAATCTTTATGATTATTTTGTGTGTTAAGTAAATTTTAAAGTGCAATTGCTCAAACAACTATCTTTAATTCAAGTACTTAATCAGAAAAGTCTATATAAAAAAGAGTAGAATTGGTACTCTTTAAGAAAATATTCATTTCTATATTTTCAGGTCCACTTTTAACGTAACATATGTTTTTCCTTATATTAAAAGAAGACATCTCATCTTATTAATACTATTAACAAAAATATTATCAACGAAGAAAAATTTAATCTCTTTGGTTATTCACAAGTTGATGAGGTTTAAATAAATTGGGGACTTTTTTTCTTAAATTTAACACGCTAAGAAATTACCAAAATGTGTTTGCCTGTGAATTTTTGTGCTACCGATGGCCTACTTATTGTTTTTCTTTTTTTTTTAAAATAAAATCTATTGTAGATTTCAAATTAGAATATGAGAAAAAAACAACAAAAGAACAAGTCGATGAAATATTGACAACATTTTTATTGCTTTTTTGTTGACGTTTAACTCCAACAAAATAATTTAAAATCAGATAGATAACTCGAAAACGCAATAGTTTCATTTGAATAAAGGCGCATATGAGATTTTCATCTTTAAATATATCATTTAAATTTATATGAATGAGCTTTACTAAACTGTTGGAGTAATACAATTAAAAAAATTATTTTTGTAATTAAATGTTTCTCCCTTCATCTAGTCTTATACATGGCGGATAAATTACAACAAAACGCGCTCGTTTGAAAGAAGAACAGATCGGCTTTAACCATGCAAAATAATGCCTTGCATGTCTCGAAAATCCTCTTTTCCTTCACGGTTTTTAACTCTAAACCTTTTGTATTGGGTCGGATACAATTAAGTAAAGTCGGATTCGGGTGTAATATGAGGTCGGACCACCCCGGTCCGGGGTCAACAAGTCGGGCGCGCAAGATGAAGCAACCGAGATAAGACAGTCAATGTGATCAGCAAGCAGACACTTCGTGATTAAGGGTCAGCCTCAGACCGCGTATCTCGCCAATCCCGAATATCTCGCCGGGAGTAATTATCTCAATCGTCATAGCCGTTATGCCCTCATTTAAGGATATTCAATCCCGTAATTAAATTTTCCTTGTAATCAATTCCCTGCTTTTATTATGACTCTTACTGTAAGAGTCTTACACTTACCTATGATTCTTACACTTGCCTATAAAAAAGGCTGAGACCCTTCATTGAAAGGGATGACTTATTTTTCTCATCATACAAGGCAGTTTACCATCATTGTTCCTTACCATCTCTACTGTTCATCAGAATTCAATATTAAGCTCTCTGTTATTGTTTGTCGAAATACTATTCCATTGCATACGATTCATCGTTAATTATCATATATTTACGGTTTGATTGCTCTATCTCTCTTATAATACTCTAATTACTTACGCCATACTTTTATTTGGTATCAAACTAATTTACGGATCCTTAGCTCTACGAACAAATTCAATTGTTATCCGATTTCAAGGGTAAACACCTTTCTCATTATTTAAAAAATTATACTACTTGAACTTTAAAGCTTCAAATATTAGTCGTTTTGATTAACTAAATTTGTTTCAAAAAATTGACATTTTAAAAAAACAAAAAGTGAGGTATTACCTTTTTTCCTGATATATTCTTACCATTCTAATTAATGGAGTATTAATTAGGTGATCACGTTTAAGGAGAGATCAAGATACTTTTATAGCATGACTGCTAGACGTTTTCCTTGACAGATAATATGAACCATAAGTCAGTAATCACGGACGGATCTAGTATATATCTTGTGAGTTCATTCAAACCCAATAATTTTGGCTTGTACCTATATATATTGAAAAAATATCATAATAAGTACAAATTTTAACTGTTAGAATTAGAACAGGGTTTGCTACTTTGTTGAGTTGGTTGAGTGAGTGATTTTTTATGTGGAAGACCTGAAATCTATTTTCCTCGCCAGCAACCTCCTCAGGTAGAGCTCGTCGCACCGAACCTGCATGCCTAGAGCTCGTCGCACCGAACCTACATGCCTAGTACGATTTTATATACTAGTAGACGTTTAAAAGAAATGTTAGTGGCATAGGTGTCTTTTTGAAATTTTTTCCTAGGAAGGAAAGATTTGACTGGTTGGTGCTGAAGCATTTAGTTGGCGGTTTCTTCTCGGAGTCGTATGTATGTAATACAAATTGACAATTCAAAAACATTGTTTCCTTCTTTCCTTTTGTTGCTTCTCTTTTTTCTCTCTTCCTCAATTTTCTCTCTTTCCGCCGATTCAGATCGTGAAGAAGAAGAAGAGAAGAGAAGAGAAGAGAAGAGAAGAGAAGGAGAATTCAATAAAATGGCGGCAGTTTCGCCATTAGCAAAATACAAGCTGGTTTTCTTAGGAGATCAATCTGTTGGGAAAACCAGCATTATTACTCGCTTCATGTACGATAAATTCGACACCACCTACCAGGTTAATCTCCCATTTCCAATATTTCAATTTTATTAAATCAATATTTTCCTTTTCATTTTTTTTGTCATCCTATTGTCTTGACATTGGATCATATAGTCAATGAATTTAGTCTCAATCACAAATTAGTTGGAGTTGGTTATATAAATTTTTCTGCTCTGCTATATTGAGTTTCAATCACGAAATTTTGTGTTATGATGTATCAATTTTCTCCGAGATCATCGTCAAAATTGTATCTTTTCGTTGGATTTTTTGTATAATTTTGGTATTCTATCAATTTACTAGAAAACAGCAAACACCTAGTGGAATCCCACAAGTGGGGTATGGGGAAAGTAATGTGTACGCAAACCTTACCTCTTCCCTGGAGAGGTAAAGGCTGTTTCCAAAATACCAGCTCGAGATGAAGAATAGAAACTAGTAAATTTCAACAACAAGCCAGGAAAATGTCACGACCCAATTTAGGATTGTGACCGGCGCTTAGGAGCAAGTGCTCCCAAGTAAGCCTCATCCGAAATTTTTACAGAAAATCGGACAGAGTTTCCCCTGTTTTTCGACCATCCCAAAAAAACCTTTCCTGTCTCAAATTAACAACCAAACATCCTAATATTATACGGAACAGTTGACAACTTGTTAATTAACCAATACAAGTCTCCACCATAATTAAACCACCAACTAACCACTATAAATACTAATTTATCTCCAACTTTGATAAATGAGAACGATACTCAACATAAGACTATAATTACGAAAGAATACGCATGACTACAATAATGACTATGGAGCGACTCTAAGAGTTCAACGAAAAGACCATAACAATAAGTAAAATCTCTGCCCACGCGAACAAGTGCGAGGCTCACCGAGAAATATCAACCTGTGCGCTCTAATTAACGAGATCCTCGCTTGCGTCAACTGCTGTCTCTGTAAAAATAATTAGCGAGGAATGAGTCGCTAGCTCAGTGAGTAATAATACTTAACCACAACCGTTTTTATTTGGGGACAAGTCAGAAAACATGCTAGTATCTCAAAGAGAAAATCACATAAAAATGCTCTTTCAGAAACAATAAATAATTTCTAATCTCATCACGCTTTTCTTGTAGTAAAATATAATAAACAATTCAGTAATAAGATCGGTAACAACTATAAAATATCAGTATTCACATTTTTGGGAGGTTTCAATGAACGGATCATGTAATCGGTATAACTGTTGACTTCTTTCCAGAAGTCATATATAACGGTAGTCCCTACTCGAGGGAAATCGGTAACGGTATGCTAGTTCTACCTTCCCACTAGCGAGGGCTAT
>MCJB01022174.1:0-25602 GCA_002018475.1 Nicotiana obtusifolia | reverse complement strand
TAGTTGGTGGGGGGAGTGTTTCCTTCTGGAAAGTCATTTTCTAATGATGATGGTGTCAAGGCTAGCTTGCGAGCAACTCGACTATTTCATTAGGCACTTGCTATCTCCCTTCAACACAGTCACGGGTAACTCTGTCCACCGATGCTTAGGCAGATGGGAAAAAGTCGCCTAGTATCTTTTGACTCCGCTTTTGAACGCGAAATCTCATGGTTCTGAATGAGGGGTAGGGGTGTAGCGGGGGGTGTTTCTTTTGGAAAGTCATGGTTTTTTTATTGACAGTGGTGTCGGGGCGCACTTCCAACTATTCCTCCGAATATCTGCTATCTCCCAAGAGTATACAGTAACTTTGCCCACCAAGACTTAGGCTGATAGAAGAAGTCACCTAATGTCTTTTGACTCCCCGGGGATGGTTCTGGAAAGTCATTGTGGAGGCAGTGTTATTAAATTTAATAATTTCTGATGCACATTTAGTTGTTTGTTCTTGAAATAGGAAAATAGGGCAAGTGCTTTTGTTATCCTGATAGGTTGAAGATAGTTTTCTTTTCTCTATTGCTCTCTTTCGTGGGGAAGAAAATGCAGTGTGTTTTTATTAGCAATAGTCTATTAGCCCCTGCTATTAGCAATAGTTCGTGTTATATAAGCCCCTGCCATTAGCAATAGATCTCACATGTTCTCTTATTTATTGACGAAGGATTAGTTAAAGGGAAAACCTTTGAATTTACCCTTGAATTATGCGACATGATCTACAATTATTCTTCGTTAATATTTCGGGTTAGATGAGCTTCTATCATTAGCAATAGTTCAGGTCATATGAGCCCTGCCATTAGCAAAAGAGTTCACTTATGCTCTTATTCACGACGGAACATTAAGTTTTTGATGAAATGTGCATTACCGCAATGTGCTGAAGTCACATACCTTTGGAATTTAAAAATATATAAATGTTGCTTTGGCTTTGTGGCATGAATTTGGTTGATTTTTCCTGAAGTGGTGGACCTAAAATGTTTCAAGTGTGATGAATGGTTCTTTAAATGTATAAGTATGAAAAAATTTCCTTGCCTAATTTCTCTATGATCTGAATAGAATAACGAACCCAGATGTTCCTGCTTCCTTTCCTTATCAAGTGAATAAGTACTGGAAAACTATGTTAGCTATCTATATATTTTGCTACTTATATAACTAAAACTTGGTCTAGATCTTCTGCATCATTATACGTTTTTGATATGTTTTTACGATCCGTGATGCAATTGTTGCTCCAAATGGAAATAGTAACAGGTGGGGGTCTTTCTGTTTTCTTTTCTTATCAGGTGAATAAATATTGTTGTCATGGAAATATGAGGTAATTAATGTTTTCAATCTCTCAAGCTCTGCGAGGAACTTTCCTTGGAGAAATAAAGTTAATATTGTCTTACTAATAGGTAGAGGCATCAACGCAAATGGCTGTTAGACTTATTTAGAGGAAAGGCATGAGCACCAGTACCAAAATTATATTGGCATGAATATTGGTTAGGGTATATACAAATCCATTAGCATAGCGAGGTAAAGATGATGCAATCTCTCGATTTTTGTCTCGATGCATCTTGTCACTGTCGAGTGTAGCTATGTAAGTCGGTCTGAGTTGTCCAAGGTTTCCTGATGCTATTGCTATTATTTATTTTGTTTTAGCGAAGTGATTCCAGCAGTGAAAGGTCAGAAAGGAGATGCTGGTTCTGAAATAAAAAATGTATTGAGCAAAATATTTTTCATGGATCAATACAGTTGCAGAAGTCGAGACCTTCTTTTTTCAGCCATTTTACTGGGAGACACACGAGTGCTTCGTGCTTTAAATTGTTGGTTTTCACCTGAGAAATTGTTCTTACATAGAGTACACATTTCTATTAAACGAGTTTGGTAGTTTGCTTCAGTAAAGGTGAAGCTAGAGCTAATAGTCTAGTTTATACTAATGCAACATAAATCCATAGCTCAACAGGAATTCAACACATGTTAGAAAACTCTAAAGAAGAACATTTTAAATTATGTGCCTTACAGTAGATGCCCATTTCATCTACCGAAACTATATATGTCTTAATGCTCCTTCCACTGGCTTTCTTATGTAGAGAAAGGCTCTCTCAGGTATTAGTGCATTAAACCTGTTATTCTTTTCATGACGCATATGTGCTAACAAGCTGCTGAAGTTCCTTTGTCACCCGTTGGCTCCTTGTTACTTGTAATCCTGAAGAGCCGCCAAGTGACTTTACATCTGTCTTTTTCTCTTCTTCAGCAAAATATTTCAAGGTTGTGAAGAAACCACATTGTTTACGGAATAACTAACCTTTTGATGTAATTCTCCATCACTTAGCTGCAGCTTCTGCATCCCTGCCAAGTCGTGCTTATTTTCTATACTTAATTGGTTAAATTGGAATGCATCACATAACTGGTGTGTGATTAATAGTACACCCAGAGTTCTAACAGGTGCATGCAATCGTTGGACGTGCTTATATGCTTAATTTTTGTACAAGCCAAGAAATGCACTGTTTTAGTTCTATTACCATGTTTTATGATGTTGGTCTTTCCCGGATTAGCATTATGTACCTTTTGTGATTTATAGCCTGTTAGTTTACGAAACTTAAGCTCCTAGCCTCAAATTGGTAAGTTGCAGTTATTTAAAATAAAAATCTCATAGTTTATTCTCTCTCTAAAGCAGGTAAATATTTCCTAATTATTGAAATCGTAAAACAAGTATTGACCCTTCTTAGTTCTGGGGCCAAGTGAATATATGGCCTCCAGAAGACGAGTACCGGCATCATATATTTTAAATATTTTTGAAAAAATATAACATTACTATACATGATTTCGGGAGGAGAGCTTGGGTTCATGTGCTCCATGGAATCCCCTAGATACGCCCCTGCCCTATCACCTCAGCCCTGGGTAGGAATAATTTAATTATAATTCAGCAATTTTTTGGGGAGGAAGATGATGGGACAGTGCATCCACACACCAAACAAGACAGTTTTTCTTTCGATGAACAAACAAGGCAGTCTAGTAAGCTAGACTTTGACCACCTCCTCGAAAAAAAAAAAGCTCCTTGTATGCTTTCTTAAAAAGAAAAATAACTTGGTATTGTTTAAAAATGGATCCATATGAGCCATGTCTGATAGTTTTTTTTTTTGCAAATCCATCAATTTTAGCTGCTTCACAAGTGTGTATTTTTGTTTGTCAAACTTGGTAAATTTTTTGTTGTATATCTTACTACAGAATAAGAAGGCATGTTTTATTTGAGTGAAATAGAACACACACTGAGATTGCCGCCTCATCTCCTAAGTCTTCAGCTCAATGAATCAATCAGGGGAGAGCTTGAGGGTCTCTTTGTGGATAAGGTTTATTTTCTTCTCTGTTGATTCTGCTTTTCTGTTTGTTTTGGCATCATTACAAAGAGACTAACTTTTGTACATGATGCAAGGTTATTGCAAATTTGGGCCTCTGCGTATCTGTGTACGATGTTCGCTCCATAGATGGCGGTTTTATCTATGCAGGAGAAGGTGCCTCAACATATACGGTATTCTCCTTGTTGCTGCAATTAATTATTCTTTGTTTAACTTATACGGATTGCGCAAACCATCAACCCTCATGAGAGATTCCATTTTCCATCTCCCTCTGATTATTCTTTTCCTGGAGCTCGTTGAGACTGTTTCCGGGTTAATATAAAACAATTTCAACTGATAAGCTCTTTGGCATTATGAGCATCAGTGCCCCGTACCGGGAATTGGAAGTGCACTGTTTCTTGCTATATCTGATGTCTCACTGTTAGAAAAGCTCCTTATCCTTGTTTTTGCCTACACAGAATGTTGACCTTTCAATTGGAGGAAAAATGACGAATCCTGGCTCGACAGCATAATAACCAAATAGTCTTATGGGTCAACTATTTTCTGTGCTATTGATTTTTCCTTAAAGGTCAGAGTTAGAAATATAGGTAATATCTATTAGTTGGGAATAAGTTTTAGACTTGTCAGAGAAACTCCTATATATATAAAACTTACTTATCACTTTTAATTTATTTGGTATTGATGATGATATGAGTTGAGCTTAAATGAAGATGGAGGGTTCAATGTCGCTGGCCCCAAACAAAAAGTATCCAATAGTTTCATCCGGTAGAGCTAGAAAACTTTCTTTATGCCAAATAAAAAGTATTCTCACTAACAGCCTTAAAATTGATAAAGGACAATTCCTCACCTTGATAAAAGACCAATTAGGTTTTCGAGTGTACTATCATTTGACGAAGCAGTTGTTGGATTCTACATAGAGCAATGCACTTCAAACTAATCAGCTTTCTATTATTTGTAATGTTACTGTGATAGCATGTTCGTTAATAGAGAAAAATCATGGTCTTTTGCAGGTCAAGTTTAGACTGATAGTGTTTCGCCCATTTGTAGGAGAAGTAATAGCTGCTAAACTCAAAGAGTCCAATGCAGAGGGTTTACGCTGTAAGGCTTGTAGACTGTTTAAAGTTTATTTCTCATGCAATTTTCTTTTGCTGGAGTTTCTGTCATATATGTTCTGAGGCATATTTAGCCAAGTATGTTATTAAATGTTGTTTTTTCCTAATTGTTGCATTTATACTTTTTGATTAAGGAGATCTTTTCCTAAATAGTTTGGCAAGCTTGATAGATTAATGAGATTAAGCTATCTACCTATATTACAAATACTTTTTACACTAGGCATTTTTAATGAAAGCATTTTGACTTATCAGAAACGAGACATAGTAATGTCCTGAATAGTTGGCGTTAATAGTTTGGCAGAGGATAGCTAAGTTTTTTCATCATAAAAGGCTTATTCTCAGGCTATCATTTGCCAAAATCATGTGCTAATATATATTTTCCTTTTCATTAAGTTTCTTCTGTGATGTATAAGGCGCATTTCAATGGATGAGAATAATCTCTCAGAAAAAAGCATCTTAATGTTTGTTTATGTTTCGCAGTGTCACTTGGATTTTTCAATGACATTTATGTACCTCCACCTCTAATGCCATCTCCATCACGTTCTGAGCCTGATCCCGAGAACAAGTAAGTGTTTTCTTGTCTCATCTAATTTTGTGGTGCAATTGCATCTACTGCTTGATCTTTCTGAATCATACATCTTAAGTTTCTTTGCATATGGTTTTTTATTGTCTATTTTAGAAACCAAGTCAGATGGATATGGCAGTTTGAGGGACAAGATGAATATCCTATTGATGGCGTAGATGAGGTTTTTAGACCTAACAACTTTGCTATATTGCACCGTCTCGTCCAATGATGTTCCTGAAAATTTTGACATTGATTATATAAACTGCAGATTAGGTTCCAAGTTCATAGTGTTAGTTATCCATCCATACCTCTTGAGCAAGAAAAGGACTCGAAGCCATTTGCACCAATGGTCATAAAGGTACGTCAACCCTTAACTTTATGCCTTCAGTATATTATTATTTCCGTTCCTACAGTTAAAATGATACAGCCCCATCGCTATTAACTGGTTAAGTGGTTGTGATGCCCGAGATGCATTGGATTTCTAGTGCATCTAAACTTTGTTGCTCGTACTCAGCGAAACTATCGCCGAATACGTGTCGGATCCTCCAAAGGTAATGCATTTTTGGAGGATCTGACATGGGTCGGCAGCATTTTGGAGAGTCACAACATAGCATCTAAATATGTAAAGGCTTTATCCTTTGAGTGTGGAGAAATGTTATTAGGTTGTTGAAGCTTATCAAACTTCTAAAATATATGCAACTCGTAAAGAATATATCATTGAACCATGCTTTTAGCATGCTGTTCATTGTAGATAGATGTGACTTATGTAAACTTCTGATCAGTAATTACACCCGCTCCACTAGTGTGGCAATTACCCTTAAAAATAGGACATTAACTCAGTGGTCGATTATAGAGTTTTTGTCACATCATTTACTTCATTTTTGCAGTTTGGTGACTTGAAGGCTGAACTTCTGATCGATTCACATGAGTTTAAATTATGTTACTCGTAATAAAGGAATAATGCTCTTGCATAAATTGAAACTTCAGCATTTACTCTTGGAATTTGGATGAAGCAACGTTGTTTATCAGTCGCACTAAGCAGCTATATCTTTAAACCATATAAAAAATGGAACGTGGATCTTCAATAAGCATTAGATTGAAAAATTCTCCTATGTTATTCTACTTTCTATAGACTTTGTGAGGAAAAATAGTTTAGTTTATGCTTATTTTTATTAATTCTGGCATTTTTTCTTGTCTGTATATAATATATATCAGGGATCTCTTGATGCTGATGGTCTAGGACCTATTTCATGGTGGATATAGCAGAAATTACTGTAGAATCTTTGACAATAAACTATATAATTTTATTTTTTTGTTAAATTAGAGAGAAAAATAGAAGGGAGCCTTTGAGCAACGGTAAAGTTGTCTCTGTGTAACCTATAGGTCACGGGTTCGAGCCGTGGAATCAGCCAGTGATGCTTCAGGGTAGACTGCCTACATCACACCCTCTTGGGATGCGGCCTTTCCTCGGATCCGATGTGAACGCCGGATGCTTATGCACCGGACTGCCCCTGAGAGAGAAAAACAGTGAATGTAATTTTGATCCTGATAAAGAAGCAAAATGAGCTTCTCTTTGTGGTGGTTCAAATCTCTTAGCAGTTCCTCACTACTCTTTTCAGAAAGGATGATTCTGCTACTTATGTGTTTCTCTTTCTATTTGTGAAGTAAATAATCCATAAAATATATGTATGGTTTTTACATATAGATAAATTCAATTTAAAATATTGTCGCTCATACTGTTTTTCTACCGGCATAAGGTAAGGATAAGATCATCATACACACTATTCTCCCCTGACTTTACTTGTGGGAATACTTATTGTTTCGGTCACACTGTTTTCGTACATGTGGGAGTTAAATTTTAGTACTAAAAGTTTTACTACAAATTTTAGTTCCTTGTAATATATCAAAAGCTGTCAACAGTTGAGAACTTTTGGAGAAGCTCCTTTACTAAATACTCAGTAATGTGGTAGTAAGTTGATTCAGTCGGATGAACACTGTCAAACAAAATATGTTGTGAAGTATCTGTACATACTGGAGATTTTGTTGTACCCAATGGTCCTGCTTCTAATAATCCAGTTCCACAACAACATTTTTTAATTTCTTCAAATCCTGTCATTGTTATGTAAGACAGAAAGCATTTTAGATTAATAAGAAGAATGAAAAGAAAGAAGAAGGAAAAAAGGGAAATAATTAATCTAGTCTTTTGGTTGGGAAATAAGTTATTCCAGAATTAATTATACCGGATTAGTTATCTCGGAATTACAATCCCATCCTCTTATAGAGATAAAAATAACACTACAATTTGCGATTTTATTCCAACCAAACATAGGATAAACTCATTTCAAATTTAATTTCGAGATTAATTGTCCCTCATCCCTCGTACCAAACGAGCCTTAGGTGAATGGCATGAAGGCAATCACAGGGTCTAATTAAGTTATGGCGGAGACAAAAAATGTTAGATTATTTCTTTCCATCTGTCTAAGTCTTGGTTGACGGAGTTATTCGATACCTGTGTTGACAGTGGAAAGGTAGCTGGTACCCAATAAATTTAGTCAAAGTGCATGCAAATTGGTCCTTGGTTGAACCAAAATATGGGTACCAGCATACCTACCATTACCATATAAGGGATGAACTGAGTTAGAAGCATATGCTTTCTTTAACGATAGCCGGTACAGAACAATCTGAAAACTATCCAAAAGGCTCAAGATAAATACTCCTTCGTCCTTATCCACCAAAAACTACGGCATAGTGGTACTTCTTCATCCTTAATCAAAGGTCTCAAGTTCGAGACTGGTTATGAAGGTGTTTTTGCTAAGAAAGGCTTTTCCCCCAAAGTGAAAATTTCCAGCGAGAATTCAAATTAGTTGAATCATAAATCAAGTACCGAACACCCAATGACAAAAAAGAAGCATGGAAAGCTTACCATATTCCTGAGGATTATTGATGAGGTCTGATATAGAAGTGTAGATGTCTGCATACAAGACTCTGCTTCTTGGAAGTTGTGTTTGTAATTTTGGCAACAATTTCTCAAGCTTTTTAATTGAGGCGTACCTACCATTATCATATAGAGGATGAACTGCGTTAGAAGCATATGCTTTCTTTAATCATAGCCGGTACTGAACAATCTGAAAGCTATCTAAAAGGCTCAAGATAAATACTCCTTCATCCTTATCCACCAAAAACTACGGGAGAATAGTACTTTTTCATCCTTAATTAAAGGTCTCAGGTTCAAGACTGGTTATGAATGTGTCTTTACTAAGGAAGACTTTTCCCTCAAAGTGAAAATTTTCAGCGAGAATTCGAATTAATTGAATCATAAATCAAGTAACGAACACCGAATGAGAAAAAAAAAAGTGTTGAAAGCTTACCATATTCCTTAGGATTATTGATGAGGTCTGATATAAGTGTATTAGATGTCTGCATGCAAGGTTCTGCTTCCTGGAAGTTGTGCTTGTAATTTTGGCAACAATTTCTCAAGCTTTTGATTATAACACTGAGAATCTGAATTCTCTTTTTCTAAGCAAATTATATGAAGTGGAGATTTTGCTGTTAATTGAATTGGTAGACAACCAATTGGAGGCAGCCCACTCACTATAATTCCACGACATCCAAGTTCATAAAGTTCCTAGTAAAATAAGGTAGAATATTGCATGTCACATTACAATACATAGAAAGTGTACGGGGTCAAATTCGATCGCTTGCATAGGGAATATCGGTTTCGAATTCGTACGACCAACATCAATTGGAGTTACTGCTTGATAGGTCGAGATCGAGACATCGAGAGATGAGGGTCGAGCCCGGATGTCATCGGAACGGAGCTCGAAGTCAAGGTGTCCGAGACGAGATCGTTGAGGTCGATTAGGGTAAAACGCCATAGGGTAAAACTACCAGATTTGCGTAACTGAAGGACCAGAAATCCCATGATACGTAAATATCTCGGCGGGAATCACGGCGGGAATCAGTAAAGATGTTGAAGTCATTAATTCTAGGGATATTTTACCTTATAGATAGGTTTTTTACCTTGTATAAGACGCATTCCCCTCCCTATATAAAGGGGCAGCATAATTGTAAAATGGATCACACAATCAACGGTCAATATACAAAGTACAGTCTACTCTAATTGTTTTCTTTATCAATTTGCTTCATATTTGTCTATCTTAGAGAATTTTACCAAGGTGAAGCTATTCCAGATTGGTGGTTTGCACGCTTTCTCAATTTACTTATTGAGTTTAGTCTTTATTTTCATTCATCTTTTGTTTGTATCAAACCAAATCACGTGTCCTTAAAATCACGTACAAATTTAATTGTTATCTGATGCCAAGGATAAACAGAAAGCATTTCTAAAAATTAAATTAATAATGAGGTATTTACAAGTTAATTTAATTATTTGGTGTGTCCTAAAAAATGAAACGATCAATCTCAATTAATGTAATGCATGTTTTATGACCTTTTTCTGCTCAGTATGAATCAAATACCAGATTATTAAACAAAGAAAAACATTGAAGTTAACGAAATCAAGAATTTTAAATTAACAAAAAAACACAAATTTTTATTTTATCGACGGTAATCCGCTCGAGCCAAATTGATCATATGATGACTACTTTACTTATTTTTTTTAGTATTAAGGTGCCTATCCCTCAATGATATGGGATATAATAGAAAAAAGTAAAGGGCTAACATTATAGTGACGTTTTTTTGGGGGATAGGCTTGTGAAGAAGCAAGCTTATTCCCATCCCGACTGACAGCTGCTATGATTTTCTCATCACTTCTAACATTTCCCCGTTCGTCGATCCAAGTTGTACGAGGCAAAAATTCGTCAATTTTGTTCCTGGAAACAACACGTGTTTTTAATAATGTAAAAAAATAATTTAAACAAGTGTTCATTAAAGAGTAATAAGAAGAGAGGGATGAGATAGAAAATAACCTTGACAAAAAATTACAGCTTGTCTAGCAAAAATTTGGCTGTAAATTTGGTGGCACACCATATTTTTTTAACTTTAATAAAAAAGCTAATATATCTGGTATAAGTTTTTCATTTGAAAATCTACATGTTGAAATATGATTATTATAATCTTTTCCATATGTAGTTTTTCATTTGAAAATCAACTGTTGAATCATCAAAAACAAGAATTGATGTGATTTTTGGAATGAATTGGCTTGTAATTATTTTACACAAGAAAAGGACTAAGAAGAAGAAGAAAGATTTTGGTGCCATGGCTTTAAAAGAATTGAGCAAGAATTTGTAATTTTAATATTCCATCCAAGGATTCATGGATTTTGATGGTTTAAAGACTTGTGGTTATGCAGACAATTGTGTTTTGTATATATATATATATGGCTATATATTTAAACTAATTCTTTTTTTATTTTTAAAAGCAATGTCGCTATGAACGCTTGGTTGCCACAAGCCAGTTATTCATGTGGTAATTTTTCTGACACCTCTAGCTTCTAATTTCGAAGGTCTAAAGTATCGTTCGGCCACGTTTTCATGGTTCGTATTCATATTGAAGATCGGAATCAAATGAGCTTTTACCCTTCTTTTCCACACGAGATTTTTATTCTTGTTGAACTCATCTTAAGAAACCTGTGTTATCTTTTAGATGTGCTGCCACAACCAAACTCCCCACCTGACAATGTCGTTTGCCCAGTTCGGCTTGCAAGCAAGACTTGGGTCTCAAAAGAAGAGCAATGCCCTGCTTCTAATTCATGGAATAAGTAAAATAACATTAAAAGCCAAATACAACCAAATCTCTCTATAATTGCTTCGCTTGTTCCGACATTTTATGATTGCTATGGTGAAGTATTGTTACAGAGAATATATATTATAACATAATATTAAAATAGTTCCAAAGAAAACTTAGCTTTTAAAGTAAAATATTGCTATAAAGGAAAACTGTTACAGAGAAGTTTGGCTGTATATATCTTTTGTGTGGTGCAATATTGGAGAAAGAAAGATATATAGCAAGGAACTTGTTTTTAAAAGAAAGTAATAATAGCAATTTTCTAGGGGAAGGAACATAAATTTTTGATTGCTGAATGAAAATGATATATTATTTTCTTTCTTTTAATTTTCTTATACTCTATTTTAATAAACCAAACAAAAACACAAAATTTTCCTAGCTTACCTTCCTCCCCTTTGCTAGTTATAAACAAATTATAAAATATATATTTGAATGCTTATTTGATGGAGAAAAATCTGGATTATTATTTTTAATTTTTTTTTTTCGATTACTTTTGAAATTGGCTTAGAATTAAGCTTCATGCACGTGGCAGTGTTTTACAAAATACAGTAATCTTAAAGGATTTTTTATTAAGACTTAGTTTCTTTGCAAATACCTACTACTATCAAATGTGAGAATAACTACTATTTCTTCTCCCTTACTTTATAAGAAAATGTTTTTTTGGAGGTTTACCTACAATTTACTGTTTGTTTCTTTGGCCATGATGTCCAATAGTTACTGTAAAAACATAGGTCGCACTCAATATTTACGTCAAATCAAGTAACTTTGTTTTAGTCATTAAAAGTAACGCGAGAATATATATTACTTAACTATGCTTAAGTGATAAATGATCGTACGAAAGAACATGGGTAGAGCTATAGTATTACATAGTGATTTGAACTTTGGAAGAACCTAATAGCTTTTGTTTAAATCTTATATTTTTATTAGAAAATTTATTAAATAGGTATAAATATATAATTGCGAACACAATAACTGAAATAAACTATGAATTCAAATATAAGTTCAGAACCCATAAAATGACTCTGCCTCTATAAAAAAAATATGCCTTGCATTTTTGGTTTGATGTACATATCAAACCAATGATAATGATAATTTTGTTAATTAAATAACGCAATTATATGATCTTCTTGTCCTTGATATGAAGCATCGCTTGGATAGACTATTCGAAATGATCAAAAATTTGTCCTTCGTCAATAATTTGGTTCAGATGACCCCCTGCAGTTAGCAATAGTTCGGGTCATATGAGTCCATGCCATTAGCAAAAAAGCTCACACATGCCCTTATTCACCGACGAAGCATTAATTATAGAAAAAATATTAAAATTTGCGCATGAACTGTGTGAGCACGTAATTTTTCTCAATATATGAATAAAAGATCTCAAAAAATAATTTTTAATTATTTTATAAAATTTTAGGAATTTTTCTATATTTTACTTGATTTTGTTTTGTGCATATTTGTGTTTGGTGCATTTTAGTAGCGTTTTAAATCTTAAAAAATAACAAAGATATTTTAATCTTTATATTTTTAGATTTTAATTGCATGATTAATTGAATTTGTAAAATATTAAAATACCAAAAATACATTAGGCACTTTACATGCTTTATTAGTTAAATAATTTAGTTAATTGTTAGAAAAATAGTTAAATGGGTTAATTTTGCAAATTAGATGTTGTTAAGATAAATGGTCAATTTTGAAAATAAAACAAAGAAAGGAAAGAGGGGTCTGTCGAATTGGGCCAGTTTCAGCGGCCCAATCTCCATGTCAGCCCAATCCCTGACCCGGTCCAACAACCCTTCCTCTCCAAACCACCATTGGGGGTCGTTTGGTAGGCCGTATTAAGTAAAATAATTCCCGTATAAAAATTTAATCCGTCCAATACCATGTTTGGTTGGTCAATTCAATTTACTCCTACCTAATACATGGATTAGTTATACCTCATATGAGAGATTAACTAATACCAAGGAAAGCAAGGGATTACTAATCCTTGGATTAGCTATACATGGATAAGACTTAAAATTACTAAATCAAAGGTATAATTATAAAGAATATTTTATATAGTTTTAAACCAAACACAAATTTAGACTATACATTGCATGATTAATTTTTAATACAATGAACCAAACACTTCATAAAAAATAATCGCAACACTACAATCCCTCCATTACTAATCCCTACGTTATCAATGCATTACTTGTGGTAGTAACAAACGACCCCAAAAGTAGTAGTTTAACATTCCAAACCCTAACAGGCCCTCCTCCCATATTCTGACACGAAACGAAGAAGAAGAAGAAGCTGAAGACTCAAAATTGCTGCAGTTCGAATTCAATATTTAGATCTAGAAAAGAAAAAGAGTTCAAAATTCTGAAAGCAGCAGAGTTTTTTTCTTTCTTTCAAAGCTGTAGCTATTTTCAGTTGATTCCAGAGGATTTTATCCGTCATTTTCTGGGTTCTTATAGCTGGATTCCATCTGGGTTTGAAGCTTTTTCTGCTATAGCAACTAGCTGAGCTCATCGTTGGTTTTTTGACCTTCATTTGATCTTAATTTCTTCTTCTGTGCTGTTTCGAGATAATTTAAGAAGAAGAAAAGGAAAATACAGTACGAGTTATTTGAATTCTTATAGCAGTTGAGAAAGTTTACCGCTTGCCAATTCTTGCAACCTCTTTCTCCGGAAAATCCACTCGTAAGTTAAACCCTAATCCTTATTTTTGTGCTATTTTTAGTTGTTGAATTCGAATTTATGAATTGGGTTTCATTGATTTTCTCTAAATTAGGTTGTGATGGCTATGTAATTTCTCCCACTAACATGGAGAATGGCTCTCAAGTCCTTTTTCATACTTTTCTGTGATATAAAAACATCAATATTTTAGCATATAAAAAAGTACTGATGGGAACTATAGTCAAAAAGATCTTACTGTTTGAAAGCCTTTTTTGGTAACAATATTTAGCTTTTCCAATAAAAGGAAGAAATCTCAAGCCAAGATGAATTCTTTAGCAATGTTTTTTAGCAAAAAGAAATCTTTTTTTTTTATGACGGTGGTGTCGTGTTGAGGTTGCTCACACCTCGGCTATTCCATTGGTTACCAGTGGTCGAATAGGTACTGGATGACTCTGCCTACAACGCTTAGGCAGATGTAAAGAAATCACCTACTTATTGTTTGCACCTGCTGGAATTTGAATTCGAGACCTCATAGTCAAAGAAATTCCCGTTTTTTATGACAATGGTGTCTGTCAGCCTGCTCCCATTGGTTACCTGCTACCTCCCACCAGAATAGGTATTGGATAACTCTGCCTACTGGCTTAAACAAATGTGAAGAAATTACCTACTTATTATTTACCCTTCTTAAAATTTAAACCCGAGATCTCATGGTCAAAGAAAAACCCATTTTTCTTCAAACTTAGCCGTCACTTATTTTTTTTGTTTGGAGGAAAGAATAGTTTATGGAAAAAGATAAAGAAAAATTAAAAAAAAAGAGTCACGTGATAAATACTAGGAGCCGCCAGATGGATAACTTAATTGACGGATGTATTTTGTTTAACTGTGGGAAGCTTAAAGGATGTTTCGATGTTAAGTGACCGTATTTTAAGGATGTTGCTAAAGTTAGAGTGAAATAATGGAGATGGTTTTATTGATAGAGAGCTTACTGCCTCACACTTTATAGTTGCGATTATTATCATGGAAATAGAGTTTATTTTTTCTAGTCAACTCTTATGGATTCTCTATGAATTTGCTTAAATTTTTTTGGTGGAAAATTTTTGTATCTGAAAATATGAAAACAGGTTTCACAATTGTGTTATCTTGATCATTTTGGTTTGCGCAAACGACTGTGATTGAGCAATAAGTTTACTTTAAAAATATCTGCCGACACCAGTTCGGTGTACGATGAATGAAGTGAAATTCATCGATCGATCGTAAAAATCCACATGTATAGCTTATGCAGTTCTTAGTCACACTTTGTTGTAGTTGGACAAAATTGAGACACCCCTATCACAGAGGCAGATCCAGGAATTTGGCAGGATGGCTGTACTATTAAGAAGAAGCGCAACCAATACACTTTTGGAATTATAAGTTCAAAATTAATTTTCTTTAAAATAGTAATTTTCTTACATCTATTTCTATTTTCCATGTTGAAAATAGTAGGATCAATTGAACCCATTGATTATATGCTACATCATACACTGTTGCTACTTTTAAAATACGTATTTTGTTTAATCATATAAGATTTTACGACGACAAAAGAAGAATAGAAATTTTAATGTTTGAAAATTTTGAAAGAATAAATCAAACAATTAAAGAAATAAAAAGAAAAATTACTTAAGTACTATCCAAAAAGAGACACCAGACACGTCCATCCCCATGGGTGTCTAGTTCTAGAGAAAAAAAAAAAAACAAGATTGACATAATATTTGAAGTCACAACCTCACGTAGAGAGGTACGCCTAATAACCATCACATCATATAATACTTTGAGTATGGGTGCACGCACATATATTTAAATATTTTTGAAAAAAATATAACATTACTATATATGATTTAGAGAGGGGAGCACGGGTTCACGTGCCCCATGGAACCCCTTAGATACGCCCCTGCCCTATCACCTCGGCCTTGGGTAGGAATAATTTAATTATAATTCAGCAATTTTTTGGGGAGGAAGATGATGGGACAGTGCATCCACCCACTAAACAAGACAGTTTTTCTTTCGGCGAACAAACAAAAACCCAAAAGGAAAAAAAAAGCTCCTTGTATGCTTTTTTAAAAAGAAAAATAACTTGGTTTTGTTTAAAAATGGATCCATGTGAGCCATGTCTGATGGTCTTTCTTTTGCAAGTCCATCAATTTTAGCCGCTTCACAAGTGTGTATTTTTGTTTGTCAAATTTGGTAATTTTTTTGGTGCATATCTTACTACAGAATAAGAAGGCATGTTTTATTTGAGTGAAATAGAACACACACTGAGATTGCCGCCTCATCTCCTAAGCCTTCCGCTCAATGAATCAATCAGGGGAGAGCTTGAGGGTCTCTTTGTGGATAAGGTTTATTTTCTTCTCTATTGATTCTGCATTTCTGTTTGTTTTGGCATCATTACAAAGAGACTACCTTTTGTACATGATGCAAGGTTATTGCAAATTTGGGCCTTTGCGTATCTGTGTACGATATTCGCTCCATAGATGGCGGTTTTATCTATGCAGGAGAAGGTGCCTCAACATATACGGTATTCTCCTTGTTGCTGCAATTAATTATTCTTTGTTTAACTTATACGGATTGCGCAAACAGGTGTCATCAACCGTCATAACAGATTTCATTTTCCATCTCCCTCTGATTATTCTTTTCCTGGAGCTCGTTGAGACTGTTTCCGGGTTAATATAAAACAATTTCAACTGATAAGCTCTTTGGCATTATGAGCATCAGTGCCCCGTACTGGGAATTGGAAGTGCACTATTTCTTACTATATCTGATGTCTCACCGTTAGAAAAAAAAAAGCTCCTTATCCTTGTTTTTGCCTACAAAGAATGTTGACCTTTCGATTGGAGGAAAAATGACGAATCCTGGCTCGACAGCATAATAACCAAAGAGTCTTATGGGTCAACTATTTTCTGTGCTATTGATTTTCCTTAAAGATCAGAGTTAGAAATATAGGTGATATCTACTAGTTGGGAATAGGTTTTAGACTTGTTAGAGAAACTCCTATATATATAAAACTTATTTATCACTTTTAATTTATTTGGTATTGATGATATTATGAGTTGAGCTTAAATGAAGATGGGAGGGTTCAATGTCGCTGACCCCAAACAAAAAGTATCCAATAGTTTCATCCTGTAGAGCTAGAAAACTTTCTTTATGCCAAACAAAAAGTATTCTCACGAACAGCCTTAAAATTGATAGAGGACAATTCCTCACCTTGATGAAAGACCAATTAGGTTTTCGAGTGTACTATCATTTGACGAAGCAGTTGTTGGATTCTACATAGAGCAATGCACTTCAAAGTAATCAGCTTTCTATTATTTGTAATGTTTACTGTGATAGCGTGTTCGTTAATAGAGAAAAATCATGGTCTTTTGCAGGTCAAGTTTAGGCTGATAGTGTTTCGCCCATTTGTAGGAGAAGTAATAGCTGCTAAACTCAAAGAGTCCAATGCAGAGGGTTTACGCTGTAAGGCTTGCACACTGTTTACAGTTTATTTCTCAGGCAATTTTCTTTTGCTGGAGTTTCTGTCATATATGTTCTGAGGCATATTTAGCCAAGTATATTATTAAATGTTGTTTTTTCCTAATTGTTGCGTTCATACTTTTTGACTAAAGGAGATCTTTTCCTAAATAGTTCGGCAAGCTTGATAGATTAATGAGATTAAGCTATCTACCCATATTACAAATACTTTTTACGCTAGGCATTTTTAATGAAAGCAATTTGACTTATCAGAAAAGAGACATAGTAATGTCCTGAATACTTTGTGTTATTAGTTTGGCAGAGGATAGCTATGTTTTTTCATCATGAATGGCTTATTCTCAGGCTATCATTTGCAAAAATCATGTGCTAATATATATTTTCCTTTTAATTAAGTTTCTTCTCTGATATATAAGGCGCATTTCAATGGACGAGAATAATCACTCAGAAAAAGGCATCTTAATGTTTGTTCAATTTTACGTTTGGCAGTGTCACTTGGATTTTTTAATGACATTTATGTACCCCCACCTTTAATGCCATCTCCATCACGTTCTGAGCCTGATCCCGAGAACAAGTAAGTGTTTTCTCATCTCATCTAATTTTGTGGTGCGATTGCATCCACTGCTTGGTCTTTCTGAATCATACGTCTTAAGTTTCTTTGCATATGGTTTTTTATTGTCTATTTTAGAAACCAAGTCAGATGGATATGGCAGTTTGAGGGACAAGATGAATATCCTATTGATGGTGTAGATGAGGTTTTTAGACCTAACAACTTTGCTATATTGCACCGTCTTGTCCAATGATGTTCCTGAAAATTTTGACATTGATTATATAAACTGCAGATTAGGTTCCAAGTTCATAGTGTTAGTTATCCATCCATACCTCTTGAGCAAGAAAAGGATTCGAAGCCATTTGCACCAATGGTCATAAAGGTACGTCAACCCTTATCTTTATTCCTTCAGTATATTATTTTTTCCGTTCCTACTAAAATGATACAGCCCCATCGCTATTAGCTGGTTAAGTAGTTGTAATGCCCGAGATGCATTGGATTTCTAGTGCATCTAAACTATGTTGCTCGTACTCTCCGAAACTATCGCCGAGTGCGTGCCGGATCCTTCAAAGGTTGTGCATTTTTGGAGGATCCGACATAGGTGCGGTAGCATTTTGGAGAGTCCGTGCAACATAGCATCTAAATATGTAAAGGCTTTATCATTGAGTGTGGAGAAATGTTATTAGGTTGTTGAAGCTTATCAAGCTTCCTAAAATATATGCGACTCGTAACGAATATATCGTCGAACCAATGCTTTTAGCATGCTGTTCATTGTAGATGTGACTTATGTATACTCCCGATCGGTAATTACACCCGCTCCACTAGTTCTGCAATTACCCTTAAAAATAGGACATTAACTCAGTGGTCGATTATAGAGTTTTTGTCACATCATTTACTTCATTTTTGCAGTTTGGTGACTTGAAGGCTGAACTTCTGATCGATTCACATGAGTTTAAATTATGTTACTCATTATAAAGGAAAAATGCTCTTGCATAAATTGGAAGTCAGCATTTACTCTTGGAATTTGGACGAAGCAACGTTGTTTATCAGTCGCACTAAGCAGCTATATCTTTAAACCATATAAAAAATGGAACGTGGATCTTCAATAAGCATTAGATTGAAAAATTCTCCTATGTTATTCTACTTTCTATAGACTTGGTCAGGAAAAATAGTTTAGTTTATGCTTATTTATTAATTCTGGCATTTTTTTCTTGTCTGTATATACCAGGGATCTCTCGATGCTGATGGTCTAGGACCTATTTCATGGTGGATATAGCAGAAATTACTGTAGAATCTTTAACAGTAAACTATATAATTTTTTTTTTTGTTGAATAGAGAGAAAAACAGAAGGGAGCCTACGAGCAACAGTAAAGTTGTTTCTATGTAACCTATAGGTCATGAGTTCGAGCCGTGGAATCAGCCACTGATGCTTCAGAGTAGACTGCCTACATCACACTTTCTTGGGGTGCGGCCTTTCACCGGACCCGATATTAACGCTGGATGCTTTGTGCACCGGACTGCCCCTGAGAGAGAAAAACAGTGACTGTAATTTTGGCATCCTGAGAAAGAAGCCAAATAAGCTTCTCTTTGTGTGTGTTCAAATCTCTTAGCAGTTCCTCAGTACACTCTTTTCAGAAAGGATGATTCTGCTACTTATGTGTTTCTATTTCTATTTGTGAAGTAATTAATCCATAAGGTTAAGATTTGCATACACACTATCTGCCTATGACCCCGTTTGTGGGAATACACTAGGTATGTTATTGTTTCGATCACTGTTTTCGTACATGTGGAGAAGCTCCTTCGCTAAATACTCAGTAATGTGGTAGTAGATTGATTCAGTCGGATTATTACTGTCAAAGAAAATATATTGTGAAGTATCTGTACACACTGGAGATTTTGTTGTACGCAATGGTCCTGCTTCTAACAATCCAGTTCCACAACAATCTTTTTTAATTTCTTTAAATCCTGTCATAGTTATGTAAGACAGGAAGCATTTTAGATTAATACGAAGAATGAAAAGAAAAAAGAAGGAAAAAAGGGAGATAATTAATCTTAATGTTGGATGATATTCATGATAAATGCTCAAAAGTTAAGAATTATAAGAACTAGGGGTCCTTTGGTTGGGAAATAAGTTATTCCAAAATTAATTATATCGGACTAGTTATCTCGGAATTACTATCTTATCTCATATAGAGATAAAAATAATACTACAATTCGCGATTTTATTCCAACCAAAAATAGAGTAAATTTATTTCAAATTTAATCCTGAGATTAATTGTCCCTTATCCCTCATACCAAACAAGCTCTAGGTGAATGGCATGAAGGCAATCGCATGGCCCGCCTAAACATAATTAAATTCTGACGGAGACAAATAATATTTAATTATTTTTTTCCATTTATATAAGTCTTAGTTGACGTAATTATTCGATACCTATGTTGACGATGGAAGGTAGCAGGTGTTCAATAAATTTGATCAAAGTGCATGTACATTGGTCCTTGGTTGAACCAAAAAATGGGTACAGATTGATAGTTTCATTTCATAGGACACACCAAATAGTTAAGTTAACTTGTGATTACCTCATTATTAATTTAATTGTTAGAAATGCTTTCTGTTATGTAACATGCAATATTCTACCTTATTTTAAGGGCTGCCTCCATTTGGTTGTCTACCAATTCAAATGACAGCAAAATCTCCACTTCATAGAATTTGCTTAGAAAAAGAGAATTCAGATTCTCAATGTTATAGTCAAAAGCTTGAGAAATTGTTGCCAAATTTACAAGCACAACTTCCAGGAAGCAGAAACTTGTATGCAGACATCTAATACATTTATATCAGACCTCATCAATAATCCTAAGGAATATGGTAAGCTTTCAACGTATTTTTTTTCTCATTCGGTGTTCGGTACTTGATTTATGATTCAATTAATTCGAATTCTCGCTGGAAATTTTCACTTTGGGGGAAAAGCCTTCCTTAGTAAAGACACATTCATAACCAGTCTTGAACTTGAGATCTTTGATTAAGGATGGAAAAGTACTATTCTGCCGTAGTTTTTGGTGGATAGGGATGAAGGAGTATTTATCTTGAGCCTTTTAGATAGCTTTCAGATTGTTCAGTACCGGCTATCTTAAAGAAAGCATATGCTTCTAACTCGGTTCATCCCCTATATGGTAATGATAGGTACGCCTCAATTAATGAAATGCATGTTTTATGACCTTTTTCTGCTCAGTGTGAATCGAATACCAGATTATTAAACAAAGAAAAACGTTGAAGTTAATTCAATCAAGAATTTTGAATTAACAAAAAAATAAAAAATTCTTTTATTATCAACGGTAATCCGCTCGAGTCAAATTGGTCATACGATGACCACATTACTTATTATTTTAGTATTAAGGCGCCTATCCCGCAATCAAATAGGATAGAATAGAAAAAAGTAAACGGCTAACATTATAAGGACATTTTTTGAAGGATAGACTTGTGAAGAAGCAAGCTTATCCCCATCCCGACCAACAGCTGTTATGGTTTTTTCATCGCATCTAATGTTTCTCCGGTTTTCGACCCAAGCTGTTCGAGGCAAAAACTCATCGATAGAGAATAACCTTGACAAAAAATTGCAGCTTGTTTAGCAGAAAATCTTGGTACTCATTCATGCTAAATTCAACCCTTCTTGTTGGAATATCATAGAAATTAAAAATAAAATCATTACTCCCTGAGCTACAATTACCAAAGCACCTTTCACTATTTTTTCAGCTTCTGTTTCTCCAAAATTCCCTTTCAATTTCTCCAAATACTCTTTAAAATAAAGTGAATATATAGTTGTTATTTTCAGTGTTAACTGTTGAATCACCAAAAACAAGAATTGACGTGAATTTTAGAATGGATTGGCTTGTAATTGTATTACAAAAGAAAAGAGCTAAGAAGAAGAAGAAAGATTTTGGTGCCATGGCTTTAAAATAATTGAACAAGAATTTGTAGTTTTAATATTCCCTCCAAGGGTTCATGGATTTTGATGGTTTAAAGACATGCAGTTATGCACACAATTGTATTCTATATACATAGCCATATATTTAAGCTAATTCTTTTTTTGTTCATGTCGTAACTTTTCTAACACCTTTAGTTTCGAATTTTGAATGTCTAAAGTATTGTTCGGTCATGTTTTCACGGTTCGTATTCATACTGAAAATCAAAATCAAATGAGCTCTTACCCTTTTGCTTCATACGAGATTTCTGTTCTTGTTGAACTCATCTTAAGAAACCTGCGTTATCTTTTAACATATGTGCCGCCACAACCCAACTCCCCACCTGACAATGTCTTCTGCCTAGATCGGCTTGCAAGCAAGCCTTGGGTCTAAAAAGATGAGCAGTGCCCCGCTTCTGATTCACGGAATAAGTAAAATAATATTAAAAGCCAAATACAATCAAATCTCTCTAAAATAGCCTCGCTTGTTCCGACATTTTATGATTGTTCTAGTAAAGTGTTGTTATAGAGAATATATATTATAACATGATTTTAAAATAGTTCCAAAGTAAAATTAGCTTTTAAATTAAAATGTTGCTACAGAGAAAAACTGTTACAGAGAAGTTTGAATGTATATATTTTTGTGTTGTGCAATATTGGAGAAAGAAAGATACATGGCAAGGAACTTGTTTTAAAAGAAAGTAATAGTAGCAATTTTCTAGGGGAAAGAACATAAATATTTGATGACCGAATGAAAATGATATATTCTTTTTTGTCTTTTAATTTTCTTAATAGTTTATTTTAATAAACCAAACAAGAAGACAAAACTTTCCTTGCTTACCTTCCTCCACTTTGCTAGTTATAAACAAATTATAAAATATATATTTGAATGTTTATTTGATGGAGAAAAATGCATGCTTTTCTAGATCATTATTTTCTAAGTTTTTCCTTTTTGATTACTTCTGAAATTGGCTCAGAATTAAGCTTCATGCACGTGGCAGTATTTTTACAGAATACAGTAATCTTAAAGGATTTTTTATTAAGACTTAGTTGGGGAAGATTCTTCAGAAGAGGAAGATTAATATGGCATATGTCCAGGAGGTAAAAGAGGGAATAGGAAGCTGTACAAGTTAATAAAATTAGGGAGAGGAAGGCTCGTGGCCTGGATAGAGTGAGGTGCATGAAAGACGAAGATGGTAAGGTATTTGTGGAAGAGGCGTGTATTAGGTGTATGGTAGGAGTGCTTCCATAGACTCTTGAACAAGGAGGTGGATAGGGACGCCGTGCTAGGTGAGTTGGAGAACTTAGAGAGCCGAAGAGATTTTGGGTTCTGTAGGCATAGCAAGTGTGAGGAGGTTGATGTGGCAATACGGAGGATGAGCAGGGGCAAGGTGACTGGGCCTGACGAGATTCCGATGGAATTTTTGAAAGAGGCTGGTAAGTAGACTTGGAGTGGCTTACTAGCTTGTTTAACGTAATTTTCAAGACGAATAAGATGCCCGAAGAGTGGCGGTGGAGCTTGATGATTCCAATGTACAAAAACAAAGGTGATATTCAGAACTGCAATAACTATAAGGGTATCAAGCTGCTGAGTCACAATATGAAGGTTTGGAAGAGGATGGTGGAGAAGAGAGTGAAGACATGTGTATCTATCTCTGAGAACCAGTTCGGGATTTATGCGGGGACGGTCAACTATAGAAGCCACTCAACTTGTGAGACGATTGGTGGAGCAGTAATAGGAAGAGGAAAAAGGACTTGCACATGGTTTTCGTTGACCTTGAGAAGGCGTATGATAAAGTCCTGAAGGAGGTGCTATGGATATGTTTGGAGGTTAGTGAAGTCCGGGTAGCATACATTAGGGTGATTAAGAACATGTACGAAGGTGCTAAGACTCCGGTGAGGACTGCGGGAGGAGACTCGGAATATTTTCCTATGAAGATGGGGTTGCATCAGGGACCCTTAACCCATTTTTGTTTGCCCTAGTGTTGGATATGCTGACGCGTCACATACAAGGGAGGCGCCATGGTGTATGTTATTTGCTGATGACAAAGTACTGATTGACGAGATGCAAGGGGGTGTTAACGCTAGGTTGGAAGTGTGGCGACAGACTCTAAAGTCCAAAGGTTTCAAGTTGAGTGTGTTGAAAACTGAATACTTGGAGTGCAATTTCAGTGACGAGAGCCATAAAGAAGAAGTGGAAGTAAAGATTGATACTCAAGTAATTCTCAAAAGAGATAGTTTCAAGTATTTTGAATCTATAATCCAAAGCGACTGAGAGATTGACGAGGATGTTACCGCATTAGAGCGGGTTGGATGAGATGGAGGCTAGCTTCTGTTGTTTTATGCGACAAGAATGTGCCGCCTAGACTTAGGCAAGTTCTACAGGGTGGTGGTTAGACCGGCTATGTTGTATGGGGCCGAGTATTGGCCCGTCAAGAAGTCACATGTCCAGAAGATGAGTGTAGCTAAAATGAAGATGTTGAGATGGATGTGTGGACATAGCGGGAAAGACAAGATTAGGAATGAAGTTATTAGGGACAAGGTGGGAGTGGCATCCGTGGAAGACAAGTTGCGTGAATCGAGGGTTGGGCATGTGAGGAGGAGAGACGTAGATGCCCCAGTCAGGAGGTGTCAGAGGTTGAACATGGTGGACTTAAGGAAGGGCAGGGGTAGGCCAAAGAAATATTGGGAAGAGGTGATTAGGCAGGACATATCGGTGTTTCACCTAACCGAGGACATGACTAGCGATAGGAAGGTAATAGTGGTCGAGGATTAAGGTGGTGGGTTGACAAGTAGTTGTGACTTTCTCCTAGGTTTACCAGTAATAATAGTAGAATCCTTGTTGGTTGAGGGATACTTTCTTTTAGATTGTTAGTGTATTTGGTACTTAGCTACCACGTCCATTTTTTTTTTTTTTTTGAAAACTGCTACTGAAATAGTTGCTCCCTGACTGTTACTATTTGATGCTATTTTTTCTCCCCTTTTACCGAAAATTATTGCTCTCTGATTGTTACTATTTGATGCTACATTTCCCCCCCTTTTTCCTTAGTGTCTTTTGTCTCCCTCTTCCCCCTCTTTCTTTCTCCCCTCTCTTTCTTCTTCCTCCCTTTTCTTCCTTGCCATTTTTTTTTAACCGAGGGTCTATCGGAAACAGCCTTTCTACCTTTCAAGATAGGGGTAAGATCTGCGTACACACTATCCTCTCTAGACCCCACATGTGAAATTATACTGGATTTGTTATTATTGTTATTGTTATTATTTTCTTTGGAAATATCTACTGCTATTAAATGTGAGAACAACTACAATTTCTTCCCTTACTTTATGAGGATAGGTTTTTTGGAGGCAACCCCAGTTACATACAATTTACAGCTTGTTTCTTTGGCCATGATGTCCAAAAGATACGGTAAAAACATAGGTCGCTCCCAATATTTACGTCAAATCAAGTAACTTTATTTTAGTCATTAAAGATAACGAGAGAATATATATTATTTAACTATGCTTAAGTGATAAATGATCATACGAAAGAACATGGGCAAAACTATAGTATTACATATTGATTTGGGAATTGGAGGAACTTAATAGCTTTTGTCTAAATCTTACATTTTTATTAAAAAATTTATTAAATAGGTATAAATATATAATTGCAAACTCAGTAACTAAAATAAACTATAAATTCAAAGATAAATTCAGAACCCATAAAATGACTCTACCTCTAAAAAAAAATAAGTCTTGCATTCTTGGTTTGATGTGCATATCAAACCAATGATAATGATAATTTTGTTATTTAAATAAGGCAATTATATGATCATTTTGTCCTTGATATGAAGCATCGCTTGAATTGAATATCCAAAACCTAGGTTGACATTAAAATCAGAAATTAATAATATAATAAATTTTGGCTATTCAAAAACAGATCATGAAAGTGTGTTTCTTTATAAAAGTCGAATCAAATAACAAAAGAATATTTGGTAGACGCTTTGATTTCTACTTTACATATATGTTTTTGATGACTCCTTATTTTGATTTTTAAATACTTAATTCTTATCTTAAATACACTTTAATTTTTGTGCACTAACGACGCACAATTTTTTATATTATCAAGTTAAGTTGACCTCTATATATATATATATATATATATATATATATATATATATATATAT
>MCJB01022173.1:439325-454481 GCA_002018475.1 Nicotiana obtusifolia | reverse complement strand
CCTTCAACAACCCCTCTCATCTGAAACCAAACCCTAGCCACCTCTAAACCAAACGCTGCAATGACTGTTTCCACCCCAAATCCGTTTCAAAAATCGGTCAAAGCATACCCCTACGCAACCACCTTCACTCCGTCATCCCGAAAATTTTCGTTTATTAAAACAAAAATCAGAAAAGCCCTAAAAGTGTAAAGCTTTAAAATCAAGACTCAATGAAGCCGATTTTGAAGCCAAAACAAGCTTTAGTCGGGTGTTCTTAACAAGAACACGTGATTAAAGTTGATTTTTGGCATCAAATCAGATTTTCAAGAAGATTTTCGGTCCAAGGTAGTTCCTTTCCCTTTTTTTTTATTATTCTGAATACTTTCTTCTTCTACTCCTTTCTTAATTATCTAGTTTTGATTTTTCTTTTAGAGGGAAAGATCGGTCCAGTTCAATGGGCTACAGTTCAAAGAAGTTACAAATGAAAGTAGCCTCTGAAAATTGAAGCCAAAAGGACTGGGTCAGAGGAATCAATCTAGGGCCATGTTGTTTTGGGCCGGGTCAGTTCGACCCGTTAGGGATTAAAAGGCAGAAACGGGTCAAGTTTGGGTAAAAACCATTAGATGTTTCCAGCAAGCCCCTAGCAGCAATTAAATAAAAATAAAAGAAAACGTTGGGGGGTAAAGAGTATATTTGGAAAGTTAGAAACAGATTCAGTTAGGGTATTCACATGCAAACAGAAAAATCTGTGAGGAGGGTCAGGAGTGAATATCGTGTGAGGATTCTGTTTAACAGAAAATTAAAAAAAAAATTAAAAAAGGTCTAGAAGGGGGGTCTGTTCCGTTTGGCCTATAAAAGGAGCAGAAGAAGTCAGTCTCAAAAAAAAAAAGGGGGGGATTGGAGACAGTAGAAATTTTCAGAAAAATAGAGTCTAAAAGAGAATAAAAACTTCTAAGTTTCTTTGGCTGAATTGGACGTTTATTTTTGAAGTAAGATCGGGTCGCTGGTATTGTTCGTCTGCTGCTGCTTTAACAAGATCGTTTAGTTGTTCAATTTGCATAGGTATGTCCTAGAACTCTCTTGTAATCTCTACTAGAAATATGAATAAATGAATTACTTGGTATTTACTGTTTCAACTTCATGTTTTTGATATTCTGTTAATTTGTTTTGTCTATTCATTCATGACGGATTAATTGTTTCGGTGGTATTAAGTGACTCTTGTTGCTTAGGAATCCTTCATTTGAGATATGTTCTTATCGGTATACTTAGACTGTTCAAGTATGATTATTTATTGTCGTTACATGGATACATTCAATGATTTTCTTTTCTTTCTTTTCCTTCTTTCTGTTTTCTCTTGAAGTTTGATTGAAACTCTGTTTTAGAGTTGTCCTTAACTGTTAAGGGTTACTTGTAATTGTCAATTTTCTATTATTAACTCTACTGCTGTCCATGAGAAATAACATTGAGTTTATTATGATCGGCACTTTGAACAATATAACAGAGCATTTATGTTATATACGATAGATTAATACTCAAACAATTGTAGTCAATCCTCTGTTTTGTTCACTGCAGTAAGTGTAATTGTATCGCTTAGTCTGATCGAGACTCAGTTTTAAACAATGTTCAGTAGTTATTATCCTGAGATTTGAGCAATGTTCCATGTGTAGTTTCGCCATGACAGTTAGTTAGCATTTAGAATTAATTGCCATAAGAACCAATTCATATTGACTGTTTTGATTGATTCTCTCTGTAGTAACCTAAATAATGCTGAAGTTGATAGGAATTATGTTAATAAAGACATATTGAATTCTGATTGTTTAGAATCATGTCATTTCCCTGAGATTTTAATGGCTGTGAGGTTCGAACATAAATGCTGAAATTAGTGTTTTCTTTTTCAAGTACTTGTGCTGGAAATTAGCAAATAACAGTTTGTTTTTTAGGAGAATGCTGCCATTAATATAGAGTTGGAGTGTAGTCATTGTATTGTTAATTGGTATTATTGGTATTCAAGTCTGTTGCTTAAAAAGGATACTGTTAAAGCAAGTTTGGGCATGTAATTGTATTTATGAATTTGATAGCTATGTTTGTAACTAAACTATGTTAATTGATTTTTGGCTGTTGTAAAGATAGGTGTATTTATGCAGAATTTATAGTATAATTACCTTTGTGAAATCATTGGCTATGATTGTAATTACATCGAATAGCCTGTTTGACAGTTGCTCTCATGGGATGGTATTGTTGGTATAAAGTTCAAAACATAATCGTTTATTACATTAGTGGCTGTTTCGTTATTGGGCTTTGTGTTAATTGGTTCACTTTTAAATATTAAGAGTGAATCCATGTTTAATTGGTTAGGCATTTCAAACGTTAAGATTCTTTTAGAATAGAGGTGTGTCATATAATTAACGACGATCACCAATGGCCCTCTTAATTAATTAAATGCAAGTTTGGATAATTAAGCATTTAACGCTTCAAACTTTAGTAACTCGTTTCTAGACACAATTAATTACATTGTGACTATGGGTACGGTTCCCGTGGCATAGTGACGATGTCGATTTCGGGGGTGCCTTTTGGGTAACCCGATTTTAACAACTTTAATTAATAAAAGTTTTAAACTAATTCGGGGGGTGCCATACCAAATGAATTTACAAACATATGGCCCTCATTAATTAAACACTTAGAAAAACCGAGGTGTGCTATTTAGCGAATTCCATGGCCCTCGAAAAACTAAAAACGCGTAATTTGCTTCAGGCGCGTTATGTTAATAATTTAATTTCCTGAATTCGGGTGCGCATTTATGCGACCCAAATCCCAAATCCCGATGTTAAATTAAAAGTGTTACCAATTGTGGGTGCATTTATGTGACGTAATTTGCGACATATTTTGATTTAACATTGCAATACTTCGATAATTCTAAAAGCGGAAAATAAAAGTAAAATGTGCTATAGGTTAATAACAGGTATAAAATCAAATAATGAGCCGATTATGATAATGGAGCGACCATGCTAGAACCACGGAACCCGAGGGTGCCTAACACCTTCCCTCGGGTTAACAGAATTCCTTACCTAGAATTGCTGGTTTGCAGACTTCGTTAAGAAAGTCAAATCTTTTCCTTGATTTGGGATTTAAAAATAAACCGGTGACTTGGAACACCAATCCAAAATATTCCAAGTGGCGACTCTGAATAAATAATCCCATTTCGAATAATGTCACTTTAATTGGAAAAACTCTTTTATATACTCCTCACCAAGGGTGTACAAAAAGAGGTGTGACAGCTCTGGCGATTCTGTTAGGGATCGAACCCAGAATCTCTGGTTCAGGGTTCAAGAATTCAAGCTTAAGATGATTGTTATTTTTAGCTTTTATCTGAGTTTTATTACCTGTTATGCCTAAGATGCTAAATGCCGCTTTTACCGCTTTAATATTATTTGAATTGTTTATAAACTGTTCTGAACCTTTCTCTTCTCATCCTCAGGGATGTGCACGCTGGCCGTGACTCCCTATTCTGTTAGTGTCTTACCCTGAATAAGAAAGAGGCCGGATAAGTTACAAAGCCGGGTGGCCTTTTGGTGCCCTATACGTAGCCCCCTCCTCGGCTCGAGTTGTCCGCTCGGGTGCACAGTCTAGAACAAATACCTAGGTTTTCAGCTTAGAATAACAAAACCTCATGCCGGATCTCTAGTAGGAACGTTTATTTGCATCATGTGCATTTTCCTTAGGGACTCAACACAGGGGTTGGGTCCGTCTAGGACAGGGGACCCCGAAATCAAAGACCATCCTGATGCATAATTTACGTGCTACTTGTGCATTATTTTACCTCGGTTTGCATGTTGACCGGCTATTAAAATAAAATTAGAAAAATTAAAAAAAAACGAGATGATGAAAGGCGAGGTATGAAAATTGAGGGTCGTTACACATTTTTCAAAAAACCTGGTGTCCAAAATAAGTCGAAACTCTACCGAATTTCCAAAAAAAATAAATAAATAAATATATATATATATATATATATATATATATAAAATTCTGAAAAAAAGAAAAGAAAAAACAAACAGAAATCTGATTTTTGTTTCAAAAATGGAAAATTCAAAAAAAAAGGGAAAATATATAAATATAAGATATTTTCTCGTTTACTTTGAAAGTTGAAATATATAATATTTCGTTTTATTAACAAAAAACTCAAAATACTTTCTTTTATTTTGTATTTTAAAAAAAAAGAAAAAAAAGAAACTCAAAATATTTTCTGGTTTTTTCTAAGTCTTCTTTTCTGGCTTTTATAAATAAAATGAAAGTTCCAAATTATTTTGCTTTAAAAGACTCAAAAATACTAGTCTTTCCTTTCTTCTTTGAAAAAATAAAATAGAAATCAAACAAAACTATTTACTTTAAAAAATTCCCAAAGTAGTCTTTCTTGAAAAAAAAAAACAAAAAAAAAATCTTCAAAATCTTCTTCTTAGAAAATTTCATATTTCTTTAGTATTTTACTTTAGCAAATTTCAAAATGAAAGTGGTTAGGTAGCATTGTCTTTGCATAAATAGCCCAAATATCTCCAAAATGGCGCCGGAAGGCTGTTTTTGCAAAAACAACCACCTATTTCAATTTTGTGCCACTTAGCAAGCACAGCCCTAAAATCTTCCCTTTCGAAGTGCTGAAGGGCCGTATTTGCAAAAGTAGCCGTGTTTGTAAAATGACTCCTTTTTCAAAAAAAAAAATCGAATGAGAACAAGAATGGAATGAAAATAAAGAGTGAAAGTCAGAAAGCAAAAAGAAAAAGAAATAGGCAAAGCCGGAATGAAACACGCAACTGTCGCGAAACATATAGGAACACATTTAAATGATTAGGTGCATCACACCCCAATGTGCGTTGCCTATCTGTTATTTGCCCTAAATTAACCGGTTCGCTATTGAGTATAGGTTTTTCTACTTTGGTGATTGGTTTTGTGGTAGTCTGGCGCATCACCCATATTTCACGAGGTCAAAAGGAAGTGTTGAGATGGCATCAGAAATAACATTGCCAACCATTCCTATAACAGAAGAAAATCCAATTTCCGGCATACTGGTCCCAGAATCGGCAGCTGCCCAAGAAAATAGACTATTACGTCTCCGCATGATGGAGATGTGGGATGCATGGACAAATGGGAAAGAACCACCAAGCGCAATTCCCTGATTTCCTGAGCTCTTTCCCAGGGCCAGTGGAACCACTAACATTCCAATAAGTTACCAATTTTGTGGGAACGCCCTCTGAAGAGCACCCTCAAATATCAAATGCCGGTGCGGCGTCAAATGTATTCACTGCACCACTCTGTGCGGCCACAACGCAGCCCGCTTTGCCTCGGCCAAGCTTCAATCCTTCACGTTTTTCATATCAGGCACATCATTTTCCAGTTGAGTCAGCTCAATTTCCCACAACGGCTTACCCTCAAATGCCTAGATATGAGTTTGCCCCAGGGAAAGAAAAAAGCATAAGGACTCCCGAGCAAGATGAGATGGAAAGAAAAATGAGGAGTCTTGAACAAAGCCTTAAAAATATACAAGGTCTAAGTGGACAAAAAAGTGTATCATATGCAGATCTGTGTATGTTCCCTCATGTGCATTTGCCAGCGGTTTTCAAGACACCAAAGTTTGAAAAGTATGATGGGCACGGGGACCCTATTGCTCATCTCAAGAGGTACTGCAATCAGTTACGAGGAGCTGGTGGAAAAGAAGAGCTCCTGATGGCTTATTTCGGGGAAAGTCTAGCAGGCATCGCCTCTGAGTGGTATATGGACCAGGAGATGTCCAGATGGCATATTTGGGACGATTTGGCGAGAGATTTCGTCCGACAGTTCCAATACAACATTGACATTGCACCGGACCGAAATTCCTTGGCCAATTTAAAGAAGAAAGCTATTGAAAGTTTCAGGGAATATGCTGTCAGATGGCGCGAACATGCATCGAGAGTAAAACCTCCGATGGATGAGGCTGAAATGGTAATGGTTTTTCTGCAGGCCCAAGAGGCTGACTACTATCAGAAATATGATGTCAGCAATGGGAAAGCCATTCGCTGAAGCTATAAAAATCGGCGAGATGGTAGAAAATGGATTGAAAACAGGACGGATTCTAAGCCAATCCGCAATCAGAGCCAATTCCCAAGCCATTCAAGGCGGGTCTGGAGGTTTATCCAACAGAAAAAAGAAAGAGGAATCATCAATGGCCGCTTCAGGTACAAGAAAACCTTGGCTACCCAGACCATTCTTCTATGAAAGGGCTTCACAGCATTACTATCCCCACCAGGACATAACTTACACTCATCCGCCATACGCAATCATGAATGCCTAGCCATATGGCAGGCCCCAACAATCATTCAACAAAAATAGAGCTCCGCCTCCTAGAAATCAGCCTCCACATCAAACTTACTATAATCCTCGACCCCAACAAAACAATTTCCGTGCTCGAGAGCCACCCAGGAAAAATTTCACACCCATTGGGGAATCTTATTCAAGCCTGTTTTCAAAATTGGTCCAGATGGGTCTGCTCCAGCCTGTTCCCTCGAACAGGCAAAATCCAGAATCACCTTCTTATCAAAGGGGTACCCGCTGTGCATACCACTCTGGGGCCGAGGGACATGATGATGAGCTCGGATGAGCATCAGAGGGTTTTACTCAAAACCCTCAATGAAGCCTATGTCCCCGTTGGGACTACAATAAAACAACTAGAAAGAATGGCTGAGAGGTTTTTTATAACCCACCAAGTTTCTTTTGGGAATAATGATTTACCCTCGGAGGGAGCTGCTCACAACAAAGCCCTTCTTCTAACAGTCAAATGTGAAGGGTACTATGTGAAGAGAGTTATGATAGACGGAGGCTCCGGGGTAGATATTTGTCCACTTTCAACCTTACAACGAATGGAAATATGCACGAAAAAGATCAGGCATAATGATGTATATGTGCGGGCCTTCGACGGGCTAAAGAGGGATACCATTGGAGAGATCGACCTGACTTTGACTATCGGACCAGTCGATTTTGAAGTGACCTTCCAAGTCCTAGACATGGACACATCCTACAATTTTCTTTTGGGACGTCCATGGATTCATACAGCGGGGGCAGTACCTTCCACTCTCCATCAAATGGTCAAGTTCGAACACGAAAATCAGGAGATCGTGGTCCACGGGGAAGACGAACAGTCAATTTATCGAGATCCCTCGGTCCAGTGTCTTGAGGCAAAAGAGGGAAGCGAGCATATAATTTACCAAGCTTTTGAAGTTGTGATCGCAGATCAATATGAGGAAGGAAGCCCTTGCCCCCAGCCTTTTCGGTCAAATGCATCAATGATGGTAGCCAAGGTAATTATCAGACACGGCTACCAACCTGGAAAAGGGCTCGGGAAATCACTACAAGGAACAGCTGAGCCCATCACCTCGACTGCTAGTGAGGGATCCTTCGGGCTAGGTTTCCGGCCCACGCCAGCTGACTTTAAATGGGCAAAGAAGCGGAAGAATGATGGTTGAGTTTTGACTAAGAAAATCCTGCCTCTATAAAAAACCTTCATCAAGCCTAAATATAGTGACGAAGAGGAAGAGGAAGCCTTCACGGCTGAAGAAATTGAGGAAATATGTGGGGCTATGAAGCAAATGTTGTATGAAACCCACATGGTTCAGGAAGGGGAAGGCTCAAGCACCGCTGAGGTGCTGTACATGGGACCTAATGCCAAATTACAAAACTGGGAGGCTACGCCCTTCCCAACCAGGCGGGAGTCCCGGTAGATTTGTCTTGTCACCTTTTCTTGCATCACGAGTTATCCCGGGGTGTAACTCGGATGTTTTCTTTTAGTTTCTGGTCTTTTAAAATTCCAAATGTAAACCCTTTTATCTTTAAAAATTCAATCCATATTTCGTCAATCATCTCCTTCTGATTATGTTATTTTACTTTCTTCTTTTCAGTTCTAATAATGCGGCTTTAAGTAACATGACATGCTTGCGGACTTCATGCCCAGATCCAAACACGCTGTCTAATTGTGATGTAATGAATCAAGAACTGGAATATAACGAAGAAGAGGCTTTTAATGAAATTAACCGAGAATTGGAACAATTCGAGAATAAGCCTAAGCCAAATCTAAATGACACCGAGCCGGTTAATTTGGACAGTTCTAAAGAAATCCGAGAAACTAAGATAAGCATTCACACAGATGAAAAAACTTGAGATGCACTAATTCAGCTCCTGTTTGAATTCAAAGATGTGTTTGCTTGGTCATATGATGACATGCCAGGGCTCAGTGTTGACGTGGTGGTTCATAAACTGCCGACATACCCTAATTGTCCCCATGTTCAGCAAAAGCAGAGAAAGTTCAAAACTGATATCAGTGATAAGATCAAAGAAGAGATCACAAAACAGCTGAAAGCAGGAGTAATCCGGGTAGTTCAGTATACCACGTGGCTAGCCAATATAGTCCCAGTACCAAAGAAAGACGGGAAAACCCGAGTGTGTGTGGACTACAGAGACTTGAACAAAGCAAGTCCCAAGGACAACTTCCCTCTGCCAAACATCCATATTCTGGTTGACAATTGTGCAAAACATGAAATACAGTCCTTTGTGGATTGTTACGCGGGATATCATCAGGTGTTGATGGACACAGAAGACGCTGAAAAGACAGCATTCACCACACCTTGGGGCACATATTGTTATAGGGTCATGCCATTCGGACTGAAAAACGCCGGAGCAACATACATGAGAGCTATGACTGCCATTTTCCACGACATGATGCATCAAGAGATAGAAGTGTATGTGGATGATGTGATTATCAAGTCCAAAACTAAGGACGATCATGTCCGAGATATGAGGAAATTCCCTTTCGAGAGGCTGTGAAAGTACGATTTGAAGCTGAATCCAGCCAAATGTGCGTTTGGAGTCCCATTTGGCAAGCTCCTGGGTTTCATTGTCAGTCGAAGGGGCATTGAGCTAGATCCAACCAAGATAAAGTCTATTCGGGATCTACCCCCTCCCAAAACCAAGAAGGATGTCATGAGTCTTTTGGGGAGATTGAATTATATCAACCGGTTCATTGCTCAACTGACTTCTACATGTGAGCCCATATTTTGGTTGTTAAAGAAAGATGCAGCCATCAAATGGACAGATGAATGCCAAGAAGCTTTTGACAAAATCAAAGCATACCTGTCGAATCCACCAGTGTTAGTCCCGCCTGAACCAAGGAGACCTCTGTTCTTGTATCTAATAGTCCTGGAAAACTCTTTCGGTTGTGTCCTGGGGCAACATGATGTGACCAGAAAGAAGGAACAGGCCATCTACTACCTGAGTAAGAAATTCACCAGTTATGAAGCCAAGTATACTCTGTTGGAAAGAACTTGTTGTGCTTTAACTTGGGTTGCTCAGAAGTTAAGGCATTATTTACAAGCATACACCACTTATCTCATAACCAGATTGGATCCGCTAAAATATATATTCCAGAAGCCGATGCCCACTAGGAGATTAGCAAAGTGGCAGATCTTGCTCACAGAATTCGACATAATCTATATCACTCGCACGGCAATGAAAGCCCAGGCGTTAGCAGACCATCTGGCGGAGAATCCTGTTGACGATGAATATCAACCTTTGAATACTTACTTCCCGGACGAGGAAGTAAATTCAATCGAGGTAATATCCGAAGATACTAGTATTTGGAAGATGTTCTTCGATGGAGCAGTGAACGCAAAAGGTGTTGGGATCGGGGCAATTCTGATCTCGCTTGATGGTCAACATTATCCGGCTACGGCCAGGCTTCGATTTTTCTGCACACACAACACAGCTGAATATGAAGCTTGTATTATGGGTATGAATATGGGAGTCGCCCAGGACGTTGAACATTTGTTAATCATGGGAGACTCGGATTTGATTATCCGACAAGCCCAAGGAGAATGGGAAACCCGGGGCATCAAGCTAATTCCATATAAACAACACGTGGAAGACTTGAGCAAACGGTTTGAATCAATAGAGTTCAGGTACATCCCACGTTGTCACAATGAATTAGCTGATGCATTGGCTACTTTGGCTTCGATGTTGCCGTACCCAGGCAATGCCCTCATCGATCCTCTGGAGATCCAGATCTGCGAAAGGCATGGTTATTGTAACACGGTTGAAAACAAAACAAGTGTTCAACCATGGTATCATGACATCAAGAGGTTTCTGAAAACCAAAGAATATCCAGATCAAGCCAGTGGAGACCAAAAGAGAACCATCAGACGACAGGCAAGCGGTTTCTTTCTAAGTGGTGATATCCTGTACAAAAGAACCCCAGACCTCAATCTGATAAGATGCGTCGATGCCGAGGAGGCTAGAAAAGTCATGCATGAAGTGCATGCAGGAGTTTGTGGAACCCACATGAACGATTATATCTTGGCCAAGAAAATCCTCCGAGCAAGTTATTACTGGATGACCATGGAGAAAGATTGTTTCAGATTTGTGCAAAAATGCCATCAGTGTCAGGTGCACGGTGATTCGATTCATGCACCTCCCACGGAACTACATCCCATGTCGTCACCTTGGCCATTTGTTGCCTGGGGCATGGATGTCATTAGGCCGATCGAGCCAAAAGCCTCAAATGGACACAGATTCATATTGGTGGCCATCGATTACTTCAATAAATAGGTTGAAGCAATCACCCTCAGATCTGTGACCAAGAAAGCGGTGGTGGATTTCGTGCATTCCAATCTCATATGTCGTTTTGCCATCCCCACAACCATCATCACAGATAATGCTGCAAACCTGAATAGCCATTTGATGAGTGAAATATGTGAACAATTCAAAATAATGCATAGAAACTCTACTCCCTATCGGCCCAAAGCCAATGGTGCTGTGGAAGCAGCAAACAAAAATATCAAGAAGATTCTAAGGAAGATGATTCAAAGTTCCAGGCATTGGCATGAAAAGTTGCCATTTGCATTACTGGGGTACCGCACCACTGTGCGTACATCAATTGGAGCAACTCCATATCTTTTGGTTTACGGCACTGAAGCCGTGATACCAGCGGAAGTAGAGATTCCTTCCCTGCGGATTATTGTCGAAGCAGAAATTGAAGATAGCGAGTGGGTCAAAACCCGCCTGGAACAGCTAACCCTAATCGATGAAAATCGGATAGCCGCAGTCTGCCATGGGCAGTTATATCAGCAAAGGATGGCCCGTGCTTATAACAAGAAAGTACGGCCCAGAAAGTTTGAAGTGGGGCAACTCGTTTTAAGACGAATTCTTCCCCATCATCAAGAAGCAAAAGGAAAGTTCGCTCCTTATTGGAAAGGCCCATATATCATCAGAAAGATATTGCTGAGAGGAGCACTGTACTTGGGAGACATTGAAGGAAACGATCCCGAAACAGCAGTAAATGCAGATGCAGTCAAAAGGTATTATGTGTAACCTTTCCTATTGGGATGACGAAGGCTTTCATTCTCGCTACCCCAAATACTCCAATCCTTTGCTAACCATTTGAGCCGGTTATTCTTCTTTGATTACCCTCTTTGGAACTCGAAAGCATCACTGGAAAGTATAGTTGGAAGACAAGAAAAAAAGATCCAAAAAAAAGAAGAAAAAGAAAAGAAAAAGAAAAGAAAAGAAAAGAAAAAGAAAAAAGAAAACAAAAATCCAAAACCAACGTAGCCTGAACTACGTCTGACTTGATTCAGAAAGGATACGTAGGCAGTCTCTCCCTGAGGTTCAGTCACACCAAAATCAAAATCCAAATTTCCCCAAAAAGTAAAACTGGGGCGGATGTTATAACAGTTCGGCGGTGTTCACCTGAAATGTTCCAAAGTTGTAATCCAATCGAAATTGTCTTTACCAAATCCTATTCAAGTCCTTCTGATCAATCGGTGAAAGTTTTCCAAAATCAGAAAATGCATTCAAAATGAGAGAAATAAAATGAGAGAGTCTTATTGGTGAAAACCCACACGGGCACCGTAAGGTGATATGAGCAGAGAAACTGGAAATGAGAGAGTCTTGTTAGTGAAAACTCGCAAAGAGCACTACAAGGCGACGGTGAGAAGAGAAATGAGAGAGGTCAATTGGCGAAAACCCGCAAAGGGCGCCGTTGATCGAAAATTAGGGATCCTTGCCACTATTGGTACTGAAAGAGTCCTGGCAAAGTTTCTCGGTTTCAGAATACGGATTGTGATGGGTTCATGAGAAAATTGGTTAGTTGCGCAGATCGAGCATCCAGTCCAAGAAGCATGTCATGCTTATGTGAAGTCTGCATGCACCCCCAGATAAGTCCTTCTCTCCTCCCCAAAAGGGACGCTTTTCTAAATTCATTCTCTCGCTTTTCGTTTGCTTTTCTTTGAATCCCTTTCAGTCTAATTCTGCTTCCGAAATTAATACAAAGAAAAGGTGTCAAGATTGGTTTTACAGGGTCCCGCTTAATAACAGCCAGATCCAAAAGAAGTACCAGCCTCAGCAAGTACATCAAGTCGACCCTGACTGGCCATGATGGTTGATGCTCTGAAACCCCAAAGTTGAAAAACATGAAAAGAAATCCAAAAAAACAAAGGCCCAGAGGCAAGAAAGGTGAAAGGACAAAGCCCCCATATGGGCAAGCAGTCACAATAAAGTTACTAAAATTGAGTCTCTCGGTTCAAGAAAGAAATCAACTTTCAGAAGAAAAAAAAACAAGCAAGAAGCGGAGATTCTCGCCAAAGTTGGGTCAGGATCGAGCGATCAGAACCATCAAGGCCACAAAACCAATCACCATTTCAAACTAACAATTGTTTTGTTTTGAAAACAGGAAATTGGTATGACCCAAAGCAAACTCGCAAGAAGCAGATGCAATCAAAAGAAGTTGCGCAAAGGCCAAAAACAGCTTTAAAGCATTAGTCATAGTGAAGTCTCCTCTAAACTCTTCTCTGCTTTATTTTTGAATTTCTTTGGCATAACCCAAAGACCCTTTAGTATTCTATTATCCCCGGCATAACCCGCGGATCTCTTTGGCATAACCCAAAGACCATGTCCTTCATCCCCGGCATAACCCGTGGATCTCTTTGGCATGACCCAAAAACCTTTTCCCTTTTCCCCGGCATAACCCGCGGATCTCTTTGTCATAACCCAAAGACCTTGTCCTTCATCCCCGGCATAACCCGCCGATCTCTTTGGCATAACCCAAAGACCTTGTCCTTCATCCCCGGCATAACCCGCGGATCTCTTTGGCGCAACCCAAAGATTTTTCCTTTCATCCCCGGCATAACTCGTGGACCTCTTTGGCATAACCTAAAGATCTTTGTTTTCTTTTCTCCCCAGCATAACCCGTGGATTCCCCGGCACAATCCGTGGATCCCCGGCATAACCTGTGGATTCCTTTGGCATAACCCAAAGGTCTTTTCCTTTCATCCCCGGCATAACCCGTGGATCCCGTTGGCATAACCCAAAGGTCTTAACCTTCATCCACAGCATAACCCGTGGATCTCTTTGGCATAACTCAAAGGTTTTAATTCCATCCCTGGTATAACCCATGGATTCCCCGGCATAACCCGTGGACCCCCGGCATAACCCGTGGAACTCTTTGGCATAACCCAAAAATCTTTATTTCCTTTTTTTTCCCCAGCATAACCCGTAGACTCCCCGGCATAACCCGTGGACCTCTTTGGCATAACCCGAAGACTTTTATTTTCTATTTTCCCGGCATAACCCGTGGACTCCTTGGCATAACCTAGGGACTTTTTCTTTTACCCTGGCATAATCCAGGAATTCTTTTCTTTTTCCCCCAGTAGAATCGACTGATAACACCTTCGGCATAACCCGAAGACTTTCCTTTTCCAGCATAATGCAGTCGGCCCCCAGCATAACTTGGCATTCCTTCCTTTATCTTACTGTTTTCCATAAAGAAATAGTTTAGCTCTAGTTACAAATAATTCACAAATTTTAGGATAATTTTGTTCGCTTGATTTGGTTCGGTGTCAGAGCAGGTTTTCCCTCGAGGCACAAGGTCCGAGATGACCTAGAGAATGAATCTCAATCCAGAATAAAGAAAAGAAAAGAATGAAAGGAAGAAAATTCAAATGCTGCAATGAACAAGGACGCGACATATTCAAAATTTGACAGAAGTCATAAGATTCGCATGTCCCGCCTTAATCTGAAAGTTGAAAAAGAACCAGCACCTACGGCTGGCGAACATCAATATTCAGATCAGAACCTGCCCCGAAAACCAGCTAAGACTCAAGATCAAGCCTCAAGAAATCTGTAGATAGGAATCTTGTAATTCATAGTTTGATAGACGTAGCTATTCCAGCTTTTATTTTTCTATTTTTGTGTAATAAGGAGCGCAGCAAGAAGTAACAGCAGCAGCAACGAAAATCACAGCTTTCTGGTAGTCCCAGCTACCAAAACTTCCAGAACTACACTGACCTGATTCATTCATAGCCAAGGATATGTAGGAAACCCTTGAAGCAAGGTGCGGTCAAACTCTCTTCAAAAACTCTTCTCATGGAGTCTAGGATAGGCAAAAATCCCGCAAAATTGCTCATTTTATCTTTGCCCGAAAACCCTTCGTGTCTCCGAGCAAAGAGGGGCAGCTGTGAGTACGTGATTTTTGCCGTGATCAAAACACTCCCATAAATCAAATAAAAATAGTTTCTTAATTAATTATTTACCATTTTAGGAATTATATAGACTTTCCTAATTACTCATATTTAATTATTAATTAATTAATTCATGAAAATACTCAAAAATATCATGCATTGCATCTAGGATTTCTTTTTACATTTTTGGATTAAATTATTAATTGTTGATTTTATAAAATTGAAAAAAAAAATCATAGAAATAGTTTATTTTACACTTTTCTTAGTTTTAATAATTAATTCATAGAATCTAGCATTGTTTTAATTTTTATAAATAGTTAATTTATCTTAGTTTCACATTTTTGATAAATTAGGATATTAAATTACTAGGCCTTTTAGTTTTAAAATTAAAAGAGTGGTTAAAATAACAAAAAGAATTAAAAAAATAATAATAATAAAGGAAGAAATCGGACTGGGCTGGTTTGTTTTAAAACAAACCAGGCACAATCCGAAAAACAATCGGACTGGCCCAGTTCCCCCCATTTACCAAACGAGCCCGTTTCCCCTTCCCCGGATTCCATCCGAACCGTTGATCTTCACAGATCCAACGGTTCAGAACTAACCTCCCTTTAATATAAAAGTGTCCTAAACCTAACCCTACCCCCCCCCCCCCCCC
>MCJB01022173.1:414021-438930 GCA_002018475.1 Nicotiana obtusifolia | reverse complement strand
TTCTTCTTCTACTCCTTTCTTAATTATCTAGTTTTGATTTTTCTTTTAGAGGGCAAGATCGGTCCAGTTCTATGGGCTACAGTTCAAAGAGGTTACAAATGAAAGTAGCCTCTGAAAATTGAAGCCAAAAGGACTGGGTCAGAGGAATCAATCTAGGGCCATGTTGTCTTGGGCCGGGGCAGTTCGACCCGTTAGGGATTAAAAGGTAGAAACGGATCAAGTTTGGGTAAAAACCATTAGAAGTTTCCAGCAAGCCCCTAGTAGCAATTAAATAAAAACAAAAGAAAACGTTGGGGGGTAAAGAGTATATTTGGAAAGTTAGAAACAGATTCAGTTAGGGTAGTCACATGCAAACAGAAAAATCTGTGAGGAGGGTCGGGAGTGAATATCGTGTGAGGATTCTGTTTAACAGAAAATAAAAAAAAAATTAAAAAGGCCTAGAAGGGGGGTCTGTTCTGTTTGGCCTATAAAAGGAGCAGAAGAGGTCAGTCAAAAAAAAAGGGGGATTGGAGACAGTAAAAATTTTCAGAAAAATAGAGTCTAAAAGAGAATAAAAACTTCTAAGTTTCTTTGGCTGAATTGGACGTTTATTTTTTAAGTAAGATCGGGTCGCTGGTATTGTTCGTCTGCTGCTGCTTTAACAAGATCGTTTAGTTGTTCAATTAGCATAGGTATGTCCTAGAACTCTCTTGTAATCTCTACTAGAAACATGAATGAATGAATTACTTGGTATTTACTGTTTCAACTTCATGTTTTTGATATTCTGTTAATTTGTTTTGTCTGTTCATTCATGACGGATTAATTATTTCGGTGGTATTAAGTGACTCTTGTTGCTTAGGAATCCTTCATTTGAGATCTATTCTTATCAGTATACTTAGACTGTTCAAGTATGATTATTTACTGTCGTACATGGATACATTCAATGATTTTCTTTTCTTTCTTTTCCTTCTTTTTGTTTTCTCTTCCTGTTCCTAATCTATTAGCTCATTCGACTAAAAAAATCATTTTGAGAGATTCAAGTTTGATTGAAACTCTGTTTTAGAGTTGTCCTTAACTGTTAAGGGTTACTTGTAATTGTCAATTTTCTATTATTAACTCTACTGCTGTCCATGAGAAATAACATTGAGTTTATTATGATCGGCACTTTGAACAATATAACAGAGCATTTATGTTATATACGATAGATTAGTACTCAAACAATTGTAGTCAATCCTCTATTTTGTTCATTGCAGTAAGTGTAATTGTATCGTTTAGTCTGATCGAGACTCAGTTTTAAACAATGTTCAGTAGTTATTATCTTGAGATTTGAGCAATGTTCCATGTGTAGTTTCGCCATGACAGTTAGTTAGCATTTAGAATTAATTGCCATAAGAACCAATTCGTATTGACTGTTTTGATTGATTCTCTCTATAGTAACCTAAATAATGCTGAAGTTGATAGGAATTATGTTAATAAAGACATATTGAAATCTGATTGTTTAGAATCATGTCGTTTCCTTGAGATTTTAATGGCTGTGAGGTTCGAACATAAATGCTGAAATTAGTGTTTTCTTTTTCAAGTACTTGTGCTGGAAATTAGCAAATAACAGTTTGTTTTTTAGGAGAATGCTGTCGTTAATATAGAGTTGGAGTGTAGTCGTTGTATTGTTAATTGGTATTCAAGTCTGTTGCTTAAAAATGATACTGTTAAAGCAAGTTTGGGCATGTAATTGTATTTATGAATTTGATAGCTATGTTTGTAACTAAACTATGTTAATTGATTTTTGGCTGTTGTAAAGATAGGTGTATTTATGCAAAATTTATAGTATAATTACCTTTGTGAAATCATTGGCTATGATTGTAATTACATCGAATAGCTTGTTTGACAGTTGCTCTCATGGGATGGTATTGTTGGTATAAAGTTCAAAACATAATCGTTTATTACATTAGTGGCTGTTTCGTTATTGGGCTTTGTGTTAATTGGTTCACTTTTAAATATTAAGAGTGAATCCATGTTTAATTGGTTAGGCATTTCAAACGTTAAGATTCTTTTAGAATAGAGGTGTGTCATATAATTAACGACGATCACCAATGGCCCTCTTAATTAATTAAATGCAAGTTTGGATAATTAAGCATTTAACGCTTCAAACTTTAGTAACTCGTTTCTAGACACAATTAATTACATTGTGACTATGGGTACGGTTCCCGTGGCATAGTGACGATGTCGATTTCGGGGGTGCCTTTTGGGTAACCCGATTTTAACAACTTTAATTAATAAAAGCTTTTAAACTAATTCGGGGTGTGCCATACCAAATGAATTTACAAACATATGGCCCTCATTAATTAAACACTTAGAAAAACCGAGGTGCGCTATTTAGCGAATTCCATGGCCCTCGAAGAACTAAAAACGCGTAATTTGCTTCAGGCGCGTTATGTTAATAATTTAATTTCCTGAATTCGGGTGTGCATTTATGCGACCCAAATCCCAAATCCCGATGTTAAATTAAAAGTGTTACAAATTGCGGGTGCATTTATGTGACGTAATTTGCGACATATTTTGATTTAACATTGCAATACTTCGATACTTCTAAAAGCGAAAAATAAAAGTAAAATGTGCTATAGGTTTATAACAGGTATAAAATTAAATAATGAGCCAATTATGACAATGGAGCGACCGTGCTAGAACCACGGAACCCGAGGGTGCCTAACACCTTCCCTCGGGTTAACAGAATTCCTTACCTATAATTGCTGGTTCGCAGACTTCGTTAAGAAAGTCAAATCTTTTCCTCGATTTGGGATTTAAAAATAAACCGGTGACTTGGAACACCAATCCAAATATTCCAAGTGGCGACTCTGAATAAATAATCCCATTTCGAATAATGTCACTTTAATTGGAAAAACTCTTTTATATACTCCTCACCGAGGGTGTACGAAAAGAGGTGTGACACATAATGAACTGAAAACTCCTCTATTTACAGAAAGGAAGCAACTACGAGGCTTTTTAAGAATCAGCTGCGAGGCTTTTAAGGAAGCAGCATCGAGGCTTTTTTTGAGCTGCTTGTAAGTTGTCTGCATGAGCTATTTGCAACCTGCCTGTTTAATAAGAAGCTGCTGCAAATTATTTCATTGAGTTGCTTGCAACCTGCGTGCATCAGCTGCTTGTAGATAAACTTCAATAGAGTACCAAACGGATAATCTTCTTCAGGAAGATTATGTATAGCAGAGTAATAAATAGACATCCACATTATTATTTTCATAACAAGCAACTATATTTTCTTTCTTTTAAAGTAAGTGAGAATTCTTCTTGGCATTCGAAGAACTAGTTTATTACTAGTCAAACTATTTTGAGTATTGCATTGAAGAATTAACCTAAATAGTCGCTTACCCAATCGCATAAAATAAAAATAGCCAGTGTATGTATATTAATATACTCCATATATAATATGTCTATAACCTGTTATATCGGCTAGGAAAAATAAAAAATGAATCGGAATGGCTATTTGTGTAAAGATCCCTATTTAATAGTATCAGATTCCTACAACACTCTCGTGGCTTTTGGCAGTAAATCTGCAAATGTTTGAATGTTCGATAGGTGATTTGCACAAGTAGCCATTTGTGGCCTTGTATTTATAAGTTAGCCCCTTTTTCAAAATTATATCGTGATCTGAAATTCAAAAATGATCGCTTAGTCTAAAGTTTAATTTCAAAATTAAAATTCATACCATGAGTCTGATTTTGAAAAAGTGATGAATTTCAAATTACAAGATCACAGAAAATGGCCACCTAATGTAATAATGCAATCCAGGATTTCATCATGGGAAAATGACACTGTATATTCGTTCTCAAGATAATAGCTGAAAAAAATATATTTTTTAATATATATACACATTATGTGTGCTATATACAAAAATTATATCAATTTTATACACTTTTTTGGCTATCAAATGTAAATATTTTCTGGCATGGGCTAAAAGTGAAAAAGCTCTTTCATCATAAGTAGTTGGGCTTTCCTACTTTAGTTTTTGGGCCTACTTCCTTAAATCTGTACAAAGATCCAAAAACTAAAATAATTGGGCTTGAAGTAGCCGAAGCTCACCTATTTGCAACCTCTACTTCTTCCCTCTGCTGAAAGAGAAGTGTAAAAGATCACACAAATTACGTCTTGTTTCCCAAGTCACTCGGATATACTCAGGCGAGTTATTGAGCAAATTCCGATGACGAGCGAGGGAGATGAGGCCGCCGTCCGACGCCGTACGGCATATGCGGATTACCGGAAAAAGCTCCTTCAGCACAAGGAACTAAATGCTCGAGTAGGGACTGGTAAGATTCTGTAAAATCTCAAAACCCTAGTCTTTGATAAGCTGAAGTCGATCGAAGATTTAAAGGCAGTTGATTCCACGTGCATACACAGTACATAGTATGTGTTTATATAAGTAGGTATATTTTTATATGTATAGGAAAAAAAATTGGGTTAACGCGTAGTAGTAGTTGATCGTCAAATTTTCTATTTTGGTGTGTGCGCGCGCGCATAAGCTGCTGATATATTGGATCCGGAGTTCTAAAATCATTGCTCCATCAGATAGAGAATTAAAATGCATAGTTTTTTAGCTGATAATCGTTTGCTTAGATGCACAAAATTTGTGGTCTCCTTTAACTTTAGGTTTATAGAGGGTAAGATTAGATAATGTATGTTCTGTGTCAAGAGAGGAATTACAGAATTCAAAAGCCTAAAGTTTCTGAATGGATATAGAGAATTCATATAGCCGACATAAAGTGTGTGATGATAGTAATGTAATGCAGCTATCTTTTACTAGTATGTGGTTTCTGCTGAAGTCCTGATGTCTAGAACTACTGATGCTAGAAGAGCTTAGCTTATGTTCGGACCACCCTAACACTTAATTTAGTGGTTGCTAGTAGTGGCAAAATGGTTAAAAGAAAGCAGTTAACCACCCGTATTATCCACTAAAAAACAGGTTGGATAACGAACTTTTTAAAAACGGGTCAAATATGGATAAGAACCATATTATCCATTTTCTAAATGGATAACCAATGGGTTACCAATGGATAATTAATGGGTTTAACTTTTACATTTGTAAAGCCTCAAATTGGGGGTTCCTCAAGTTTGGGAGACTAGGAATCTTATCAAAAGTGATCATATTCAAAGAAGTCATGGATAATATGGCTACCCATATTATCCGCCGGTTAACCCGTTTTTTATCCGTATTTAATATAGGTCGGGTTGTTTTTTCATTTTCCGTTTTCGATCCGAACCATATCCAACCCGACCCGCCCGTTTGCCACTCCTAGTGGTTGCTGTGAGATTTCTTTTACATTGCTAGGAATATTTCCTTTTTTTTTATACTATGATTGCTTTGCATAGGGATAAAACAACACTTAAGATCAGTGGCGGAGCCATGCTTTTCATTAAGTGAGTGAAAATATAAAGAAGTAAACACACAAAAAGTCGAGGGGATTCAACATATAGTATATATATTTTACCTAGCCACACAATAATTTCCCGATGAAGGTCAATTTTACACTCCTTAGCTAAAAGGTCGCTCCGCCAATGTGTAAGATAAGAAGGAAAGAAATAGAAGATTATAGAATTGATTTAGAGCAATACATAATGAGTGCCACTACAGTGTGACGGTCTCTAGAGCTTCTATTTGTAATAGATGTTTGTCATCCAATGACCATGCTTTTCACTTTCTTCTGGTTAGCAAACGGATAATGTATTGCTACCGAGGTGTCTAACAAAAAATTTAGAGCCTCTAATACCATGTGAAAAGAGAAAAAGCAGAAAGAATGATCCTTATTGAATTAGTTGTGATAATAGATAAGAGGGATTCTCTATTTTGGAGTCTTGATCTACTTAAAATATGGGAAGCAATTATTCTCTATGTACTAAAAGGTAAGTACTTAATCCATTCAATTTATGCGAATTTATTTGATTGAACACGGAGTTTAAGAAAAAAAGGAAGACATCTGAAACTTGTGGTTTAAAACATGTCATAGATTTGGCTAGCTATAATGCTTTTGGAACTTGTAGTCTTACACATGCTATAACATTTTTGTTTGCATAAAAGCCAATGGAAAGTTTAAGATAAATTATTTTCAAATTTAAATAGAGGTCATTCTTTTTGGAACGAACTAAAAAGAAATAACTTCACATAAATTGAAATAGAGGGAGTAATCACTTTCTTACGTTGATGTGCATGGGCTACATGTGAATCTACACATATTTTACACATAATATCATTGATTCACTTGACTTTGAAGTTTGAACAATGAACTGAAGAAAGTGAGCATTGAGCTCTATTCTTTATCATACACAAATCAATTTGAATTGTCAGTTTATGTGGTCTGTCTGGTCAACAATCATCATATAGCTACTAGCTTACAACAATAAGTTTCCTTAGCTCATTAGTGATTTCATGTTCAACTAGAAGGATATCTCAATTCTGACTTTTCCTTGTAATAAATAAGCTAATAATGAAAAGCTTTATTTGTGTCCTACATCTTGCAAATCAATCTGAAGTGTAATTCTGTAACCTGTCATAATCAGCACATAGCTTATTTTTTGTTTCCTGAAGAATCTTACAGGTCGGAAGCATTGCAACATGTTTTCCTTGTAAAAAACGTCTAACCTTTGTATGATGTGTAACGTAATATTGCAACCTCTCAGAACTTCTTATGAACTCTTAAGAAAGTAATTCCTTCCTACAAATCATAGCTTTATTTTATCTTTCTGAAAGAATCTTAATAATCTGAAATATTGCAGCATAGTTCTCTCGCCATTGGACACCAAATTCTTGTTTTGTTCTATAAAGCAACATCATAAGTCTAAACCTTTAGTATATGGAAACAGTTGTTAGCTTACCCAGTATTTCTTTTTGAGAGGAGGTAACAGTGACTTATTCTTTATAATTCTCCACTGTAAATTTTCTGATAGGCCAATGATTCTGGTTTTGTCTGTATTTAGTGTGCGACTTCCGTATCATCTATGAGAGCTTCTTTCATGCGCTTTAACCAGATATCATCAAATAACATCAGGAATTGTGAGATGAAAACTCAAAGCAGCGACTCTGCTTTCTTATGTCTAATAATACTGTATCATTATGTTCACTTTTTTTATCTATCTATTCTTTTTTATTTTTTATTTTATTTTTCTATAAGACGCCAAGCAATTTATAATCTACGTGCAAACAATCTTTATTCTATGTGTATTGCTTTTCGAGTTCCATGGTTGTATAACTGATGCTGGTTGTAAAATTGTACACAGTGAGAGAGAACTTGCGAACTGCCAAAAAGGAATATGGTAAAACAGAAGATGATTTGAAGTCGCTTCAGAGTGTTGGGCAGATCATCGGCGAAGTGCTCCGACCTCTAGATAACGAACGCTGTAATACAATTTTTTCTTGTATTTCCTTTGTCTTCAATTTGAGATCTATTGATTTTAAGGAGTTTAGGCCCTGTGCCCTCATCACCAAAATAAAAGATGAAAAAATAAATGATGCTGAAGTGGGGCCCTGAATACGAACTTTCATTTGTTCAACTAGAGTCTACTTCTGAATGTAACATTGTGGTTTTGTGCATCAAAGATATCAGCGAGCCAGTGACAAGTGGTGCTATTCATTGGTTGAATCATGCATACATTTTCTGTGTGTACTGCTTATTCGTTTTTGTTTCTATTCTCTTGGCTATTGTCCATGCATTAGCATATTCACTATTTGCTCATTTTCTTATTGCATTCTGTTCGGAATCATCCTATTGACCCGGTTTTGTTTGTTTATTCTAACAAGTGGAAGAAATTCGTGAGACTAATTAAAAGCATGTAATATCTTTCAGTGATTGTGAAAGCCAGTAGCGGTCCAAGGTATGTGGTTGGCTGTCGCAGTAAAGTGGACAAGGAAAAACTGACCTCAGGCACTAGAGTGGTTCTCGATATGACGACTCTTACAATCATGAGGGCACTCCCACGTGAAGTTAGTGGATATTTCTGTGCTACTATTGGGAAATTTAAAGAGAATTATTACATTTTCCCCTCCCAGAGTTCCTTATGTTGAGATTGTCTGACAGGTTGATCCTGTTGTATATAATATGCTTCATGAAGATCCTGGCAATATAAGCTACTCTGCTGTTGGTGGACTGTCAGATCAGATCAGAGAGCTGAGAGAATCAATAGAACTACCTTTGATGAACCCTGAGCTTTTCCTCCGTGTTGGAATTAAGCCTCCAAAGGTACCTTGTTTCACATAATTCAACCATATTCATGTCTCTGGTGTGTTCTTCATGGTGTTGGCATGGATGAAACATCTGCTGCTTTTGAAATCTCTTCTGATTCTACCAAGTTTATTTTTCTCAGGGTGTTCTTCTCTATGGGCCTCCTGGGACTGGCAAGACCTTGTTAGCCAGGGCAATCGCTAGCAACATTGACGCCAATTTCTTAAAGGTGAGTACTAGAGGTTTTGGTTATTTCCTCCTTTCTTAAAGTGCTTCGTAAGATGGGTATTTATTTATAGTTGGTGAAAATGCAGGTAGTGTCAAGTGCCATTATTGATAAGTACATAGGTGAGAGTGCGAGATTAATCCGGGAAATGTTTAACTATGCTCGTGATCACCAAGTAAGGACTTCAAAGCTGGGTATACTAAATCCAGTGAACCATTTTGGTACTGTACTGCTTAAAATTGTACTGACAATTTGTCTTTGTTTGAAGCCTTGCATCATTTTCATGGATGAGATCGATGCAATTGGTGGACGCCGATTTAGTGAGGGAACAAGTGCAGACCGTGAAATTCAGAGAACGCTCATGGAGTTGCTTAATCAGCTGGATGGATTTGACCAGCTTGGAAAGGTCGTTGATCTTTGTACTCCATACTTCCAGTTCCTGGTTCTCAACTTCCGAAATAATAAAAGATATCCTGAAAGCTTGATTGCCTATCATATTTAGACATACTAAAAAGAGAGTGTTGCTTAAATCAGGAGAGTGCATATTGGTCGTTTGCTTGAGTAGGCTTTTACTATGGTGTTCCTCTGATTTTCCACATTATTTTTTTAAAATAAAGATTTTATTAAGCCTAAGTAGGTATGATTTTATTCTGCTTGCAGGTAAAAATGATTATGGCAACAAACAGGCCAGACGTTTTGGACCCAGCTCTTCTTCGCCCTGGTCGCTTAGATAGAAAGATAGAAATACCCTTGCCTAATGAGCAATCAAGAATGGAGATCCTCAAGATTCATGCTGCTGGAATTGCCAAACATGGTGACATTGATTATGAAGCAGTTGTTAAGCTTGCTGAGGTGTGTGCTAGTGATGCTACGAAAATTAGTTTGCTTGTGTTAGGCGGAGTTATGACAATGTATTTTTCCTCAGGGTTTTAATGGGGCTGATCTTCGTAATGTGTGCACTGAAGCTGGTATGTGTGCCATACGTGCAGAGCGTGATTATGTCATCCATGAGGATTTCATGAAGGTATGTCTGATTCTTCTTTTCCATGTTTTCAATTAGTAAGGTGGTATTTGCCTAGTTTCAATGAGCTAGAAAATTTGTGGAATCAATTGACCTCTTAGAGTTCGTTTTTATACGAAATTGTACTGGCGGTAGTTGTCCGAAGGAAAATATGCCTAATAGAAATTCTATACATTGATCAGTGATGTTAAGAAAAACTAGTTTAGATTTCTCTAAACTGCCTTAGAGAGGGTGCTTCTAAATTTATAGTATAAAGGGATGCACAAAGAAAAACCTTCATGCGTCAATGTTCATTTTTTGTACCTTGTTTAGGAATAAATCCTTATTGTTTTTCTTTTATTGAATTCAGGTTTAGTTCTGTTTTTTCGATTTTCTTTTCCTTTCGTCTTCCATTGCCTGAGATGAAGTTTCAATATTTCACTACAGGCTGTAAGGAAACTGAATGAAGCAAAGAAACTTGAATCAAGTGCGCACTACAGTGCTGATTTTGGCAAGGAGTAAGAGATTTCTGCGTCTCTGTGATATAACCCCAAGGACCTATTAGACTGGCCGCAATCTTTGGCTGTGTTCTCGTCCTACAATTGTAGTGTATTGCCCATCTTCAAGAATTATGTAAAGCATGTTTCAAGAGAGCATCCCACACCCAGTCTATTTCTTTATTAAGCACTGAACCTTTTTTCAGTTTTTTTTCTTCCTTTTGTGGTATTTAGTGGACATTAAGATGAAGATTGTGGTATATGCAATACCTTGCTAGCTTGTGTTACTGAATTCTGATTCATATTAACTATCAAATGCAACTTTACAAATGAGTTTGAGTTGCAGTCAGAATTAGAAATTTTAGTTGCTGAAGTTGATTTTGAGTGAGAATCACGATTTGAATTAAATATTTGTTGCCTTATTACAAGTAAGGGTGGCTAGTGGTCCGGTCCGGTCACGGACTTGGAATTTTTTTCCAGTTCGGTCCGGTTCGGTACTGGAGGGGCGTCAAGACCGGATCAAACCAGTCTTACCGGTCCGGTCCGCCGGTCCTATATGATGCAAGCCGGACTGTGACCGGCACCGGCTACCGGTAGATCGGTTCTTTCGGTCCAGACCGGAACGGTCTGGCCAGGTTTTTTCTTTTTCTTTTTTAAAGTGATGGATAATTTTAAGTTTTTTAATGAAAATATAACAACAAAATATTACTAACTTTGTATATATATTTGAAATGTTTAGTTTGTTTCAAAGTTCAAATTTAGAATTAGAAAACTTATAATATTCTTTCAAACTTTGAATTAGTTTCAAAGTTTAAAATTAAATTCAAACCTTGAAATTTGAATCAATTAGAAACTAGTAATTAATTGTAGTATTTTTGCGCAAAGAATAAATTTTAAAAAAAAAAAAAGAAGACAAGAGCTGTGAACTTGTGATGGAATTTCAAGATTTGGAGCAATTTTATTGTAGTGATAGATAATTTTAAGTTTTTGAAAATATAGCAATAAAATATTACTAACTTTGTATATATATTGAAATGTTTAGTTTGTTTCAAAGTACAAACTTAGAATTAAAAAACTTATCATCTTCTTTCAAACTTTGAATTAGTTTCAAAGTTTAAAATTAGATTCAAACCTTAAAATTTGAATCAAGTAGAAACTAGTAATTAATTGTAGTATTTTGCGCAAAGAATAAATTTAAAAAAAAGAAGAAGAAGACAAGAGCTGTGAACTTGTGATGGAATTTCAAGATTTAGAGCAATTTTATTGTAGTGATAGATAATTTTAAGTTTTTGAAAATATAACAACAAAATATTACTAACTTTGTATATATATTTGAAATGTTTAGTTTGTTTCAAAGTTCAAACTTAGAATTAAAAAACTTATAATATTTTTTCAAACTTTGAATTAGTTTCAAAGTTTAAAATTAGATTCAAACCTTGAAATTTGAATCAATTAGAAACTAGTAATTAATTGTGCGCAAAGAATAAATTTAAAAAAAAAAAAAAAAGAAGACAAGAGCTGTGAACTTGTGATGGAATTCCAAGATTTGGAGCAATTTTATTGTAGTGTATTCTAATGTAGAAAATTACATTCATTTAAACTTAATCGCTAATTTTTTTAAGATAGTCGTAGGCTTTTCTTTAGGAACTGGTTGTTGTTGTTCTTGGTTCATCATCTTCGTCTTGTTCTTCTTCATCTTCTACTTCATTGCCTGTTTGACTCCCTTCTTCACTTGTTCCGTCGCCCAAAATTTGATCAAGATATGCTTTGTCTTTTTTCTGAGAAAGTTTTGGTATTCCAAAGTTTCTTCGCTCTGGTCTGATCCAATCCCTGAATAAACCTCCTGTCTCCATTGCCTCTTCTCTCAATGAATGTCTGTGATCTCCAATTTTAAATCTTCGTTGGCTAAAAGCGCTCTCCGATGCAACTGATGAAGCTTGAATTGTTAATATATCCCGGACTATTTTTGTAAGTATTGGAAACTGCGATTCTTGACTCTTCCAATAATCCAATAAATTATAAGTTCCAAAACTTGTAAGTTTCTTTGGATATTGAATTAAATAGACTTGGAACACGCTGTATTCCTCCCCGTACTCGTCTTGTTCTGAAAGCAACTTTTGATCAAGTCCTCCAAAAGTGCTCGTCCCCGCATGCCTTTTGCCTATTTGAGAAAAACTTTCACCGGTTGACAGCATTGGTGCAGTAGGTGTAGCAGTGTCTGTCCAAGCTCTATACTTTGCGAAAACAGCCACGGTATCTGAAAGAACTTTAGCACAAGCATGTTCTACACTTGGATATTTATTAATCGCAATTTCAACAGGTGTAATCTCTAAATTTGCATATATTTCTCTAACAAGTTATTCAGTTAACTTAAGTTTAAATGCAGGATGCAACACAGAGGCAATGTAAAAAAATTGGGGAATTGAGAAAAAATATTTTTAAAATTTTTCAATCATAGCCTCTACAGCCATTTTATATTCTTCGTATTGCTTATATAATTTTAATAATTCAGATATTCCAGCTATATAATATAACATGGTAGGAGTAGTTGGATAATATTGTCCGAAAAATTCTAAAGTAGCATGATAGAATTTTTCTAAAAACTGAAGGAGATGTTGAACAAGGTTCCAATCGTCCTCTTTAAGGTGAGAAAGTTTCATAAAATACTTATTATACATTTGAGTAATAGGCTCTCTATATTCATAAGCAACAGTCAATGCTTCATATAAAGTGTTCCATCTAGTACAAACTTCTTTTGGGACTCTCCTAATCGGCATTCCTAATTCTATATTTTTTTTTCCCATTCTCTTTTTCTTTCTTGATTTTTATTTCTAAATATAAAAGCAATAGCTACTTTCACCTTTTCAATAATGTGGTTAAACAAGTCAAGACCAACTTTTACTACTAAATTGTAAATATGACATGCACATCCAACATGAAAAAATTCCTTAAGAGGGGGGGTTCAAAATAGGTCTCAAGTTCCTAAGTGCTTCTGTGTTGTTTGTAGCATTATCTACTGTAATACTAAAAATTTTGTTAGTTAAACAATATGTACGACAAATTGATGAAACTATTTTGGAAATATAATTACCCGTGTGTGGTTCATCAACAACTTTATAAGCAATAATACGTTTTTGAAATACCCAATCAGGATCTATCCAATAAACAGTAACTGTAATATAATCACAATTATTTGTAGAACGACCCATATCCGCAGTAAGGCATACTCTAGTGTCAAAGTTATCAAATAAATATCGCAAATAATCTTTATATTCGTTCTTAAATTTAATAATATCATTTTTAACAGTAGCTCTTGGAAAACCTTTAAAAGAAGGATTATATGTAGCATGAATTTAACGAACAAAACCAGTAGAAGAAGGAAAACTATAAGGTAAACCTCTACCGCAACTAGTTTAGCAATATTTTCCCTATCCCTTTGTTTATCATAAGTAAAAATCCCTCCTGTTGTTTGGTTAATTTTCGCTTGGATACCCGAGGATTCATCATGTGCTACTCCCCCATGTTTGGTTCCTAAATAAATACCGCCCGCCCGCATTGACCACTCCTTAGGATGTTTATTTCTTAAGTGAGTCCTAATTTTATCCGTCCCACCTTCATTACCCTCAGTTTTGAAAACCCACTCCATTCCACAAAGACCGCATACATCCGTCTGATTTTCAACTTTCTTTTGCATAAATTCCCATACCTCAGATCTATCCTTACGTTTAACCGGGACTCTAGTAGAACGTACAGGAGGCAAGTCAGACTGAACTTCCGGTGGACTAGCTTGAAATTCATGTGGTTCTTCTAAATTAACCCAGTTTCATAGTTATATTGCGCTTCTATGTGTTGAGAATCAAGTGGATTATTAGAGCTAAAATCATGATAATATTGAGAATCATCTATGTGTTGACTAGAACTACTAGCAATTCCTTTACCCATATTTCCCCAACGACCACCTGCTCGCCCCCCACTACTAGTTCCAATTGAACCTCTTTGATACATAAATATAGCAAATAAAATAAATATTATGACAAAAATATAATAAAAGAGTAGGAAGTAGGAACGACCAACCAAATATAACCGTATAATTGAGGTGAAGTTGAAACTTGAACCTTCACTTGATAGCAACTCTAATCAAAATTTGATAAAGAATCAAAATTGTATAATTTACACAAATAGCCAAAGTAGCAAAATAGCAATATTGTAGAGAATTTGAGGGAATTGGATGATTTTTGTGAAAAATATGAGGAAATAATGGGGTACTTATAGGAAAAGCATAGTTAGGGGTGGTTATGGGGTGATTATGGGGTGAAATGGCCGTTTTTGGCCGTTGGACAACGGCTATTAGCTCAATAGAGCCGTTGCCAACGGCTAGTTTTTAAACTGGCAGAATTTTTTTTTTATTTTTGCGAACCGGTCCGGTCCGGTTGGTTCCGACCAGTTCCGGCCCTTTTTTTTTCCGGTTCATCCGGTTTCAAAAGGGCAAACCGTCCTGCTATCGGGACCGGCACCCCAAGCCAATAAATGGTTCGATTTCCACCAGTCTGGACCGATTCAGGCTGATTTCCGGTCCGAAACCGGTCCGATTCGGTGTGAACCGGACCACCCTTAATTACAAGTTTGCAGTACAATCGAGGTCAATGTGTAACGGCAGTCTAGGTTCATTTGATTGCTTTTGTCGTTAGGGTCATTTGTTAGAAGTTGATGTGAACGAAAGAAGCAGAAAGACAATTATTTGGTAAAGAGGATAGAAGAAAGCAGTCTCTCTCTGTGTTTTTCACAAATTCAAAAATACATTTTCTCCATCCAAGTTTTTTCCCCTTCAAGAGCGCTATTTTGTAATTGGATTTGGATGTAACTAGATGAATTACACAGTTTGAACTGTTTTGTCAAGCTAAGTAATTACTTGATGCAATTAAGAGGGAGCAATACCAATGTTTTTAAGGTTGTAGATAATGTATTAAGCGCTCTGACCGACTGATAAACACAAAAAAGAACCCAAAGAAGGCCTTAAGGGCTGATAACTCATTCCTACTGTTAGGCAGGCGTCGAACACCAGACGCCTGCTTGCGGTACAGGGAATAGAGATGGGCACTTTAAAGCAGATACAAATATTCAGGACATTTTTTCTTGGCCTTGACATAAAAGAAATAAAAAAGAACGTACATTGAAAGAACTATTTTGAAATTTGCATTTTCTCCTTTGCTATATAACAAATTAATCATCCAGCCTGTATTGTTCCCATTTCTTACAGTGTATACTTCAGAAGGTACTTAAACCTGCCTGTGAATGCAGTTCCACCATCAAGATCATGGCTGCTGTCACGACTCTCTACTATCCAAAAAGGTCGCTGAGAGTGCTTACTCATGGCATCTGCAAATACGAAAGCAATGTAAAACATTTATCAGAAGACGGAGCACGGGATTTGGACTAAAATCTATCAGGAATCCAGTGCACAAACGAGGATGTAAACATGATGGGAACTTCACAATATTACTGGGTAAAATTTCGAAACGAAGTTCCTTACCTTTTATGTCCACAAAGAAGCCTACCCCTTGTTAGATCTTGTCCAGAGAAACCCCCTTTTCCGAGTTGAAAGACTCTCGGAGTAGGATCTTGATCCCTTTGAACCAAAGGAGAAATAACGTCGTAGGAAAGGCTTCCTTGAAGAGCTCTTCATACTGGAACTGGAGCTCATCCTGGGACACCTTTCTTCATGTGGACTACTTTTCTGATGCTCAAACCGAGCAAGATTGCCACTAATATCACTGACGACAATCCGATTTCGGAATCTCTTTCTAGCTTTCAAATCCATCTTAGCTTTTGCCTTTTCATACATCTTCAAGGTCTGCTTCTCCCCAAAAGTACAGACAGGGCAAGCTGGGTCATACCTGTTGATTTCAGACGTCATATTCTCCAAGCACTCAGCATGGAAAACATGGCCGCAAACTAGAACAGCAACAACAAGTTCATTCAACAGCTTCGCACATACGGCACATGTCTGGAGATTGAAAGAAGGTGAACCAAAACTCCGACTAGTAACCCTTTCACGATGGAAACCAAAGGATTCGCTGTCAAATGACCATCTGTCTCTACGAGGATTTGACAGGTCAGCAAAGGCAGGAACTGACCAACCATCTGATGACCCACCATGAGAGCCCCTAGTTGAGTCATTACCCCAACCAGGGAGCACAAAGGAAGATGATTCTTCAGAAATTGAAAATGTAGGTGACTTCATTCCTGGAACACGGCTATCAGGAACTTGTCGTCCCAGAAGGTTTGCTGAAGAATGGTGAGGCAAACTAGGAGTAAAGCTAGCAGGAAGCAGCTGACTACGTGATGATAAAGGAGATGTAGATAAAGATGAAACAGAGGGAGCAGATGGAGATAGCTTTCCAGGAGAGGGGAATGAAAGTGCTGATGAACTGTCTGATTCTTTAACCTAATTATCAAAAATAAAAGAAAGCAAGCATGTCAAGAACTTATAAACATGCCATGAAATTGTCTTCAGAAAGAAGTTAAACCGCTCTGTTGTTACCTCAGTGGAAGTCCTTTCAGCCAAGGGATCTGAAAAGGCAAGAATAATACTGTCATCTTATGATCAAACATATGATTTCCACCCACAAAGCTCTAGTTATATTTTCATATCATATAGAACCTAAGGACAAGAAAATGAAAAAGCTCATCTTTTGTTGCTCTTGCATCTAAAAGATAGTCACAAGAAGAATAATGGTGATGGTTGCCAAAGCAACTTACACATCAAAATCATACACAAATATTTTTCCTCATAACAATGGTATCATCAAGGCGTAAAACAGAAACAGAAAATAGAGTATATAAAAGAACCACAATCTTTGGTAAATGTGCAATAGGCCTCTAAATTAATACTTATATAATGAGTCACTTAAAGATTCTACAACATGATCTTGCCACCAAAATATCATCACATCAAGGGGGTTGGGAGAAATAAAAAAATAAGAGTGTCAATCACAAAAATAATATAACAATGCCTTTGGAAGAATGAAACCACTTCAAGAAAAAGCATTAAAAACCAAGTTATCATGTCCATCCTGACTACTGCCATCTATAAAAACAAAAACACTAGAGAATACTTTCCTACAACATTAAAGCTGAAGGGCAGCAAGTTCTTTTTCTCAGTATGATTCTTAGCATCTTTGAGGCGGTTTCTGGACTTCATAATTAATTTCTCAAAGAGCTTCTTGTTCTCTCAAGACATTGTTCACAACATTCGACAACTTATTGCAACATTGCCAGCCTTCCCACTAAGTATCTGGGATTACCCTTGGGGGAAAAATTCAGGTCTATTTCTATTTGGGACGGCATTCAAGAAGCCAGAAAAAGGACTTCCAAATTGGAAACATCAATATTTTCCTTGGCCAGCAGACTTAATTGTATCAATAGTGTACTTGATGCCCTATCTACGTACAGGATGTCCTGTTTCCTGCCCCCACTTTGGTCACTGACAAATTGAACAAGCTGAGAAGACAAATTGTCTTTGGCAGGGGAACAAACAAGAGAAGGCTAGTCAGGTAAAATGGAGCAAAGTCATCACAGATAAGAGATGGGGTGGTCCGGGAGTAACCGATAGAAAAAACACAAAGAAAGTCTTCGTATGAAATGGTTGTGTTAGCAAAGATGACAGTGCTCTATGGAGGAAAGTTGTGAGAGAAATATTCTTTACTATATCCCTGGATCACAAAACTTCAAAACTCTCCGCATAGCACAGGTTACTGGAAATTTATTAGATCCTTCTGGGGAACATTCTTCTCTAACAAGATCACTTTTGGGGATGACAAAAAGATTAGACTTTGCGAAGGCAACTGGCTGGGAATTTCCCCTCTCAAGATTAATTTCCAGATCTGTACACTATTTCCTCTCAGTAATATGCTACTGTTGATGATGTTAAACATGATCTACGCTGGAACCTATTTTAGAAGACATTGTTATGATTAAGAGATAGAGATACATGTCTTTTGTTGTGACTTTTGAACAACATGTCTACAGCTGTGAACAAGTCCGACTTCGTGGACTGGTTAAGAGTTAAGACATTCCAAAGGCTTGTTTTCAGTCAATCTTGCTATAAGTGGCTAACAACTCCTAACACAAGTTTTAGAGGAACAGGGCTCCATCCAAGGTGAATTGTTTTACTTGGCTTGTAGCCAATGATGCTCGCCTCACACAACGGAACACCAAAGAGGAGGTTTCCGCTATGTGAGGAATAATCGGAGGCTTCCAATCTTCTATTTTCACACTGTAAAGTTACCTCTCAAATCATGAGTTTTTTAGTAAACATCCTGGGAATTAGTTAGTCAACATGTAACTCGACAGTACAGTTTCGAAAATGTTGGAGAAGAAAAGGTTGACCCTTATACATCAAAAAAAGTTCCTAATCAAAGAAACATAGTCCAAAATCAGCTTCGAGGTATGCAGCAAAACTTTACTGATCTTGCTTCTTGATGTAAAGAGGAAAGGTTGGCATTTCCTGAAGGTTAAGGAAAATAACTCTACTTTATTTTGAACAGGAAAATACCTCTACTTAGCAAGAAAACGAAAAAAAAACTCACAATGTTTTACTTCAGTTCTGACACAAATACAGGTGCAAGTCATATATATGAAGAATACGAGAAAACTTGGAGATTGAGAATTCATTTGAGAACAAATATTTGAAAAACAACTTTTAGGAGTAGTAGAAGACGTCCCTAGAAAACCTATTTTTTCTGTTTCCTATAACACAAAGTATGGAACAACAGCTATTACCCTCTTATTAAGCGGGTGAAAATTTATTTTTTCTTTATCCTTTGATTAAGCAAGTGACAAGCAACACTTCATTTTAATGACAAATGTGCAACCAAATCTTTCATATGCTCCCATGATATAAAAAATTGGTTATAGCAAAACAAGAAGCATAAGAAACTAATTTTTCAGCTTAAACATCTTGCACCTCCCCAGTTGGACTAGATGCAAATAGTTGAGTCACCCTCTCCTCTTTATATCATCATCAAGCGATAATATCCTCTTATCAAGAGAGTAGCGATAAATGACCATTGACAGCAGCTCAATCTTCTCTATGACAAAAATGCTACATTTTAAACATCTCAGATGCTAATAAGCCACTTGTATAGCATCTGACACCCAACCAAAAGGTCATGATAAACAAGAAACTCATTGTACAATCTCAATTATTCACATCCGAAAAGCACACACATGTAACATCTTTTATTTCAGTTGTGTATACCTCCTATTTTTACCTTAAAATCAACTCTAAACCTAGACTTCCCCTTCATCCAACCTTTCTCTACATTTCAACGTAAATGAAATGAACATTTATCACGTGAGAAAATGACTCATAACGTTCCATAAACTTGTGACTCCACAATCCCCGCACAAAATCACGAAGCGTCCATTATTATGTAATCCAATTAGGGATCTCATAATACAAAGTGGTAGATTCATTTCTCGCACTGAGGAGAAAGAAAAACATGTAATTCACAAAGTTAAAAAAAAAAAAAAGGGAAGGAAAAAAAAAAGCAATTCAGGCTCTTCATTTGCTTTCAGAACCTCACATCCTTTTCCTCTTCAATTTGCATAATCACCTAGTTATCAGGTATTATCATTTCCCTTCATACAAAAGCAAAAGTGAGAGCAGTGCAAGTATTTACCCAATAAAGGAAGTGACAAATTTCGATTAGTTCCATCAGAAACTGGTGACTTTTGCCATGCAAGTGATCTGAAACTATCCAATGGACTACCCTCTTCAGATGCAGGTACTGTTCCTACAGTTGTCCCAGATTTAAATTCTAATCTGTCATTGCCACCAATTCCATCAGAAGACCAATTCACTGATGTCTCCTCCCCAGCCACTCGTCCCCGATTATCCCACCGAAAGCTCCATGCAGGCGAGTGGCGGACATTCCTCTGCAAATTTTCACTGCATGATCCATTTATAACAGCTCTATCTCTGGAAGCAACACAACAAGCGGAACCCATGCTTGCTTACACACAACACAGATAGGCAGCTATCAGTCAGACCAATGACAATGCCAACATGTTCACTCCATGATCCAAATTTGAAAGTTCAATTTTCTGAAACAAAAAAGGGAATGAGGTCAAAACAATCAAAATCAAAGCAGATATGCATTTTGACTACCACAGCAAAATCTTTTTCGTACACAAGAATCAAAGCAATTATCCTTCACATAGTAGGATATTGAACGCATAAAGCATGAAAACGGTTTGAGACGTAATGCTTTATACACATGACCAGGTTGCTCGCACTTTATAACCCCTTCAGGTTTTGCACCCAGAATGTAAGACAGCAATCTAGCCGCCACCAAATCATCCACACAAAGCTCCCCCGTCCAATAGAATAAGATTTTTGCAGAAAGATGCTAATGCCGAGAATCCAGGAAGAGTTCTCTTAGAAGAGGAAAAAAAAAAGATTCATTCATACACCTACATAACATTCCACTATAGGTCTAAAATACTTCAACGACCAAGCATTTAAAGAGAATAATCCAATCATACTGAAACAAAGTTCTAGTGAAGAATTACAGTACAGTCAACACAAACATTACTACTACTACAACAATTACGCCTCAGACCCACACAAGTTGCGGTCGACTATATGAATCCTTCTCACCATATTTCTCCATTTAAGCTCAACTCATGTCATCATTATACCAAACAAAACAATTATTCTTCGTGTTAATAATTACAAAAAAGCGCATATATTGAAAGAAGCTTCATGTTGAAGAATTACAGTATAGTCAACACAAACATTTTCTGCTCAATAAATCAGCAAAGCTGATAAACATGATAGCATTCGTGCTAATAATTACACATTTAAGCACCGCGTGCAATAAACCCAACGCACAACATCCAATAAATCAAATCCCCGAACTAAGCCTAAGATTCATTATCCCGAGGAAAAAAAATTATAAAATGAAATAATACCTTTTAACTAGCTAATTCAATGTCATCTAACATCAGGGAGGTCATAGAGATCCGAAAGTAAAACAAAAAAAGCATTAATTTACTGCAAAATTTATATATAAATATAATAAAAAAGGCCACCAGTTATATCCCCATAATTGAATATATTACAATATAATATTCATAATTATCAAGTCTCCTACCGTGAAATTCGCCGTCCGGCGACCGTCAAGCACAGAAAGTGAGGGAGTAGTGAAGAGGGTGGGAGGGGGTGGCTATATATATAGAGAGAGAAGGTAAAGGTCGTGATTCTTCCTCTTCTGAGTTACGGGAAGAGAGAGAGAGAGTAGGGAGGGGGGTTAAGGTCGTTTTAGACGGCGATTTGCAGATCCGTTCCACTGTTGGGGTTAGAAAACAGTAAGTAATAGTAATTCTACGGCGAAGAATCGTTTGTTTTTAACGGCGTTAAGTTAGACGTGTCGCGGGATTGCTTTGTTTGTTATGTTGGTTAAAATTACCTCCTTTTCATCAATGCATTTGCCAAACCAGATGGAAAGAAAAAGGACTTTCTTTTCCTTTATGTTGTGATTAAATCATCGATTCTCGATTAAAAAAAGAATGTCACACGATTTTTCAAGTTAAATTCGTCCCAAAAAAAAATATTTTTATATTTAAATTAAACTTTATCATTTAGTCGTTTACCTTGACAGCAATGATAAATTTCATCATCATACAAATATTATAATATAATTTAATATTATATATTTCTAAAGCTTTATGGTTATAAAAATATTATGACATATTATTTAAGATTACAAATTTCAAAAGTCAAACTACTAATGGAGCAATTCCCAGGAAGTAAGTCTTGGATTAGGGTTGAAGTTGTACATTGTGAGTTAATAATAAACCATTAGAATAACTATTTTTATATGTAACTTAAAAGAGTTTTAAAATTTTATTTCTATATATAGTTATGGACCACTAGGGCTGTTTTAGTCAAGTGGAACAGACATTCGATGAAGGCTCAAATGGGAACATATCGCACACGAAATCAAAGTGAAGAAAAAGAGAAACGAAATGGAAAGAAAAGTACTGGTCAAACCAATGCCACATGCTACATTTGGAAAAGTTGGGGATATGTCAATATCTTTTTTTCTCTTTTTTTTTTTTGGCTAAAACTATCACATAAGAGTTAAAGTTTGACAAATTAACCTAAATAGTCATTCTCCAAGCTGTTTAAATTAAAAATAGCCAACTAATATTTAACATATATATAATTCGCGTATAACATATGTATAACCGTACATCGTTAGCATACAATCTATGTATACGACTAAAAAAATACGACTGGTGGGAGGGTTTAGTGCATTTGAGTAATTTTCTTTTGGGTCTTAGCTCTTTTAGAATTTGTCAATATTTCTTCTGTCTTTGGGTCTTAGCCCTGAGCGCTCTATTTTAGTAATCTCTTAATTTTTAATTTCGAGCTTGACTTAGGGGATGTGTTGAAGTTGAGTAAAGACTTCGAAAAAATAACAATAGCAGAACTATCTGTGGAGCAACGAAAAATCACAAGTGACTTAAGACAAAGAACAAATATATAATATGATTTTAAAAGTAGTTCTCATTTTCAAAAGGAGGCAAAGATCGTGAAAGTATAGAGTAAAAGGCGACTCCCCTAAATCATTCTGCACAAATGGTAGCCCAAGCAAATGGACTCTATTTCCTCAACATCATTTCTGGCCCAAATACTTGCCCAGGTCCTTTTTGTGGATAAATTACATATTTGATCGGCCAAAAGATAATTATATTTGCTAGTCTACTCCACTTTATTTTCAAGTTGAAGTTTGTTTGTAAGGTTTTGGTTGTATAATCTAAAGTTTATCAAGCGATTAGTCGATTAGCCGCTCATTCAATCGCTTAACTAAAAATAGCCAACGGAGGTATGATATATTTACAATTTATGTTTAATATATGTATAATTGTATATAATAAATGTATAATCTATATATATGGTTAGAATAAGTAAACAATGAATATAACTGACTACTTGTGTAAAGATCCCAATAAATATTTCAAAGTTGAAATAGTAGTCCGAAAGTTATTGCAAGGGGAGTTTGGAAGGTGGATAAGAGAAGTTCAAATATTTTCTTCTAATGGGTTCATATATTTGGACTTTGTTGTTCAAACGTTGTTAATACATATGGCGTTTTATTCATAAATATTGCAATACGCAGTTTAGTTGAGCGGTCCTCTTCACGATTTTAGTTAGAAAGAAATACGAGCAGAAGCAGATGTACACTTGCGTCAAGTAGGTGAGAACACACTATCTAGAAAAAAATGTTTTAAATAAAATAAATCCAATAGAACGTTGTATCTACAACAAGAACAAACCCAGAATAACCTTACAAATCGGGTCTGAGGAGGATAGTGCATACACAGACCTTGTCCTTATCAGGTGAAGATCGAGGGGCTATATCTGCTAGACCATCGGCTCAAAAAAAGGTAAAAAAAAAAGAGAAAGAAAGAAACAATTTAAAAGTTTGGAGCCGCCTATACTACGAGGGACTTGATTTATGATATGGTGTTGACTGATTATAATTACTTAGCTACAAGGATAAAGCTATAAAGGGTGTTAATTGATACCCTTTCGTCGAAAAATTACACTTGTAGATATATATTTTTTAATTATATATATACTGTATGTTAGGTTTGTGAGCCAGGCAAATTGTAGGTACCAATTTGACCTCTTCGAAAATGTGCAATTTATTTGGAAATTAGCAGTATCCACCACTTCTTACAAGCTTATTATTTTCACGCCACCGAGGTAATGGAGTCGTGAACATAATTTTCTCTTATCACTAAAAGAATGGTTATCACACATAAGAATCTTGAGAGAATAGAAGTCCAGGCTGCAAAGAAAGGCTAAAACTCAGTGTGAGTTTTCAAATGGCCTGTCTTCTTTCGGTTGACATAATATAATTATTTTGAAGCATAATATATTAGTAGTATGATTGTTAGAGTCAATGTTTTCATTTAATTTACTTTAAAGGCTAATATACTATCTATATTGCGGTCTGTTCCTTCTCATCAAAAGGTGAAGTTCGTGGATTTTAGTGAAAAAGAAAGGCACTTAATTCCTCTTGCTATAAGAATGGCAAGCAAGCTTCTAGTATTATTCCATAATACTTTCCAAGTAGATGACAGATATTTAGGGATATTTGAGATAGCACATTAGATATATAAGATTAACGATATTATGTGCTTGATTTTCCTCTGAAAATGGTGCTTTCCGCGTCCTCTCTGTTGTAAGAATTTTCCTCCCTTAAACCGGAATATGAACAAAGGGAACCTTAAAGTAACGGTAAAGTTGTATTCGTGTGATTTATAGGTCATTAGTCAAGAGTTCGAGCCGTAAAATCATTTATTAATGCTTGTATTAGGGTATATAGGCTGCCTACGTTACACCTCCCCGAATCCTATATAAAGAGGACTATTAATATTATATTCTGTCCTATGAGATCTATGATTTTCACTAGTGAAAAGACAAAAGTTCAAATCTTTCTGATAACACAATATAAACGTGAGAAGTTGTATATCCAGCTATTGCAGAAGTAATATCACTTATATCCACATATAGTATAATAGAACTTTATATACTATCTGCGGTAACTTAGCATGTGATAGTTGCATGTACCATTTGTACGTATCAAATTACCAATTACTATTATCTTATAAGTTATATGATTGTATAAATAATTTGTATATTCTCAACGCAATAAAACTTAAATCTTACCAGTAAGGGTTCGTTCATGTATTTCATATGATTTGTTCTACGTACTATATGTGTTGTTAGGATCGATTCACTCAAACACTCTGAACTGATGAAGAAGATGAAGAAATTTTGAAGAGAGAAAAGTTAAGATAGAGAGACTTATTTCGTGATAACACCCTGTTAGAGTAAACTTCCACGGCGGCGGGATATATATATATATATATATATATATATATATATATATATATATTAATAAT
>MCJB01022173.1:384046-414001 GCA_002018475.1 Nicotiana obtusifolia | reverse complement strand
GTCGGCAGCAAAGTGACAAAATTCCTTGAAGATAACAAGATTAAAAGAATCCTATCAACGCCCTACCACCCTAGCAGGAATGGACAAGCCGAATCTACCAACAAAAAAATACTTCGAAATCTCAAAAAGAGGTTAACCGATGCGAAGGGGAAATGGAAGGAAATATTGCCCGAAGTCCTGTGGGAATATCGCACGACCGAGAAATCGAGCACAGGAGCCACTCCTTTTTCCCTGGTTTACGGTGCTGAAGCTTTGACACCGGTCGAAGTTGGTGAACCGAGTGTTAGATTCCGCTATGCGACCGAAGAATCGAACCACGAGGCTATGAATACGAATTTGGAACTATTGGATGAAAGAAAGGAAGCTGCCCTCGTCCGATTGGCCGCTCAAACACAAAAGATCGAAAGATACTACAACAGGAGAACCCATCTTCGACACTTCAACATCGAAGATTTAGTACTTAGGAAGGTCACACCCAACACACGAAATCCGAATGAAGGGAAATTGGGACCGAACTGGGAAGGACCTTACTCTGTCATAAAAATCACCGGAAAGGGATCCTACAAGCTTGGAACAGTGGATGGCAAACAACTACCAAACAAATGGAACATAAGTCACTTGAAACGGTACTACTGCTAAGGTACGATCCTTCATTCCTTATTATTATTTGTTTTTATTCTACATCGGCAAACTAACTTTTGCAGGTACCAAATAAAGTTGCCTTGAATCAGGGAGTACGGGATATTAGGACTGAAAGCACGCGCTGCACGCTTTTTCCCTTGAACCGATTTTGTCCCAAACTAGGTTTTACGACAAGGTTTTTAACGAGACAACCAGTAAATCGTGCTAACTTAGATTTGAAGGCCAATAAAAATTTGGTAACAACAATATTCGATGTGAATCATCAATCGACCTCAAATATTGGAGGGCTGCTTGACTACTTTAGCTTGGGAAAACATCTCTAGAATCAAAGATCATTAGGATTCAATGTAAGGGTCAAACGGTCAAAGGAACCGTGCCCAGATAGATTGATCGAAGCCCAGCTTTAATTGTACAAGCACATGAACGAGAATAAAGATCTCTTATATACAAATATCTTATGTCCGATCAGACAAGCCTAAGGGCCACTTTAGTTTTTATTCAAATAAACATTGTTTCACTTGGGGACTCACCGAAAAGCAAACTTACTCGAGGGGGAATAAGACATACTAAGGCAAACCCTGATCCTTAATAGGCTACGTCCATTTTGAGTTAATAAAACTCGAGGGGAAATAAGACCTACTAAGGCAAACCCCGATCCTTAATAGGCTACGACCATTCCAAATTAATAAAACTCGAGGGTAAGTAAGACCTACCAAGGCAAACCCCAATCCTTAAAAGGCTAAGGCCATTTCGAGTAAACAAAACTCGAAGGGAAGCAAGGCCTACTAAGGCTAACCTCAGACCTTAAAAAGCTAAGGTCATCCCGAGTTAATGAAATTCTAAGGGGAATAAGGTCTACTAAGGCAAACCCCATAACCTTAAAAGGCGAAGGACATCCGAGTTAAATGAACTCGAGGGGGAACCTGCTAAGGCAAATCCGAAGTTTTCAGTGTCTAAGGTTGAATCGAGCCAATAGAATTCGAGGGGACAAAAAATTCATTGAACCAAACCCTCAGTTTTAAGGCTAAGAGTTATGCCAAGTCAATGATATGATTGAAAGCTAAGGAAAGGAGGAAATAAAAAAGTGCAATGAAGTATATTTACAAAAGTGGACACTTCATTACATAGCAAAAGAAAGGAAAAGAAAGGGACACCTCAGTCTTCAGAGCTCTCAGAATCATCCTCCTCTGGGAAAGCTAACCTTCTGGCTTCGATCTCGGCTTTTTTGGAATCTTCGATCTCTGCCGATAGATCAAAGCCTCGATCATGGATCTCTTCAAGGACAAGACGGCAAGATTGCCACTTCATGTGATCAACCATATTTATTGATTGATCTTGAGCGGCCTCGACATCGGCCTTGTACTGGGCCACCAGCTCATCGGCCTCGGCTTTGATTACAGCAGCCTCTGACTTAGCCATTTGCAGCTTGTTGGTTATAGCATTTCGATCCGAGGTAATCACGCTGACTTGAGACTGGAGTTCATCGGTGCTCCTAGTCAGAGCCTCGATCCTCCCATTTGCTTTCCCCAGTTGAGCCTCTACTGAAACTAACTGAGCATGGAAGGCCTCTTTTTCTGAAGCTAGCCGATCCGTCTTGTTCCTCCATTCGTCGGCTTCAGTTCTAGCCGTGCTTACCTCAGATCGGAGTTGGTTGATTTGATTGAGATGTTGCCCCACCTTCTCGACCAAGCCGGAATTGTCTTTCCGGACGAGATCTAATTCGGCCCGAAGGTTCATCATCTCCCCTTCGAGCCATCGCAGCGTCCGATTCTTCCCGATGGCGAATGAAAGCCTCATGGTGAAGTACGGAGGCCTGCAAACACAAAATGACATATTACAGTTAGCTAAAGTTTCAAAGTGCAAAACAATAAATACCAGACATGGCTTATAAGAAAATTACGCTATTCAATGCTTGCTGAGCTTCGTTGAACAAGCAGGATGCATCCACTTCATTCATCTTGGCCTGATCTTCTTCAGTCACCAAACACCGAAGATAGCTGGCCACACCTACAGGAGTGGAAAGGACCTTATCATCTTTCGGAATGGCAAAGGATATGATCCGTTTCCGATCAGGGTATGAACTCGGAGCAGGAAATCTGCCGACCAACTTCGGACCGAAAGAAACCTCGCTCGTGCCGGAGGATGAACTTTTCCTCGGTACTTCTAGGTTGCCGAGCCCAAAGGTATCTTTCGTGGACGCCGAATCCACGCCATCGAAGAAACCACGGAAAGGGCCTTCCCGTACATGGCCCCCGCCCGGGGAATGTTCTTTAGCTTCTTGGGCCTCGTTGAGTGTCGATTCCGAGAAGGAAGGAGAGTCTATCAACTCTATGGGGCCTAAGACTCCCTGCGAAACCCTCCTTGCCTTGGGAGAAGCCCATGTTCTTGCCCCCATCTCAGAGCCCCCGACTCGATGAAGGTCTGTTTCATCAGCTCTCCGCTCGAGGACTCTTCGTCCTTCAGTTTGGGATAGCCCACTAGCCACAAAATCGAAATCTTCATCTTCTTCGGACTCGTCCCTCAATCGACGAAGGAAGTCCGAAGACAATATTCGATCCCCAATATTGCTCTTGGGCTTGCAAGCTATTCTCTTTTTTTCGGGCTCCGAAGAATCGAGGGATTCTTTCCTCTTCTTCTCTTTCTCCTGCGTCGAAGTAGGGGGCTCGCAGGGAAAACCTCATCACCTGTGGACGCAGGCCTCATTTCAACGTCCTTTGATAAAACTGCAAAGGGAGAGTGGAATGAATTAGAAGTCAATAACCTAAAATGTTGAGCTCGAGTTTAACCTGTCTCACCATGGAGTCGGGCCTCCCATCGGCCCTTCGAGAGCTCACGCCAAGCGCGTTCTGAATAAGGTCTTTGGGACACTATTTTTTCAACCCATTCCTTCAGATGGGGAATCGCGGACGGCATCCGAGATACGGCTACATCATATGAAATTGGTTATTAATGTGACAATAGGAAAAATATTGAACAAATTGAGAGATAGGGAAATACTTACGGTTCATGTTCCATTTCTCGGGAAAAGGCATATCTTCGGCCGGTATCAGATCCGACGTCTTCACCCAAACATATCGGCCCAACCAGCCCCGATCTCTATCCTCATCGATGCTAAAGAAGGGGGCTTTGCTCGCGCAGCGAGCAAGTTTTATTAATCCCCCTTGGTAAAGTCGGGGACTGTACAACCGTAGAAGATGATCGACGGTAAAAGGATGCCCGTCGATCATGTTTACGAAAAAACAAAGAAGAATGACTATTCTCCAGAAAGAAGGATGGATCTGACCTAGTCACTTCGTACCTTTTACAAAAGGCAATGATGACCGGGTCCAAAGGACCCAATATGAAGGGGTAAGTGTAAACACTTAAATAACCCTCCCACGTGGGTGGTGATCGCCTCTTCTGGTGAGGGAACGACCACACACTTGCCGATCCAGTTACAGTCCTCCTTGACCTTGTTGAGGACCTTGTCAGTAATCGAACAAATGTATCTCGTAGCCGGCTCGCACCAGCCCGGTATTGAAGAGGTCTTATCTACTTTGAAGTCTGCTCCGATTGAATATCCGGTCAGTACAAACACCTTCAAATGAGGCTCAGCCGCGGTTTCCTCAACATCAACGGGTTGAGTGTCTTCAATGGGTTGGGAGGAAGAAGGAGTCTGCCTCTGAGGTACAGATTTAGAGGTCTTCGCCATTGTCGTTAAAAGATAAAGAAGTTGGAGGATGCAGGTGACAGAGAAGTACAAAACGGAGGTCACTTGCGAGAAAACTTCAGAGAGGTTGAAGAAAGGAATGGTGCTATTTTTGAGACAACTTAAACGGCTGAGCATGAAGATGAAGAGGGGTATTTATGATCTCTCAAAAGCGGCGCCTCGCGTCCCAAAGCAGCGAAGCATTATTGGCGTGTACCTGATGTTGCAGGGGTTTGTTTCTGATGAGACATTTTCGATACATGCCACATACGTCACAATTTCACCGTCACTTATCAGTATAGTGGTTCGGTTCTTCTGATGGGACGTTTCGACTTCCGTGCCACATGCGTCATAAATATGTCGTCACTCATCATAACCAAAAAGTTGCGGCTCATATCGTTTCTCGTCATTACTCTCCGAAAAACGAGAGGACTATCTGTATGAGGTTCGAACTCGGGCCTGCCCATATATAGTCAAATTGGGCTCGATTCTATACGGTTAGTATCCATCACGATTACGACTCGATAAATCGGGGTGGAGACTAAACGACGTTGAGTCAGAGTACAAAGCCAGGAGGACCAAAATGAGTCTATCGAGCTCGATTCCAGGAAATGTTCTAGGGTAGGTTATCAAATTTGAATGACGAAAGGACCGAAAAATCTGTGATGGGTAAGTATCAAGGCCAGAATCTCGGCTTCAATCAATAAGACCGTTGAACCAGCAAATCAAGGGATAGTTTACTTTGTAAATAGATTCTTACCTTGTATAAAAGATTATCCCTCAACTATATAAAGGGGTAATGTAATTGTCCAAAGGGAATCTCACGAAACAATCATCAATACAAAGAAAAGAAAATAATTTTTATTATTTTATACATTACTTTATTCGTCTGGTTCCATTTATATTTATTGTTCATCTTGGAAGAATCAATCAAGGCCAGGATTATCCAAGGCTTGTGGTTTGCATCTCTTCTCCATTTATTTATTGACTTTAATTTCCGTTATATTATTCGTTATTTGTATCAAACTGAATCACATATCCTTAAAACTACGCATAAATCCAATTGTTATCCGAAATTTAGGGTAAACAACAAGCAAAATGAAAGATGGTTTTGATACAGGTTCAAGAATCTGAACCTGTGGAGAGGAGCTAAGGTTTTTGAGATTCAGCTTACTAAGGATGTTTTACACTCACTTCTGCTATGTTTAAATGAAATTTGCGTACGTGCTAATATTTGGTAGCTGAACCTTTTCGTTATTGACTATGCCGCCTATTCTTCATTAAACTAGGTAGTGCTTACTGCTACTGCATTAGGTTGCATTTTCATAAATTGTGGCCCACAACGACCAGGGCTTTAAACATTGACGTAAACTTATGTTGGGTCTGATCACATTGTTTTTCTTCAGTAGAAAAAAGTAAAAATCAAAAGGACAGAGAACTCTAGGTGGTTGTAGAATGATCAATGTTACTTGTGTATTATATTAAGATGTCAATTTTCCTTCAGAGACATGTTATTGATTTCTTTTTCCCTAGCGTCACAAAGCTTCGAGGAATAATTGACCTCCCTCAGCAATAATTAATAAAACTAGCACTTGCAAAATTTGGTAGGTTAATTTATCCGTAAGATTTATTACTTTGAGGCCCTAAAATACCTGTTAGGATTGATTCACTCAAACACTCTGAACTAATGAAGAAGATGAAGAAATCTTGAAGAGAGAAAAGTTAAGGTCTCCGAGAAAGAAAACGTGAGAGACTTATTTCGTGGTAACACCCTGTTAGGGTAAACTTTCACGGCGGTGGGATTTATATATATTAATAATTAAGGGTACTTACAATACAAGGAGAATAAACAGTACAACCTATGTATAGATCCCAAATAGTCTCAAACCTATAAGAGAAAGGTCTCCCAATTTGACCAAGATAATAGGTTTTCCTTTCCCAAATCTATGAGGACAATGAGTTTTCCTAAATCTATAGGGATTATGGGTTTCCTAAAAATATAAGGAAATAATTCAAGTCAATCACATATTAATCAGGCTCCACACCTAACAATTCTCCCACTTGGAGACTGATTCAGTCGTCCAAAAATTGTCCCAACATCATCAATATCTTCACCACACCGCACCATCTGTAGAAACAAACTATAGAAGACCAACTGAGGTTTTGTACAACCTTAGTTTCTCAATATCAACACATTTCGTCAACATGTCTGCTGGATTCTTTGCACCCTCTATCTTCTCCAAACACATATCACCATCCTCCACTGCCCTGCGAGTGAAACGGTACCGTCTTCTGATGTGCTTTGTCTTCGAATGATAGACTGGGTTCTTCACCAACTGTATGACACTCTGGCTATCTGAAATCTTCTCGCTCTGCTTCTTGCCCAACTCTTCCAGATAATCTGCTAGCCTTATTATATACTTTCCAGCTTCAGCTATTGCCACATACTCAGCCTCTGTTGATGAAAGAGCAACACACTTTTGAAGCCTGGACATCCAACTCACTGCTGTACCACCTATGGTGTAAATGTATCCGAATGTGCTCATGCTCGAGTCGACATCACCACCAAGATCAGCATCCAAAAAACCCTGCAGATTCACTTTGCCTTTGCCAAAACTAAGTGAAATACTGGATGTAGATCTCAAATATCTCAGAAGCCACTTAACAGTTTCCCAATGCTCTTTCCCCGGATTCGCCATGTACCTGCTAACAACTCCCACTGCATGTGCTATGTCAGGTCTAGTGCAGACCATAGCATACATCAAACTCCCAACTGCTAAAGCATATGGAATAATTGCCATCTGCTCACGCTCTTCAGCTGTCTTGGGTGACTGCCCCTTTGACAATTTTATATGTTTTGCCAAAGGAGTAGTCCTGGGTTTAGCCTCACTCATCCGGAATCTGGCCAACACCTTCTCAATGTATTGCTCCTGGGATAGATTTAAAGTGCCAGCAGATCTATCCCGAGAAATCCTCATCCCCAGAATCTGCTTCGATGCACCCAAATCTTTCATCTCAAACGCTGAAGACAGACTTGCCTTAAGATTGTTTATCTCCCTCATACTGGATCATGCAATCAATATATCATCCACATACAAGAGTAGAAACACATAAGAATCAGTGTATTTTTTGAAGTAACAACACTGATCCTTTTCAGCCCTGCAAAAGCCACTCTTGGTCATGAAGGAGTCGAACTTTTAGTACCACTGCCTCGGTGCTTGCTTCAACCCATATAAGCTCCTGTTGAGCTTGCACACCATGTGTTCCTTGCCCGGAACTACAAATCCTTCTGGTTGTTGCATATAGATCTCCTCGTCCAGATCACATGTAAAAACGCTGTTTTTACATCCATTTGCTCAAGATGCAAATTCTCTGATGCAACAATACTCAACAGAATTTGGATAGTAGTTAACTTCACAACAGGAGAAAATATTTCAGTATAATCAATACCTTTCCTTTGTGAATATCCTTTAACCACTAACCGAGCCTTGAACTTTCTTTTACCGTCTGGTTCTGCCTTGATTCTAAACACCCATTTGTTCAACAAGGCTTTCTTCTCTGCAGGTAACTCAGTCAATACCCAAGTATTGTTCTTTTCAAGGGAGCTCAACTCATCATTCATGGCTTGCTCCCACTTGATTGAATCCTCCACCTGTAGGGCCTCATTGAAAGACTCTGGTTCCCCTTCATCAGTCAGCAACAGATAATGTAATGAAGGTGAATACCTATCTGGTGCTCTAATGGTCCTTGATGATCTCCTCAACAGCTGCTCAGGTGTCACTTGTTCCACCATAGGTTCTTCAGCAACAGCGTCTGGAGTTGGTTGAGTTTCTTCCGCAACATCTCTGGGTGTACTCTTCTGCAACTCAATCTCAATTCCCACTTGCTTCTTAGTCTCTGAAACCTTATGCTCTCTGTCCTTGTATAGGACAGACTCATCAAATGTTACATCACAATGTCTCAGGATCTTTCTGTTCTTGTCATTCCAAAACCTGTAACCAAATAAGTCAGAACCATAGCGTATGAAGTAACACTTCACAGCCTTACCATCAAGCTTGTCTCTTTTCTCTGGATCAACATGAACATAAGCCGTGCAACCAAAAGTTCTCAAGTGTGAGTACTTGAGCTCTTTTTTTGTCCACACCTCCTCTGGGACCTTGAACCCCAGGGGAACTGATGGTCCCCTGTTGATCAAGTATGCAGCTGTGCTCACAGCATCTGCCAAAAACATCTTGGGCAGCCCACAGTGTATCCTCATGCTCCTTGCACGCTCATTCAATGTTCTGTTCATCCTCTCAGCAACTCCATTCTGCCTAGCCTTACCAGGAACTGTCCTCATCAATCTGATTCCCTCAGCTGCACAGAATGCTTTGAACTCTGACTTGTCACACTCTCCTCCATTATCAGATCTCAGGCATTTGATCTTCAAACCAGTCTGATTTTCTACTTCAGCTTTCCACCTCTTGAAAGTCACAAACACATCTGACTTATGCTTCAAGAAATAGACCCATACCTTCCTGCTGAAATCATCAATGAAGGTGACATAGAACCTGGATCCTCCAAGTGATGAAACTGGAGATGGTCCCCAAACATCTGTATGTACCATTTCCAACCACACTTTCTTCGGCTCTCTAGCAGTCTTTGTGAAGCTAACTCGTTTCTGTTTTCCCATAACACAGCTTTCACAAAGACCCATGTCAACAGACTTCAGGCCCTCTAATGCTCCTTTTGCAACAAACATCTTCATTCCTTTAACACTTATGTGTCCAAGTCTGTTGTGCCACAGACATGAACCGAAAGCACCCTTAGCGACAGCAATCATGTTAATACACCCTGCAGTGGTGTACAAGGTTCCAGATTTGGTGTCACGAGCTACAATCATAGCACCCTTCACAATCTTCCACGAACCTTTCCAAAACTCTGCTGTATAGCCTGTGCTATCCAACTGACCAACAGAGATCAAATTCTTCTTGAGAGCAGGAATATATCTGACATTTTCTAATGTCCACTGGTTTCCCGATGGGGTCTTTACGCAGACATCCCCCTTTCCTTCAATCTCCAAGGCTTTGTTGTCAGCAAGATACACCTTCCCAAAATTCCCAGATTTGAAATTTTGGAACAATTCCTTGCTTGGAGATGAATGAAAAGATGCACCAGAATCCAAAGTCCAGGATTCGACCGGGCTGTCCACACTAAGGATTAGAGCATCCCCAATGTCTTCTGCAGAATTTACAGAATCACTATCATCTCCAGATTTATGATTCTGCTTCTTCTTTGGTTTCGTACAGTTTGTCCGATAGTGCCCTTTATCTCCACAGTTCTAACAAATCACGTTGGGTCTGTTTGGAGATTTTCCTCGATTCTTTGATTTTGATCGGCCATGTTGATTTTGTCCCTTCGACTTGCTTCTCCCCCTTCGGTCAACGCTGAGAGCACTGTCCGATGAATCTCCCACTTCTCGTTTGCGAATGCTTTCGCTGAGAACAACATCACAGATTTCATCAAACTTCAACTTTTCAGATCCACGGGAACTGCTAATCGCAGCAACAACAGTATCCCAAGACTCGGGCAAATATGACATCAAAATCAACGCCTTAATTTCATCTTCCAAATTAATTTTCACAGAACTCAGTTGACTCACAATCATATTGAACTCATTTATATGATCGGCAACAGATCCATTCTCAGATATCTGTAAATTGAACAATCTACGCATCAAATATACCTTGTTCATCGCCGATGGCTTTTCGTACATATTTGATAGTGCCTTCATCAGATCTGCCGTAGTCTTCTCCTTAACAATGTTGAACGCCACGTTTCTCGACAAAGTCAACCGGATCAACCCCAACGTCTGGCGATCCTTAAGCTTCCACTGCTCCTTTGTCATGGAAGCCGGCTCTGCCTCAGTCAAGGGTTTGTGAAGATCTTTCTGGTACAGATAGTCTTCGATCTGCATCTTCCAGAAATCAAAATCGGATCCATCAAACTTCTCGATTCCAATCTTCGAACTCTCCATCTTCAGTGATCGTGTTGAATCTCCAAAGCTCTGATACTAGTTGTTAGGAACGATTCACTCAAACACTCTGAACTGATGAAGAAGATGAAGAAATCTTGAAGAGAGAAAAGTTAAGGTAGAGAGAGAAAAAAAACGTGAGAGACTTATTTCGTGGTAACACCCCGTTAGGGTAAACTTCCACGGCGGCGGGATTTATATATATTAATAATTAAGGGTACTTACAATACAAGGAGAATAAATAGTACAGCCTATATATAGATCCCAAATAGTCCCAAACCTATAAAGAAAGGTCTCCCAATTTGATCAGGATTATAGGTTTTCCTTTTCCAAATCTATGAGGATAATGAGTTTTCCTAAACCTATAGGGAGTATGGGTTTCCTAAAAATACAAGGAAATAATTCAAGTCCATCACATATTAATCAGGCTCCACACCTAACAATACCCTCTCAAGTTTTGTTTTAGCAAAAATTTATAAATAAGGGGGAGTAATTCTCTTCCAAGGATATAAAATGCTGAATGGGAAGGGAGTAAATAATCCAGCACCACTAGCAAAATTATGCTAAAAATGTATACAACTCCTCAAACTTCCCAAACTATACAACCGATGTAGAAGTTCTTGTGTATATTATTTTATTTAATCAAAAAGGGGATATCCATAATATTGTTTACCCTAAAAAATGGATAACAATTGAATTTATATGCGGTTTTAAGGATATGTGGACTAATTCAATACAAGTGATCAATAACATTAAATAAGTGAATTAATGATAGAATAAACAACCAAACAAGTTGTGGTGTTAGGTCCGAGCTCGAATCTGAGCTTAGGTATTGTTCTGCCCTCGATTCGAAGCCAAGTACTTATGAAGAACTATGCACCAAAATAAGAACTTTGAATAATTTTAGAAGCAGAGAAAACAAGTGTATCTTGCCTTGATATGCGTGTTATAGTGTGTCCATTGGACAATAAACTTCCCGTTTATATAGTAAGGCAGTTTTGCCTAAGTATAATTTTAAGAAAGGTAAAAATCTTCTTTTTCGTTAATCACTGATCCGCTGTCGATAGAGGCGGAGATCCATGCCGTGATATCCGGTTGGGCACAGATATCACGGCCCTTCATTAGTCATGCACAACCGTTTGGTTATGCCTTTCGAGGTCTTGGTGCCCGAACCATATTCGGGGGGCGTTGTCTCGATGCCCCCGTTCGGGCCTTAGTACAAGAGGTTCTTAGCCTCGATCCCGTTTTTATGAAGCTATGTCCTTGCTTCATTTGCCCCTACCGAAAAATTGAGGTGCTCACTAGCCCCGATTTTACCCGTTAAAAATAGTCCCCTCATTTCTTAGAGAGTAAGTTTGCCGAAACAATGAGAAATAACATATGTTCTTTGGTTCCTTCCTTCGTACGTTACAACCGAAATGACGAAGAACTTAAAATGTCCTATTAGTCGTGTCGTTCTGAAACTTTAGACATGTGTCAATCATCGGCTGGTTGCCTCCGAATGCAAAGTGCCGCTACCTCCCCTATAAAAGCTTCCACCCTTTGTTCTTTTTCCACTTTCTGATCAAGCTTCCACTTTCGAATTTTATAGCTATCATCAACTTCTTTCAAACCTTCATATCTTCATCTTTGATCGTCAAATCTTCATAATTGTTCTTAGGTTCTTACCCAGATTTTCTTCAAATCTTCATACCCTGCTGTTCAACCTTCAAACTGGTTCTTTCATACATTCATACTTTTTCTTCGAATTTTCAAATTTAATCAGATAGCAATGGCTAAAACTTCCAAATCAGTTCCCCAACAGTCTGCCTCTTCATCTTCCCACCGGGCCACGAATACCGAGGTAGCTGCTTCCGTGGTAGCTATTCCCGAGGTGGCTGCTTCCGAGGTGGCTGCCTCCAGGGTATTTGCCCCCGAGCCTCCCATGAAAATCTTTATGCCGGGGGGTTCTTCAATTTCGGATGAATTCAAAGTCGAGAAACCCTCATCCAAGCAAGACCGGGGTGAAAAAGCATTGAGGTATATATGCTCCGTTACCGAAGATGTCCTTCCCGTGGTCCGAGAGAACTATAAATGGGAAGGCAAGGACGTAGTAGTCCCCGGGCCTAAGGATGCTATTACTATCCACGTGGAGGGGTATTTAAGTGTTTACACTTACCCTTTCACATTGGGCCCGGTAGACCTAATTTTTTTGGATTTTTGCAAGAGGTATGAAGTGTGCCTTGTGCAAATCCATTCGTCTCTATGGAGGATCATGATCCTCCTTCATTATTTTGTGAATAACACTGAGTCTCATTAGATCACCATCGACCACCTGCTCCGTCTATACAGTCCTCGATTTTTCCGAGGGGGATTAATTAAGCTCACTCGCCAGGCCAGCAAGCCTCCCTTTTTGAGTATTGACGAACACCGAGACCTAGGCTGGCAGGGATGCTTTGTTTAGGTGAATACTGAAGACTTGATTCCTCCTGAGTTCATGCCATTCCCCAAGAAGTGGAATGTATCTTGTAAGTGCAGTCTTTCCTTAAGTGTCCATTTTTCTTCATTTCCCTTCTCATCATTCATATTTGTGGTTGTGCAGCTGTTGCCCGGGTTCCAAATGCGGTTCCCCGGCTCAAGGAGTGGATAGAAGGCATCTGAAAACAGATGTCATACTTTGAGTACTCATGGAACAAGCTTTTGAAGAGCCGATAGGACATGGTAAGGTTCTCCTTGGAATAGCCATTGCCGTGTTCTTAACTCACATTATACTGACCTTTCTTCTATCTTTTATAGGGTTTCCGAAGACCACCGAACTTAGGCCTTTGGAAGGGGATGAGCATGTGTCCTTGTCCGTTGATCCCTCCGTTACGGGACAACCTGGGGCTTCCACGGGGGAAAAGAAGAAGAGGAGAAGAAAATCTTCAGGCTCCCTGGGTCCCGAGGTGAAACCAAAGAAGCGGGTGGCTGTAAGACCAAGAAGAGTACCAGCTCTCGGGTGCCAGATTCCGGCTCGCTTCTCCGACTCAGGGATGAGTCGGAAGAAGACGAAATTTTTGTTGCCCATAGATCGACCCCTCCCGGGGAGAAGGCGGCAGCCGAGTGGGAGATTCGTGAGGTCGACCTCCCTCAGAGTCGAGAGGCCGATATAGAGACGGGAGGTGGGACCCCCCGAGAAGCCGCTTTTGCTCCGAAGGAAGCGATCGGTGTAATAGACATTATGGAGACGCCCTCCTACACCAAGTCCATGCTTGAGGAGGCCCAAGCAGGAAAAGAGAAGTCCAATGAAGGGGTTCATGGCGCGGACGACCCCCTTCATTCTTTCTTCGATGGTGTAGACTCATCCACTTTGGAAGATTTTTCCGGGCTGGCCGACCTGGAAGTCCCGAAGAAGGACATATCTTTGGAAGCTGGCAGGTCGAGTTCGAGACCAAAATTGATTAATCGGTTTTCCACTCCGAGTGTGGACCCTAGTCGCAAGAGAGCGGTTATCCTTACTGTCCCGAAGGATGCCCGGGTTCTATCTGCTGTTGTGGGTGCAGCCAGCTACCTTCGATTCCTGGTGACCGAGGAGGACTTGGAAAAAATGAACGAGGTGGACGTGTCGTGTCTTTTCAATGAGGAACAGCAGGTGCTGAACCGGGTAAGGCATCATTACGTCTTCTTTGAATTTCATTTAGGTTTTGATATCTCTCACAACTTTCATTTTTTGCAGGCCTTGGTACTTCACCACGAGAGTTTCCTCCGGTACCGTGCCGAGGTTAATCAGATCGAGCTCAAGGACCAAATTCGAAAGAAGGATATGTACAAGCTCCTCCGCGAGCAACAAGACAGGGCCGTCAAGGACCTTCAGGCCGAGCTGGATAGGGCTCAGAAGGAAGCTTCGGCCTTGAGGAGGGAACATGCCGACCTGGTCGAAAAGGTAAAGGTCTTTGAAGTTAGAAACGAGTAACTAGTCGTAATGGCTAACGACAAAACCTCGCAGGTCATACAGAATATCGACCAGATCGACCAACTACAAATCGAGATAAACGAGATCCAAGCCATGGCCGACGGGTGGCAGAGCAAAATGGACATGCTGGCTTCGGAGAAGGAAACTGCGTAGTCAAAGCTGGCATCGGTAGAGGCTCAAATTCGGGTGGCGAAGGAGAAAGCTAACAGGCAGTCCCATCTGAATGATGATCTTCAAGCACAGCTGAGCTCGACTGTTGTAGAGCAGGACGCCCTCGGTAGAGAGTACGAGGTAATGAAGTTCAAGTTGGAGACAAACTCTGCCGATGCCGAGGAGATGGTGGCCCAATACAAGGCCGATGTCGAAGCAGCCGAGGCCTGCCTGAAGACCAATGCTGACTATATGAAGCGGCTGTCTCGAAAGGAGACCCTTGAAGAGATTCACGCCCGAGGCTTCGACCTGTCGGCCAAGATCGAAGAAGCAATAAAGCTTGAGGACGAGGCGAAGAGACTTTCTGATCCTGAAGGTGCCGAAGGCTCCGAGGGTTTTGAGGGATCCGAAGGCTCCAACGGTTCTGGCGACGAGTCGGGTCCCGGTGAAGATCAGGCGTGAATCCCTTAGTACTTTTTTAGTTTTTGTCTTGTATATGTTTTTTTGTTTATTTTAAGTCCATTTTTGTTGGGCCTTTGTAAATACATTCTGGAAAATATAAAATTTCCCTTTCTGGCAATTTCGAGTCTATCCTTTTTTAGCATCATGTCATAATTTCTATTCTTGCAAATATTTCTAATGCTTTAGCGTAGAATCAAATGTAGTAACAAGTCGTTCGTTCTTCAGAGGTCCGAATGGTGCCTGACTTCAATGCAACTTTATTTGCTCGAGGCTTTGAAAACTCAGTGTGACCGGAAGTATTTCCAAGATGCTTAAGTGATTTTAGATGATGCTTATACCGAGGGTAACCTTTTAGCAAGTTTTAAATTTTTATGAAGGACTTATGTTTTGATTACGAGCTTCGGATGTCTCCGAGCCATTTTTTAGGTGGCCGCAGTATTTTGTGTTTAGGCACTACCTAATAGGTTTTGTGCCTCCGAGATTTGGTAGCCCGAGTTGCCCGATCTTTTTTCAGACGACAGTCCCCGAGTAGGGGTAGCCCTCGGGCTCGATAGTCCCTGAGTAGGGGTAGCCCTTGGACTTGATAGTGCCCAGATAGGGGTAGCCCTTAGGCTCGATAGTCCCAAAATAGGGTTAGGATCTATGTTTTAAGAGGCAGAAATGGGTAATAGCAAGGTGAAAACTTTCTTTCGTTTTTGTGTGTAAAGTACATGATCGAAATCGTGTAAAAGCTTGTATCACGGCTAAGGTGGCCTATGTGGGCACAATTTACTTGACCTTTTGGCTCTTACAATAAATCCTAACCACAGAGCCTAAGCTATTCAAGTAAAAAATTTCCTTCTTTCCTTGCTAAGAACCTTAACCTGAGGGTGATATCCCCCGGTATTTGAGGTCGATCTTGAGAGGACTCGGATACTGTTGATGCGCCCATTGACTCCGATTTAAGACTGGCCTTCAAATCTAAGTTAGCACAATTTACTGTTACCTTATAAAAAACTTTGCTGAAAAACCCATTTGAGACAAAATCGGTTCAAGGGCGAAAGAGTGCAACACGTGCTTTTAGACCTAATAGTCACATTCTCCTTTGGCTATTTCCTGCAAGTGTTAGTCCGATTCATAATATATAAAAAAGTAAATGAGATTGTACCTTAGCAATAGCACCGCTTTAAGTGCATCACATTCCAGTTGTTTGGTAGCTGTGCATCGTTTCCTGCTTCGAGTTTGTACGAGCCTTTGCTGGTAATTCCGACGACTTGATATGGTCCTTCCTAATTCGGTCCCAGCTTTCCCTCGTTCGGGTTTCGGGTATGTAGTGTTTCTTTTCTTAACACCAAGTCCCCGATCTTGAAGTGTCGGAGGTTGGCTCTTTGGTTGTAACATCTTTCTTTCCGCTGTTTCTGGGCAGCCAACTGGACTAGGGCGGCCTTGCGTCTTTCATCCAATAATTCTAGACTCGTGCTCATGGCCACACCGTTTGATTTTTCGGTCGCGTATCAGAACCTGAGGCTCGGTTCTACCACTTCGACCAGTATTAATGCTTCGGCACCATAGATCAATTAAAACGGGGTGGCTCCGTACTAGACTTTGAAGTTCTACGGTATGCCCAAAAGACTTCGGGAAGAATTTCCTTCCATTTTCCTTTGGCATTGGTCAACCTCTTTTTCAGGTTTTGGAGAATGATCTTGTTTGTGGATTCTGCTTATCCGTTCCTGCTAGGGTGATAGGGTGTCGATAGTATCTTTTTAATCTTGTGATTTTCGAAAAACTTGTTTACCTTGCTGCCGATGAATTGCTTCACAGTATCACATATGATCTCGGCCGGTATCCCGAACCGGCATATTATATGGTCCCAAATGAAGTCAATGATTTTGTTTTCTCGGACTTTCTCGAACACTTGAGCTTCGACCCATTTAGAAAAATAATCGGTCATAAATAGTATGAACTGAGCCTTACCAGGTATCCACGGTAGGGGACCGACGATGTCCATTCCCCATTTCACGAATGGCCATGGGGACAAGACCGAATGAAGTAGCTCTCCGGGTTGATGGATCATCGGTGCGTGTCTTTGACAGCCATCACATCTTCGTACAAAGTCTTTTGCATCTTTCTCCATGTCGATTCAGTAATAGCCGGCTCTAATTAATTTCCGAACCAAAGATTCTGCCCCCGAATGGTTTTCGCAAGTGCCTTCGTGAACTTCTCTTAAGACATATTTGGTATCTCCCGTCCCCAAGCATATGGCTAGCTGACCATCGAATGTTCTTCTGAACAGAGTCCCTTCGGACAGGCTAAACTTGGCTGCCTTCGTGCGCATAGCTCTCGATTCTTCAGGATATGAGGAAAACTTCTCAGTCTTCAAATAATCTATGTATTTGTTCCTCCAATCCCAAGTTAAACTTGTCAAGTTTACTTCGGCGTGGCCTTCTTCCACCACCGATTTCATGAGCTGTACAACTGTTCTTGAACTGAATTCATCGTCATCAACCGATGATCCCAAGTTAGCCAGGGTATCGCCCTCGCTATTTTGATCTCAGGGCACGTGTTCCAGGGTCCATTCCTTGAATTGATGCAACGTTACCTGCAACTTATCTAAGTACCTTCACATCCGTTCCTCTTTTACGTTGAACGTCCCATTGACTTGATTTACCACAAGGAGGGAATCGCACTTAGCTTCGATCACATCGGCCCCAAGGCCTTTAGCCAATTTCATACCTGCAAACATGGCCTCATACTCGGCTTCGTTGTTGGTCAATTTCACAGTTCTAATAGATTGCCTAATTATGTTACCCGTAGGTGGTTTGAGCACGATGTCGAGCCTGGACCCCTTTGCGTTCGAAGCACCGTCGTACAGAGGGTCCAAACTCCCGAGGTAATCCCCGAGGTCAACAATAATTTCCTTTAGACTTGGGGTATTAAGGCCGGCATAAAGTCGGCTACGATGTCTGCCAAAATTTGTGATTTGATGGCAGTTCGGGGCCGATACTCGATATCGTACCCGCTAATTTCGACTGCCTATTTGGCTAACCGGCCCTAGAGCTTGGGCTTGTGCATGATGTTCCTCAGTGGGTATGAGGTCACGACACATATGGGGTGACATTGAAAGTATGATTTTAACTTTCTGGAGGCGCTTAGCGAAGCGAGCGCAAATTTTTCCAGGCGAGGATACCTTGTTTCGGCCTCGCCTAAAGTTTTACTAACGTAGTAAACAGGAAATTGCGTACATTCCTCTTTCCGGACTAGGACTCTACTTACCGCCACCTCGGATACCGCCAAGTAAAAGAACAACTGTTTATTCGCCTTCGAAGTACAAGGGTGGACTCGAAAGGTACCGTTTGAGTTCTTCCAAAACTTGTTGGCACTTCGGGGTCCAAGAAATGTCTCGGACCTAACATCACAGTTGGTTTGGTTATTTATTCTATCTTTAATTCATGTATTTAACGTTATTGATCACTTGTATTAAATTAGTCCACACATCCTTAAAACCGCATATAAATTCAATTGTTATCCATTTTTGGGATAAACAATATATATATATATATATATAATTTGAGCCAAAAGTGTGCTAATAAAGCACACGGTGCCGCCAATGTAGATCTGCCACTGGTTATTTAATTGGTTAACATTTTAAAGGTCCTCCTATTTTCTTTCACAACAACCTATTTTCTACGGTAACTCAACTCTCCTCCCTCCCTTAATTACTTCCTCATCCTACTCTTGTTGTTCCTTTCTATTTTTGTAAAGCTTCATTCATTCGTCCCCTTTACCATTATCTGATCTCAAAACATCAAAAAAATGGAGCCTATATTCCTTTGTTTCTTCTTTCTCTTCACCCTCACTTCAGCACAATCCATTGATTCATCACCAAACATGCAGCCTACAGCTTCTTCTCCAAAACCAAAAGTAAACTCCCTAATTAGTCATTCTTCATATCCCCCTGGATATGAACACTCAGCAATATCTCCGTCATCAGAAACAAAATCAGTTAATTCAGAAACAACTTCTTATCCTCATTCGGGCATCTCTTTTCCTCCTTCAGAAGCTCCTTCACCCTCACCATCTAAATCAGAACAAGAATCAGAATCAGAATCAGAATCAGAATCGTCTTCCTTTGAACCATCAGAATTTTCTTCCATTTCCATTGATTCTATTTCTTCTAGTGATCAAGCAGCCGCCTCCGGTCTATCTTCTTCTCTTATGTCCAATACTCAAAACGACGACGGTGCAACTGCTAATCATGATACTACTATAAAGAAAATATGCGACAATACTGACTACCCTGATCTTTGCACCGCAACTGTTGCTCCATTTATGCGTGGAAGTGCTGTCAATGTACAAAGAGTACTTGAAGTAGCTATGAAGGCAAGCGATCAGTTTGCCAAATTGGGATTTGCAGCTGCGAAAAGAGCTTCTGAATCCCCTGCTACTCCCCCTAACACTAAGAAAATGCTTAAAACTTGCCTGGATAGTTGGGATACTGTGTTGTACAATTACGAGCAAGCTATTGAGGCTCTGCGTATTCATGACAGTGGACGTATGAGCACTATGCTCAGTGCTGCTATTACTGATATTTCAGATTGTGAAGATGCCTTTGAAGGTGTGATTTCTCCTTTGATTGAGTATGGTGAAAAGATGATCAAAATGACTAGTATTTGCCTAGCCATTGTTTCACAAATCGCGAGTTAGATCACAAAATTTTCCTGTTTTTCACAACACACAATTGATCCTTAATCACCTCGCCTAATATTTTTGTATTTTGTTGGTCTTTTATTATGTATGAGTAGTAGGATACACATAGGAACTGCCGCTTTGCAGAAATATAAGGGAAATAGGCTGAATACAGGCCACACTTCCCCTATTCTTGCATTAATAGTTTGTGCATCGGGTGCGCCATAACAACGGAAGTTAGTGCTTTATGTAACTTTAGCTCCATAATAACATTCCATATGATCATATCATGCTTCCTTATAAGGAATTCATTCGTTTGAATTCATTTGTGTTATTGCGTCTAAACATTTTGTACATGAGTTCGATTGCACCTTTTTATGCTCTAATTTAGTCAGTGATATACAAAGCAACACAACATTAGAGATATTACATAAAATCTAACAGAATAAAAAGATAGTTATATGTGGAACATTAATTCTTCATTTAAGAAATAAATGTAATTTATATTATACTGATGCCACTAGAAGCAAATTGGAGAGAGCAAATTAAAGGGGACAACTTTTTCTAAAAAGACACTTTAAAAATATTAATTTCTTTCTCTTTTTATTTTATTTTTAAATAGGATATTAAAGTTATTTAGAATGGCATTTTAATAATTCAACTTTTAACCGTTAAGGTTCCCACTTTTATAAAACTAGTTTCTCTGCACGTGCATGCTGAATCATGTAGTATATAATTTTATAATGTAACATTAATATTATTACAAAATTTTGAATAAATAATTATACATGAAAGAATAAAGTACAAGTTTTTGTGAATATTTAATATAGATCATTGTATGGTGACTTGTTAGTTGATGTCAAGATGATTGGATATCGTTTGAATCTATAAAGATGAACAATCAAAGTTTAATTAAATACATGTACTTTGCGTATTTTTATTTTATGAGGTACAAACATGTAATGAAGCGTATATCGCCTAATACTTCCTTATAGATAATATTCCTGATATATACTCTTTTTATTTGTTTTGGTTACTCTGTCATGACCAAACTCTTGTTATCAACAATAATATCCTCCTGAAAAGTGTTAGCCACATGAGAAACAATGTTGCGGCAATCCAACATAGGGATTGATTCTAATTTGGTTATCATTTTGACTGAACCAAAGATGGTTAGATGGACAGAACAAAAATAGTATAACAGTTATAACATAAGATCAGGTTATGTACTTTCTATAACGATTATTGTTTGATAGACAGCAATCTAAGGCCATTGTAAGAAATTTAATGTCAGTCGTCATCGTTGTCGAAATTGTCGTCGTCTTCGTCGTCGTTATTATTATTATTATTATTATTATTATTATTATTATTATTATTATTATTATTATTATTAATTCAGTGAGTATATTGAAATAATTTTAATTAATAAAGAGTATAAATATTACTAATTGTGTGACCAAGTAATTCAAACAACCTATTAAAGAGTATAAAATATATTTTGTTATTGCATACAATGTTAAATCTCTAAGAAAAACATAGCATTTATCAAATAAAAGTTCGTTTCCAGAAAAAATCGGGAAACCAATGATTAACTTAGCCCAACAATATGTATAATATGTGAATGTGACACAATAGCGAAATAGGCGAACGATAAGTTTATTGCTGATGTATTCAAAAGAGTAAATGTATGAAAAAAATCGATTACGTGCAATTTAACGTTTCCTATAAAAAAGTTCTATGGCTAAATAACAGAATAATTAATTTGAAATATCTAATTTTAATTCAAAATATAATATTTGAGATTAATTTTTACATGGGTTTTTTCCTTTTCTTTTGATATCAAAAGTATTAATTCATTATCTCCAGCAAATATTAGAAAATAATAATGGCACCTTTTGATTTATCTTTAACCAGTCAACTACAACCATAGTAAAAATTTCTTTTTCAGGTTAACAACTTTAGTATTTGTAACATGTGAAAACTTTAGTCTCAAATAAATTGGTGAATAAAAATATCTGAAACACAATATTATGAATAGATAAGAGATTGAAACACGCATGCAGATACTTGTCAATTAGACAAACAAACAAATAGATTGAAGAATCATATCAAAACTCACAGTGCAATAATGGGAGTCGCTTGAAAAATGAAGAGAAAGAAGAGTAGGCGCCAGTAAAACTCTGACGATCAAGCACAAAGAGAGAAAAAGCGAGGAATAAAAATAACTATTTGAAAACGTAACGTAAATAACAAGATGTAATGGCCCGGCCACTCGTGTATTTTAGACTCGATTTTTATGCTTTACATATGTGTATTTATGGTTATGCGACTCGCAAGGTTGATTGATGTGATTATAGGAGAGTTTGGTGTGATTTGGGACACTTAGTCCTTTGGTTGAAGATTTTAGTTGTAAGAGTTGACCGGAGTTTGACTTTTATATAGACAGCTCTGGAATGATGTTTTGATGGCTTCAATAGCTTTTGTATGATGATTTGGACTCAGGCGTATGTCCGGATATCAATTTGGAGGTCCGTAGGTTGTTTTGGGTTGAATTGGCAAAAGTTAAAAAGTTGAAGGTTTGGAAGGTTGATAGGTTTGACTGATGCTTGTCTTTATTGATATCGGGCCCGAATTGTGATTTTGGGAGTTGGCATAGGTACGTTGTGTCATTTGGGACTTGCATGCAAAATTAAAGGACATTCAGAGTTGTTTAGGTTGGTTCGGTGCAAGTTTTGAATTTGGATATGTTCATTAGATCATTTGGCTAGAATTGAGGTGCAATTCGCAGTTTTGATGTTGTTTGGATTGGTTGATATGTTTGGACAGGGTCCCGGGGGCCTCTAGTGTGTTTCGGGTTGAGTTCGGATCAATTGAAAACTTGGGGGAATTGTTGAAGTCTGCTGAGATTTGGTGCTTTTGCACTTGCGATGTTTGGGCTGCAGGTGAGGCGCAGCAGAACCGGTTGGTTGGCTGCATATGCGATGTTTGTCTAGGGGAGCTGGGTCCGCAGGAGCAGACCTAGAAGCGCAGATGCACAACTGTAGAAGCGAAAAATATCCACAGAAGCGGATGTAAGCTGATTGAGCACGGACTGTAGGTGCGGTGCTTTATCCGCAGAAGCGGAAGCGCATGTGCGCATTCTGGTCTGCAGAAGCGGAATTTTTGGTCTTAAGTGAAGACCGTATCTGCGATGCATTTTTCGGAGATGCAACTGTTGGGCCGCAGAAGCGTAAAGCCTGTGCATAATATAACTTGGTCGAGGGATTTTTTATTTATCATAGTTTGAGTTAGAGAGCTCGATTTTGAGGGATTTTGGAGGAAATTTATACGATTTGGATTGGGGTAAGTATTTTTGACTCGAATTTATTATTATTTCATAATCCCAACCTCGATTTTATGTTTGATTAGTGATTTGAATTGTAGAAATTGGGAATTTTGGTAAAATCCTTTTAAGAACATAAATTGATGATTTGAACGTTGAATTGAGGTCAGAATTGGATGATTTTGGTATGGTTGGACTCATATCAGGGTGTTATGAATTTGTGAGTTTGGTGGGGTTCCGAGGTGCGGGCCAGGGGTTGACTTTCTGCATTGACTTTTTAATTTTCTTTAAAAATCAAATCTTTATTATTTAGAATTACTTTCTGTGGCTTTTATTTGTGATATTAGGGTCTTTTGTCTAGGTTCGAGCTGTCCGGAGCTGGATTTATGCGAAAAAGGCTTGTTAGTGGATTGATTTAGCTTGTTCGAGGTAAATATCTTGCCTAACCTTATGTGGGGAAAATACTCCTTAGGTGCTAGCCCTGATTGTTGATTTCTATGATACGTTGAGTGACGTGTCCATGATGTAAGGAGCTTATATTCGAGCACTATGTGTGGTTCTGTCCGAAGTAGACTATAGGCTATTGATATGCCTTAATGTGATAATGAACTTAATGTGAAACTTGTGAAATCACTTTATGATTATTTGATTATGCTTATTTCATTGACATAACCATGGACATGTCTTATTTATTGAATATCCCTCCGCTTCTATGATTATTTGTTTTGTCCTCGTGCAGTTATTGAAAGTTGTGAACTTATACATTGATGACACTTTGGTACTATTGTTGTAATACTGTGGCACTTGGCCGTTATTTTTTTGTGGTAGCATGGCGCTTGTGGACATGTTGAGTTGACTGATTGCGGTATTAACACGAGGTTTTGCCGTGCATTTTCTTTTTCTATTGTTGTGCACGTGGCGAAATAAGGGTGGCGTTATCTCGGGTTGCCCACATGGCATAATAAGGGTGGCTATAAACGCATGTGGCAAAATAAGGGTGGCATATCACTTTATGTGCATATGCAGCATAGTAAGGGTGGCATTTGATGATGTTATGTGATATTTTAAGGTGTTTTGTTGTTGTTGTGATTGTGCTGGGAGGGGGTTGATGTTTCATTCTCATAATTTTGTCTAAAAGGTTACGAGTTGCGCTTATTTGAGTTAATGACAATATATGACATTTTATCACATGATCTACTTCTATTTGACTTCCATGATCAAGATGAGTTTTACTACACTGAGTTGTTATTACCTGTTCAAAAGGGGTTCTGATTATAGTTTTAAGTTATATTTCAATTATCAATTTTCTTCGATATATAATTATTGCACATGTTATTTTTCTAGTGAGTATCATACAACTTGAACCTCGTCACTACTCCGCCATAGTTAGTTTTGATACTTACTGGGTATCGATTGTGGTGTACTCATGCTACACTTCTGCCCATCTTTTTGTACAGATTCAGGTACCTTAGACTGGACTGATCGGCAGTGAGGCTTAGCACACATCGAGACTTCAAGGTATCCCTGGATGATCCGATCGCAGGCCTCGGAGTCACCTTCTTTTTTCACTTCTACTATTTATGTATTATAAACAATATTGTATTTTGATATTGATCTCGAGTATTCAGTTAAAGCTTGTAACTCTGTACCACCTAGTTCTGGGATATTATGTTGAGTGTTTGCCGCTTGGGCCTGTATCACTCTTAGTTCCCTTTTATGTTAAACTTTGTCTAGTTATTTCATGCTTTTTATTATTCTAAATAAAGTTTTGTGACCGGCTTACCTAGTTGAGAGACTAGGTGCCATCACGACTCTTAAGGAGGGATTTTGGATCGTGACAAGTTGGTATCAGAGCTCTAGGTTCATAGGTTCTACGAGTCATAAACAAGTTTACTAGATGTCTTTACTTATCTTCGAGAGGCTACAGAACTATTAGGAAATTTCACTTCTTTCATTCCTTTTCGTGCGGGTTTATTAATTTCCGAGCTTGAGCTTTTGTCTTTCTATTCTTTCACAGATGGTGAGGACATGCAGTACCAGATCAGATGAGCAGGCAATCGCGCCCTCTACTAGAGCTATGAGAGGCTGGGGGCAAAGTAGAGGCGGTGTAGGAGCACATGCTGCAGCTAGAGCACCTTCCCGAGCAGCGACTTAGGAGCCACTAGTAGCTCCAATTGGGAAGCAGGCACCTGAGATGCCTACTACTATCCCTGGACTCCAGGAGACTATAGCACAGTTCCCGAGAATATTTGGTACATTGGCTTAGGCGGGATTGATCATAGTTGCACCAGCTACTTCTTAGGCCGGGGGAGGAGCTCAGACTCGCGGCGCTTGTACTCCAGAGCAGCGGGTCCAGGCTGACCAGATTCCATATGATATGCGGCGCTAGCACAGCCTATTACCGCGGTTCAGCCTGAGTTGACGGCCTGAGGCATCAGAGGAGGAATAGAGGAGACTTGAGAGGTTCACGAAGTATGATCCTCCTACTTTCAGTGGCGTAGTTACTGAGGATCCACTGGGTTTTCTAGACACGTGCCACCATATTCTCCACACCATGGGCATTGAGAAGGTGAGAGAAGTAGCATTTACTATATTTTAGCTGTCAGGGGCAGCATATAGGTGGTGGCAGGCTTATAAGGAGAGTAGGCCAGCAGATGCAGCGACTCACTTGGACTCACTTTTCAGATATGTTTTTGAGGGAGCTCGTCCCACTGACCCTATAGGATGCGTGGCCCACAGAGTTCGAGCAGTTGTGTTAGGGGACTATGACAATGTCAAAGTATGCCATCAGGTTTAGTGAGTTATCCAGTCATGCGCCTGCTTTGGTTTTTACAGTCAGAGATCAAGTCCGCAGATTTATCGAGGGGCTCAGTTATGGTATTAGATTCAGTATGGCACGGGAGCTGGAGACTGATACTCCATTCCACCAGGTTGTGGAGATTGCCAGGAGGTTGGAGCGTATTCATGGTTAGGAGAAGAAGGATAGGGAGGCCAAGAGCCTTTGTGTATCTGGAGGATTTGGGGGCTCCTACTTTGGAGGCAAGGTCCGTCATGGCAGAGGTTTTATTAGTCGACCAGTTCAGTCTGCGCTTCAGGCCATTTATGGTGCCCCAGCTATTCAGGGACCTCAGGTGTCACGACCCAACCCGGAGGGCCATGACGGGCACCCGGGCCTTACGTGCCGAGTACCAACGTATATTTTATCTAACCTTTCTTATTATCTATAAGGGCCGACAAGATCAGTATGAATGGAAGACAATAATCCTAATCAACCAAAATTCCAGATAATGATATAAATATATATAACATGGCCTACAAGGCTGTCATGAAAAACTATACAACAAAAATAAATTAGCCGACAAGGCAGTCCCAACTATACATGAGTCGACACTTGTCTATGAGCCTCTACAGGAACATAACTGCTGCAACGCATACCAAGACAATAGCAAGTCCGGAGAAGGGATCTCGCCAGTACACGCTGAACTGGCAGCCTACTATGGTGGGGGAGCTTCGTCTACCTGTCTATCAGGACCTGTAGCACGACATGCAGTGTCCACAGATAAAAGGACGTCAGTACGAATAAGGTACTGAGTATGTAAGACAGGAAATCATAATGTAAGAACAGTAATGTGCATGGGGATAGAAAATATATACCCTGTAACATCTGAGTGCCTCTGAGGGCGACCTATCATGAAATGCCTGATGTGCATATACATACATACATATATATATATATATATATATATATATATATATATCCTTTTAAAATCATCATATACATACGCCTCTGTGCCCTCATCATCATCATCATATCATACCCCGGCCATCATAAGGCTCGGTAACATCATACTCAACTGATCAGTGGTTGCACAGTAGGTGCCATACCCGGCCAACTATAGCGCGGACTCGGTAGAATAAAATAGATGCCGGCTATAGCGCGGCTCAGTAGAGTAAAATAGATACATATATATAGTTGCACAATAAGTGCCATACCCAGCCGACTATAGCGCGACTCGGTAGAGTAAAATAGATAATGCATGCTGGACTCATTGGAATAACACTTTCAACCTTTCGGAGTGGCGTAAAGTCAAAGAAGTAACATCAACATCAATCCTCCCATAAGAGGGGAAACAATATAAGTACTACTACCTTCTAAGAGTAGAGTATCTTTGGAGGATCGCTCATTGCATTATGTACAATCAGAGTCGTACAAAAGAAGGAAAGGGACAGTCTCACATACCTTGTATATACTTCCCAACCTCAAGCTATGAAAATTTCACGACTCCTTAGTCTACAATAAGAGAAATGATACTATCGTTATCGTTTAAACGTCGTAACTATTATGTATCAACTGTAACCTATTTTGCGATGAAACGGACAACACCTCCCCTATATACATGACTTCATACAATTCAAAACAATAACCAAACAGCCCAATCAATGTCAATATTAATCATATTGAGCCTCCCAAAACAGTCTACGCACGAGCTAATCATTTCATACATACGATGGCCACCGTAGGCGTGTCAAACGACCCGGAAATGTTACGAAGAATTATTAGCCCACAAACCTAAATCTATATGGTGTTTCTCCACACCCTTATTCCTCCAAAACTCTACAAAACAGTAGTAAAACATGCAGCCCAACAGCAACACAAAACAGTCCACAAAACAGTCCGCTACAAGTGAATAACTCGAACTCACGGCTTCCGATCACCATCCCGTGAGTTCTTACATGTGTAGAACGAATTACCATGAATTCACAAAAGAAAAAATGTATGAAACAGAGCAGTAAACTTACCTTACTTGTTGGATAACTCAGCCCTTTCCTTGGTTCTTCAAACTCTAGGTTTCACCCCTAATTAGAACTTGAAAGAGAGGGAAAATCGATTAGGGTTTGTGTGGGATTTTTGGGGAGGGGTTGCAGGGGTTCAATTTGGTTTTGAAGGTCTGAAATAAGGGTGAAATAACTGAGTTTATATAACCCCTTAAAAGTACTCTCTTGGCCGAATTTGGGACTTTTAATTTTGTCCTCTAATTTTGGCAAGTAGGTGATGCACCTACTTGTCACCTACCAATCTGCGCAGGTCTGCGGAAATACAATTATCTCTATACTCCGAGATCGTATTGACAAACGGTTTAATGCGTTGGAAACTAGACTCATAGATCTTTAATTTGGTGGGTATATCACCCCATTAAAAGTAAATTGGGAGAAAAGCTTAGTGACATTTGACCTAAAGTATAAGTAAAATTATGAACGTAAGTTGCGACAACTTTTGTCGACTTTTGTTTCATAACTCGTTTGACTTCAAGACTTATGAAACGGGTATTATATGATTCAAATACCTTAAAACATAACCACTTGATAATATTAATCACCTCTAGATTTACCCGAAAATACGAGTCACAACATGCTTGATTCGTTTAACTTCTAATACTTGTTAACCACCCTTATGCACCCTTGCATCATTTAAGACCAATAGGACTAAATTCTTATCATCTCAAATATAAACGCTTCTCGGACCTACGTAGACTAACTTATGGCATAGGGTAACGTATACATATATGCGTTTTAACACCCTCCCCCCCTTAGGAACATTCGTCCTCGAATGTAAGGGTTTATGGGGAGTCTAACTCATCGTGGATTTCTGACAGAAATTTTTGGCTGCGTTTCCTCTATAAAATGGAAACTAGCAAAACTAGCAAGCAGTTAAACCCAACCTATGGCCTTACAAGGCTATACAAAGCATTATAGCTACGTACATTATCCGCATATCACCATTTTGTATTAAGAGTATTCTCAAGTTATTGCTTCCCTCATAGAGCTGTTCCACCTTCTAATGCATCATGTGTTCCCCTAGCATCCTCGTTATCTTTATTCTGGAACAGGTAAGGGTATTTAGACTTCATATCCTCTTCTGCTTCCCATGTCATTTCTTCCATATTTTTGTTCGTCCACAATACTTTGACGGAAGCTACATCTTTTGTTCTTAGCTTGCGGACTTGTCGATCTAATATAGCCACTGGCACTTCTTCATATGATAGATCCTCTGTAACTTGTACATCTTTTATAGGGACGACTCGAGAAGGGTCTCCAATACATTTCTTCAACATAGATACATGGAATATGCAACCTGTCCAATTCGTCGAAGAATTCTGTACGGCCCGATATACCGCGGATTCAATTTACCTTTCTTCCCAAAACGCATAACACCCTTCATCGGTGAGATCTTCAGGTAGACCCAATCACCAACCTCAAATTCCAAGTCACGACGTCGGACATCGGTATAAGATTTTTGCCTGCTTTGTGCCGCCTTCAGTCGCTCTTCTATCACTTTCACCTTCTCAATGGCTTGGTGAATTAAATCTGGCCCATATAATTCTGCCTCACCGACTTCAAACCATCCAAATGGTGATCTACATCTCCTCCCATATAGTGTCTCGTATGGGGCCATTTTAATATTGGAATGGTAGCTATTATTGTAGGCGAATTCTATGAGTGGAAGATGGTCATCCCAATCTCCCTTAAAATCTAGAACACATGCTCGTAGCATATCTTCCAGTGTCTGAATGGTACATTCAGCTTGTCCGTCAGTCTACGGATGAAATGCAGTGCTGAGATTCACTTGTGTGCCTAAACCCTTCTGAAAAGACCTCCAAAAGTTAGCCGTAAATTGAGCTCCTCGGTCTGATATAATAGATACCGGCACACCATGAAGCCTAACAATCTCCTTGATATACAACTTCGCATAATCTTCAGCCGTGTAAGTTGTTTTAACTGGTAGAAAATGAGCACATTTTGTAAGTCGATCAATTATCACCCAGATGGAGTCAAACTTATGATAAGAGCGAGGTAATCCAATAATGAAGTCCATATTAATCACCTCCCATTTCTAGGTCGGAATCTCTATATTCTGAAGCAATCCACCGGGTTTCTGATATTCTATCTTTACTTGTTGACAATTGGGACACTGGGCTACAAATTCTGCAATAGACTTCTTCATGCTATCCCACCAATACTGCTCTTTGACATCATGATACATCTTTGTCGAGCCGGGATGGATGGAATATCAGGATTGATGA
>MCJB01022173.1:299841-384026 GCA_002018475.1 Nicotiana obtusifolia | reverse complement strand
ATGGTGTGCCGGTATCTATTATATCAGACCGAGGAGCTCAATTTACGGCTAACTTTTGGAGGTCTTTTCAGAAGGGTTTAGGCACACATAATTGGCCCTGGTATCTCAATGCCCCATCTCCTCCAATCTCAAAAGCCGTAATTTTACACTGCTGAATGCTCTCTCTCAATCGTACTAAGATGGGATCTTCATATTGCCGTGCTTTTACCTTGGCTACCAAAGATGATTTTGATGTATTATGTACAGTAACACCTCCGTCATCAGAGTCTAATAATCTGATTCTCATATTGGCTAGCTGATGAAGCTCTTTAGTCAACCCCCATCTACCTACTTCAATGTGTACTAAGCTTCCCATTGACTTACGGCTGAGAGTGTCTGCCACAACGTTGGCTTTACCGGGATGATACAATATCTCGACGTCGTAGTCTTTCAGTAATTCGAGCCACCTACGCTGCCTCAAGTTCAACTCCTTCTGATTGAAGATGTATTGTAAACTCTTGTGATCTGTGTAGATGTCAACATGGACATCGTATAAGTAGTGCCGCCATATCTTCAAAGCATATATTACTGCAGCCAATTCCAAATCATGGGTTGGATAAATCTTTTCATACTTCTTCAATTGTCTTGATGCATAAGCAATCACCTTCCCACGTTGCATCAATACGCACCCCAAACCTACGCCTGAAGCATCACAATATACCACATACCCTTCTGTTTCTTTTGGGAGAGTAAGCACTGGCGCGGAGGTCAATCGATTCTTTAGCTCCTGGAAACTACGTTCACAAGCGTCAGACCACTGGAACATGGTAGCTTTCCGTGTTAACTTAGTCAATGGTGCTGATATAGAGGAAAACCCTTCTACAAACCTCCTATAATATCCTGCTAGCCCTAGAAAACTGCAGACTTTTGACGGTGTTGTGGGTCTTGGCCAACTCTTCACTGCATCCATCTTCTGAGTGTCGACACTAATACCCTCGTCAGATATCACATGGCCAAGGAATGCTACTGAGTTCAGCCAGAATTCACATTTGGAGAGCTTAGCATACAACTTACGATCCCGAAGGGTCTGTAATACTATCCGCAAGTGGCCCGTATGTTCTGTCTCTGAACGAGAATACACCAGAATGTCATCAATGAATACAATCACGAATACATCAAGGTAGGGCATGAATACACTATTGATGAGATCCATAAAAGCTGCTGGGGCATTTGTTAGCCCGAACGACATTACCAAGAAATCAAAATGCCCATATCTTGTCCGAAAGGCTGTTTTTGGAATATCCTTCTCCTTGACCCTCACCTGATGATACCCTGACCGTAAGTCAATCTTGGAAAAATACTTGGCACCCTGGAGTTGGTCAAACAGTTCGTCAATCCTTGGAAGTGGATATTTGTACTTTATAGTAAACTTATTCAACTGTCGATAATCGATTCACATTCTTAACGACCCATCTTTCTTTCGCACAGACAAGACTGGCGCACCCCAAGGTGAAGTACTAGGCCTAATAAAGCCCTTATCCAGCAAGTCCTTCAACTGTACCTTCAACTCTCGCAACTCTGCCGGAGCCATCCTGTATGGAGGGATAGAGATCGGTTGAGTGTCAGGAAACACATTCGAACATAATCCTGTTGTTGGTAATGGCCTTGGCGAATGACTTGCCACGCTTTCTGGGCTTGACTCTTGTGGGATGTGCTCAACCGCCACCGCTGCTTTTGTTGTTATTGCTCTCACCTGTCACTACGCCACCTTAGCAGCTGGGACCCCCTAACCATCAATGCTAAACTCAACCTCCCTTTCAGGAGGAAGACCTGGGAGTTCATCTGGGAGAACATCTGGAAATTCATTGACCACGGGGATTGATTGTAGAGTAGGCGGCTTCGCCTCCGCATCCCTAACGCGAACGAGATGATATATGTAACCCTTTGAGATCATCTTCCTTGCCTTAAGATAGGAAATAAACATACCTTTTGGCGTAGCAATGTTCCCCTTCCATTCGATGACGGGTTCACCAGGAAACTGAAATCTAACCATCTTCGTACGAAAATCAACATTTGCATAGCATGAGGCCAACCAGTCCATTCCCATTATCACATCGAAATCAACCATTTCTAACTCAATTAAATTTGCCAAGGTTTGACGACTACTAATCTTCATCGTACAACCTCTATCTACCCTTCTAGCAATCACTGATTCTCCTATCGGAGTAGCTACCGCAAGTGGTTTACTTATTAATTCAGGTTTGATGCCAAACTTATTAGCCACAAAGGGTGTAACATATGATAATGTAGATCCCGGATCAATCAACGCATACACATCATAAGAGAACACAGACAATATACCTGTAATAACATCCGGAGATGACTCGAGATCCTGTCGACCTACTAGAGCATATGTTCGATTTTGAGTACCACTCGAACTCGGCACTGCATCTCTACCTCTACCAGGACCTGTCGACTGCTGAAAACCCCGTGATGAAGGTCGAACTGATAAGGAATAACCAGCCATAGTTCCAGTCGGCTGAGCCATACCACCAGCTTCTCTGTTAGGATAATCCCGCCTCATATGGCCAGGCTGCCCGCAAGAATAGCATGCATCGGAACCTCGACGGTATAGTCCAAAGTGGGCCTTGCTGCACTGATCACAGTGAGGTGTTGGGGGTCTCGTCTAACTAGTATCCCTATGATATTGTGAGCCTGATACTCGCGAACTCTGGCCTGAACCAGAATAGGTAAATTGATCATACTGAGGCCTCTGAAAGTGTGGAGGAGCAGTAGCTATAGGTGGCGCCAAACTCCTCGAAGACTAGGGCCTAACACTACCTCCGAAGTCACCAGAATATCCTGCAAATCTCGCCCTCTTATGCTGGCCCCTATCCTGCTCCTTGTCTGCTCTTTGCTGGCGCTTACGATCCTCTAGTGTCTGGGCATAGGCCTGAATACGGGAAATATCCATGCCCCCTATCAAGGAGGCTGTCGTGCACTCATTTATCAGATGTGGTCCCAATCTGTTCACGAACAGGTGCACCCTATCGCTCATCTCGACCACTATATGGGGAGCATACCTTGCTAAATAATCAAATTGCATAGTATACTCTCGCACACTCATATTACCCTGTCGAAGGTTCAAGAACTTATCAGCTCTAGCTCGTCGTATCTTAACTGGCAGGTAATGATGAAGAAACGCCTCAGAAAATTCCTTCCACACAGGTGGGGGAGCGTTCGAACCCCTAGATCTCTCCCAACTATCATACCAGAGAACCGCTAAGTCCCGTAGCCGATAAGAAGCCAACTCTACTGCCTCCGTATCACTAGCATGCATAACCTGTAGTGTACGATGAACCTGATCAATAAAAGTCTGCGGGTCCTCCTTGGGGTCTGACCTGGTAAACACTGGAGGATCCAGATTAATAAAATCACGAACTCTCGCACTAACCGGTTTATCAGCAGCACCGATATTCTGTCTTTGAGCCTGAGAAGCTACCAAGCTAATCAACAACTGTACCGCACTTCGCATATCCTGGTCTGTAGTACCAGATAGAGGAACTGGAGATGCTGGGTGGCTTCTAATATCCCCTGGAGGAGAAGGAGTAAATGAGGTCCGAGACGGCATCTCACTCTGAGGCTCACTTTGGCCTTCTCTGGCGGGAGGCACCTGATTGGTACCCTCTCCCGCGGCTATATCAATATGTCTACTAATCACTTGCTTCCTAGTCGTGGGCATCGCTGAAAAGAACATGGTGAATATTAGAGACGAATACTTATGACTCAGCTCTGCGCACGATCTAGGTTCAGGAAAAAGGTAACAACCCTAAATGTCATGCAGCCTTCTGATTATAAATGTGGCGTGTTACACATCCATAATCGAGAATCTACTAGACACGGCTCATAGACAACCCCTAGGACAGACTTGCTCTGATACCAAGTTTGTCACGACCCAACCCGGAGGCTATGACGGGCACCCGGGCCTTACGTGCCGAGTACCAACGTACATTTTATCTAACCTTTCTTATTATCTATAAGGGCCGACAAGATCAGTATGAATGGTAGATAATAATCCTAATCAACCAAAATTCCAGATAATGACATAAACATATATAACATGGCCGACAAGGCTGTCATGAAAAACTATACAACAAAAATATATTAGCCGACAAGGCAGTCCCAACTATACATGAGTCGACACTTGTCTATGAGCCTCTAAAGGAACATAACTGCTGCTACGCATACCAAGACCATAGCAAGTCCGGAGAAGGGATCTCGCCAATACACGCTGAACTGGCAGCCTACTATGGTGGGGGAGCTTCGTCTACCTGTCTATCAGGACCTGCAGCATGACATGCAATGTCCACAGATAAAGGGACGTTAGTACGAATAAGGTACTGAGTATGTAAGAGAAGAAATCATAATGTAAGAACAGTAATGTGCATGGGGATAGAAAATATACACCCTGTAACATCTGAGTGCCTCTGAGGGCGACGAGAATATACAACCTGTTGTTGTGATATTATGGCACTTGGCGCTATTGTTTTGTGGTACCGTGGCACTTGTGGACATGTTGAGAGAATTAATTCGGGTGTTGGCTCGAGGTTTTTCCGCGCGTTTTCTTTGTCTATGATTTTGCGCGTGGGGCAAATTAAGGGTGGCGTTTTCTTGGGCTGCCCACATGGCGTAATAGGGGTGGCTATAAGCGCATTTGGAGAAATAAGGAAGACATATCACTTTATGTGCACATGCAGTGTAATAAGGGTGGCATTTAATGATGTTATGTGATATTTCAGGGTGTTTTGTTGTTGTTGTGATTGTGCTAAGATGGGATTGACATTTCATTCTCCTAATTTTTTCAGAGAGCTTACGTGTTGCACTTATCTGAGTTAATTACGATGTATTACATTTTATCACATGCTCTACTTCTATTTGACTTTCCATGATCAAGATGAGTTTTACTACACTGAGTGTTTATTACTTGTTCAAAAGGGGTTGTGATTACTTCTTTCAGTTATATTCCTATTACCAGTTTTCTTCGATATATAATTATTGCACAGGTTATTTTTCTAGTGAGTATCACACGACTTGAACCTCGTCACTACTCCACTGAGGTTAGTACTTACTGGGTACCGATTGTGGTGTACTCATGCTACGCTTCTGCACATCTTTTTGTGGAGATCAGGGTACCTCAGACCGGGCTGATTAGCAGTGAGGCTTAGCACACACCAGAGACTTCAAGGTATCCCTGCATGATCCGACCGCAGGCCTCAGAGTCACCCTCTTGTTTCATTTCTACTGTTTATGTATTTCAGACAATACTGTATTTTGATATTAATTCCGTGTATTCAGTTAGAGTTTGTGACTCTGTACCAACTATTTCTTGGATATTATGTTGAGTATTTGCTGCTTAGGCCTGTAATACTCTTATTTCTGCTTTTATGTTAAACTATGTCTAGTTATTTCATGCTTTTATTGTTCTATATAAAGTTTTATGACTGGCTTACCTAGTTGAGAGACTAGGTGTCATCACGAGTCATAAGAAGGGATTGGGCCATGACACAAGAGCAAGGTTTGTTACTTTGCTTTTGTTATTAGCAAGACGACATTGGAGTATATTTTTGAAATTTGTTTGGAGGGCTTGTGAAGATAGACTCTTTTAGACAAGGCCTTTTAATGATTTTGTCTTTTCACATAATATCAAAGAAACTATTTGGAATAGTAATAACTAATATGCTTGGGACAGAGGAGCAAGTTAATGTATTTTGGGAAAACGAAGCTTACTGATTTGTAACTTATCCTATGAGTAGATTCATATCAATAGTACAAATCTTTAAAAAATGGGAGATCGTTAGGAGAATGTTGTTGAATTCTTTTTTTGACACCTAAATAGATGGCATTGTAATCCCGCATAAACCAATTGTGACATCTAATAATAAACAACCGAACACCAACATTAGCAACTAATTTTGAAGGGTTGCATCCTTTCAAATAAAGTTATTGTTTTACTATTTTTTTTATAAGTAGAATATCTAAATTCGTTAGAAGGGCGTCTATGTAATTCAATAAGTAAAAATATTTTTATTACAAAAACACATAAATATTACTTATTAAAATTTTTGTTTAAGACATAGATAATAAAAGTTAAAGACAAAAGTATAAGTAAAAGAAAATAATGATTGTTGATTCTATATATGTAACTGAATAAATGAAGAAATCCTAACTCATATGTTTGTCACGACCTTAAATTCTCACCTTAGAATGTCGCGATGGCATCTAGTCTCTAAGACCAGGTAAGCCTAACATACACGAGGATATCAAAGAACAACGATTAAAAACATGAAATAAAGCTGATAAGTCTCATAATAACTTCAATACAGAACCACAATACAATATTCCCAAAACCCGGTGAGACTGAGTCATAAGCTCTATAGAAATGTACTAAAATCTCTAATACAACACTGTCTGAATAGAGGATAAACAATAATGAGAGAATGGCAGAATGTGACTCCGAGGCCTCCAAGCATCGAGCAGATATACCTTGACGTCTCCGAAAATAGCTGAATGATCACTAGCGTCCCACATAGGAAAATGTACCTAGATCTGCACAAGAATATGCAAATGCATAATATGAGTACACCACAACGTTTACCCAGTAAGTATCAAGCCTAACCTCGGTAGAGTAGTGACAAGGCCAGGTCAGAAGACCTACAAGGATAAGATAAACTGAATAGAGTATAATAAAGAACAATAACGGAAAACGAGGAAATGAATGATAACAAAGCAGTACAATAATGTAGGCTAATAACAGAATTTGTGGAAAGAAAGGCAACGTGAAGTGAACACATGATGAGAACAACAAGTAATCAAATACGTTCAAATACAAGTAAGACAATGAAGAAAATAACAAGAACTGTTCAACCAACAAGCCTTTTTAAAATGGAATGTAAAACAAGAATCACAACCGAGGTACCACGCCTCATATTCACAGTACATGATTGCAATCACAATCTTTCCTTATATCACCATGTGAGCCTTGCATTTATTTCGTTTTAGCCCCCTTATCTCACCACGTGGCTTCAAAAGATTCCCTTACTAGCAACACGTATATAAATCCCACCTTATCTCATCGCATGTATATCAACCCCTATCCTCATACCACTGCATGCATATCAATATTATAACACAATAATTAACTCGCACCACATGTGCCCATATGCCACAACACTTACCAAAATCAACAATACCATTGTTATCACAACATATAGCCCACGACTCAATCAATGTGTACAAAAATCTCAATAAAAACAAAATGGATGGCGAATACTCAACAAGGAAAATATCTCAATGATTAAAAACTTCAACCTAAATATGATAATGGCTCTCATAATTTCAACATCACTAACCCAACAAGAAGATAATTCATGAAATAACAACTTCAAGTAAGAGTAATTCAACAATAAGAGGGGTAACAAGACACCAAGGGAGGCATCAACTTCAACTGAGGCATATAAGAGTAATTACAACAATAAAGGATAGAACAAATGCTAACAACGTCAATTAGAGCATGTGAGAGTAAATTTTAACAATGAAAGATGTAACATGTTATAACAAATTCAATTAAATGCATAGAAGAAGTCTAAAAGGCTAACCCGTCAAACTACCAATAATGCCCCCGTACACACTCCTCACTTCGTGTACACGTCTTTCACATAGTACAATTAATACAATCAAACAAATCCTAAGGGGTAGTTTCCCCATACAAAGTTAGGCAAGATAGTTACCTCAACTAGGCCGAATCAACCCTCGAAAATATCTTCTTCCCTAAAATTCGCCTCCACACAGCTTAAATCTAAACAAGAATGACTTAATAACATCAAACAATGCAAGAGAAATCAATTACAATAGATAAAGCTATGATCTTTACACAATTCCCCAAAAGTCAACAAAAGCCTACCCCAAGCCGGTCGGGTCAAAATGTGTGTCTAGGTACCACTTCGCAATTGTGATACATGCATCGCAATTGCGGCACCTGAGACCCCGTACTAAGATCGTAATTGTGATACTGGTGTTTGCAATTGTATATTAGAGACACTAGCACACCAGCAGCCTGTTTTAAGTCCAAACCTTTCTGAAATGCATCCGAAACTCACCCCAGCCCTCCAGGCTCCGGCCAATATGGTGGCCGATGCCTTGAGCAGAAAGGCAGAGAGTATAGGCGGTTTGGCATACTTACGTGCGGCAGAGAGGCCACTGTCCATGGATGTTAAGGCTTTGGCAAATCAGTTTGTGAGACGGGATGTTTCAGAGCCTAATCGCGTTCTTACTAGCCTGGTTTCTCTATCTTCTTTGTATGAGCGTATCAGAGAGCATTAGTATGACAACCCCCATTTGCTTGTCCTTAAGGAAGATGTGCAGCACGACGATTCCAAGGAGGTTTCTATTGGATATGATGGGGTGTTGTGAATACAGGACAGGATATGTTTGCCCAATGTGGATGGGTTGCGTGGTTCGATCCTTGAAGAGGCCCATAGTTTGCACTTTTCCATTCATCCAGGTGCCGCTAAGATGTACCAGTATTTGTGGCAACACTATTGGTGGAGAAGAATGAAGAAAGATATAGTGGAGTATGTGTCTTGGTACTTGAACTGTCAGCAGGTGAAGTACGAACATCAGAGGCCGGGCGGTTTGCTTTAGAGACTTGAGATTCCCGAGTGGAAGTGGGAGCGTATGACCATGGATTTCGTTGTTGGGCTTCCACGGACTTCGTAGAAATTTGACGCAGTGTGGGTCATTATGGATAGGCCGACCAAGTCGGCATATTTAATTCTGGTGGTGACTACCTATTATTTGGAGCATCTGGCTTAGATCTATGTCTGCGAGGTTGTTCGTCTCCATGGTGTGCCGATTTCCATTATCTCCGACCGAGGCACATAGTTCACATTGCATTTTCTGGAGAGCCGTGCAGCGTGAGTTAGACACACGGGGTTGAATTGAGTACAACATTTCACCCATAGATGAACGGGTAGTCCAAGCGTACCATTCGGATCTTGGAGAATATCCTACGTGCCTGTGTTATAGATTTCGAGGCTTCATCGGATTAGTTCCTACCCCTCATAGAGTTCGCCTACAATAACAGCTACCAATCGAGTATTCAAATGGCTCCTTATGAGGCCCTATATGGGAGTCGATGTCATTCTCTAGTTGGTTGGTTTGATCCGGGAGAGGCTAGGTTGTTGGGCACTGATTTGGTTCGGGGTGCCTTGGTGAAAGCCAAGTTGATTCAGGATCGGCTTCGTACAACACAGTCTATACAGAAGAGTTACGCTGATCGGAGGGCTCGTGATGTAGCATTTATGGTGGGAGAGAGGGTTTTGCTGCGGGTTTCACCCATGAAGGGTGTGATGAGGTTCAGGAAGAAGGCAAGTTGAGCCCTAGGTATATTGGTCCTTTTGAGATCCTTGAGAGAGTTAGTGAGATGGACTACAAGCTTGCATTGCCACCCAGCCTGTCAGCAATTCACCCGGTGTTCCATGTCTTCGTGCTCCGAAAGTATTATGGTGATCCATCCCATGTATTAGATTTCAGCTCAGTCGAATTGGACAAGGATTTGACGTACGCTGATGAGCTAGTGGCTATCTTTGACAGGTAGGTCCGAAAGTTGAGGTCAAAGAAAATTGCTTCAGTAAAGGTTCATTCAGGTTGAAATCAAAATACTTAGTTCCTTAATAGTGGCCTAGATGGCCAAGTTTGACTTGAACAAAAATTTTCAGCAAAATACCTCAGAATCGGGATTTGACGGTTCTAATAGGTTCCTATGATGATTTTGGACTTGGGCTTCTGTTCGATCGAGTTTCGGGTGATCCGGGAGTATTTCGGCGCTTACTGTTGAAAGTTGGTGCATTGAAGATTTTCAAGTTCTTTAATTTTTGTTTGAAGTAGATTTTGGTGTTATCGATGTTCGTTAAGGATTCCAAACCTAAGAATAGGTCCGCATGGTGATTTATGACTTGTATGTAAAATTTGGCATCATTCTGAGTTGTCTAATTATGATTCGTTGCGTTCGGAGCTAGTGGAAGAAGTTTGAATTTCATAAGTCGATTAATTTTGTTTTAGGGCGTGATTCTTAGTTTTGATGTTGTTTATTGTGTTCCGAGACTTTGACAAGTTCCGTATTATACTTACGGAATTGTTGGTGCATTTGGACGGGGTCCCGGGTGACTCAGTTGTGTTTCGAACCACCTGGAGCTAAGTCAAAAATTGCAGAAATGCTATTTCTGATTTCCTTCTTCGCAAACGCGGAGGTGGTATCACATTCGTGGAGAAGGAATTAGGGGATGGCCAATTTTTCACTTCGTGTTCCCAATCTGATGGTCGCGTTTGTGAAGGTTGAAGACCTTAGGCCATCGTGTTCATTGTCCCACGTTCAACAACAACAACAACAACAACCCAGTGTAATCATTTTCCTTTCGCGTAAGAGATATCAGGTCTGGGGGTCAACTGGTCCATTGCCCTTTGGGTTCGCGAAGGTGTGGCCACGTTTGCGTAGCTTTGGTCAGGCAAGGCTTCGTGTTCGCGAAGTTCATTTTTCAAGGGCCTTGTCAGTGCATTCGCGATCGCGAGGGCATTTTTGCAATCGCGAAGAAGTCAGGTCTGGGCAGAAGCTTGATTAAAAACGGGACATAGGCTCATTTTGTTCATTTCTCCCAACTCTTGGCCTGTATTAAAGCTCTTTGGAGAGGGTTTTTCACCTAGCATCTTGAGGTAAGTAATTTTTACATAATGTGAGTCTAATACACAGATGATGGGTAGATGTTAACATGTAAATTGTGGAAATTTTAGGATTTTGTTGAAAAACCTAGGTATTGTGTAAAAATGGGATTAGACCACGAAAATGATTATGGAATTGAGTAGAAATTATATATTTGTGTTCGTGAGGTTATGGGCAACATTTATTTTGAAATTTTTTTGGAATCTGGACACGTGGGCCCGTGGTGAATTTTAGGAACCTTCCAAATTGGGTTAGGTAATTACTCTAATATTTAAATTATGAACTTTTGAGCATATATATATATATTAGTTTGTACGACCTTTGGCTAGTTTCGGATTGCTCGGCACCGATTTGAGGCTATTAGTGTGATTTGTGGACCGGAATGATGTTTGAAAACGAGGTAAGTCTCTTGCCTAACCTTGTAGAAAGAAATTATCCCCGTAGGTATTTGAAATATTTATTTGATACTAATTGTGAGTGCTACGTACGCGCGATGTGACGAGAGTCCATGTGTCGCTAAATCTTGCTTATATCCGGGTAGACTTAGGACTTCACCATGCAATACTTGTATTACTTGAATCAACCTTGTTAGTTTAATTACTTGAATTTATAATTGAAATTGGATTTGGGATTTTATGAGACCGAGCTTCATTACCTTGAGAGTTGGCGGGATACTTGATCGTTAATGGAAATTATGCCTTCTTTAAGTATAAATCTGGTGTAGTAGTCGTTGATCGGAGTTTGTAGAGTTTCTCCATCTAATGTGGATCACAAGACTTTATTGATCATTGTAATGAAAGGTAGCACAACATGGGAGTATTGGAGTCCAAAGGGGTGGACTTCACCACATTTCAGTTGGTGGGAAAGGCCCGTAGATAGCAGGATAGCAGGTTCACCTCCCTTTACTTAGGACCAATTCACACGCCTCTTTCTGGAGAGATATATCCCACCCTCTCGGAGAGAAGAGTTGTGGGGCCAGTTTGAGCAGCTCCAGTAGGGTCAGATGTTGTTGCCGATTATGAGGAGAGGTTCTCCGACTTATCTCGCCACACACTTATGATACGCCCCACAAATGTAGAGGGAGTGCGGAGGTTTATTGCGGGCTTACATTATGGAATCCAGGTTACTATGGCTGAAGAGGTTGAGATGGGGACTTCTTACGAACAGGATATTTGTCAGCGGAGTCGAGAGCATGCGCCGAGGAGAAGCGGCCTCGATATTAGAAAGGATTATGTGGCGCTCCATCTAGGGGCAGATGTCAGTTTCTGAGGGACCAGTCTAGCAGGCCCACGTATTCGACACCACGTCCTTCTCGGGGTGCTTCAGTGCGACCCTATTTCAGTGCCAATCTGGAGAGCTCCTACCGTCCACCAGCTATTAAGGGTTCTTCCAGTGGGTAATCAGGCCTCCAGGGTCAGTCATCCCACGCATTGAGAGGTTGCTATGAGTGGGGGAGCTTGGTCATATGAGGAGATTTTGCCCAGCTTTGGGGAAAAGTAGTACAGCAGGGCCATCAGCCCGATCATCGCACCAGTTGCCGCACTGCCTATCTGGCTGGCCAGAGGTGGAGGACAGGTGGGTAAGGGACCCCCTAAGGGTTGAGGACAACTAGGTGCTGCTCCAGCTAAGTTCTATGCCTTTCCAGCTAGACCAGATGCGGTAACCTCAAACGCCGTGATCACATGTATTATTTCTATTTGTGGTAAGGATGGTACAATACTATTTGATCCAAGGTCTACATATTCATCTGTATATTTTCTATTTGCTCCTTATTTAGATGTATCTCATAAGTCTTTGGGTGCTCCTGTATATGCGTCCATGCTAGTGGGAGAATTTGTTGGTGTGGATCGGGTTTACCAGTCCTGTATTGTGACTTTCTATGAGTATGAGACCAGAGCAGATCTTCTATTGCTTGATATGGCCGACTTTGAGGTCATCCGGGGCATGGACTGGTCGTCTCCGTACCATGCCGTTCTAGATTGCCATGCCAAGACTGTTACCTTGGAGTTGACTAGATTGGATTTGAGGGGTTTATCTATCAGTACATCTAGCCAGGTTATCTCTTTCTTGAAGGTCGACATATGGTCGAGAATGGTTGTTTGGCCTATTTGGCTTATGTTCAGGTTACTACCCTAGAGACTCCCACGATTAATTCAGTGCTCGTGGTGCGGGAGTTCTCCGATGTGTTTCCTTCTAATCTACCATGCATGCCACCAGATCGTGATGTCAATTTTAGTATTGATTTGGTGCCAAGCACCCAGCCTATTTCTATTCCACCGTACCACATGGCTCTGAAAGTGTTGAAGGAGGTGAAGGGATAGCTTGAGGAATTGCTTGTGAAGGGGTTTAATCAGGCCGAGTGTGTGGCCTTGGGGTGCACTGGTACTGTTTGTGAAGAAGAAGGATAGGAGTATGTGGATGCGCATTGACTACCGCCAGGTGAAAAATTTACTATTAAGAACAAGTACCCGTTGCCGCGCATTGATCATTTGTTTGACCAGTTACAGGGTGCCATGGTGTTCTCTAAGATTGACTTGAGGTCGGGGTATCATCAGCTGAAGATTTGTGCTTCGGGTATTTTGAAGAAGGCTTTTTAGACTAGATATGGGCACTATATGTTTCTAATGATGTCCTATGGCTTGACTAACGCCTTGGTGGCATTTATGGATTTGATGAACCGGGTGGTTAGGCCTTATATTGACTCATTTTTCATTGTCTTCATCGATTACATATTGATCTACTCACGTAGTATGGAGGAGCACGAGCAATATTTGAGAGTTATGCTTTAGACCTTAAGGGAATAGAAGCTATATGCTAGGTTCTCCAAGTGCGAGTTCTGGTTAGATTTGGTGGAATTCTTGTGACATGTTGTATCAGGTGAGGGTATTAAGGTAGATACCAAGAAGATTGAGACAGTTCAGAGTTGGCCTCATTCTACCACAGCGATCGAGATCAGGAGTTTCTTGGGGGTTAGCCGATTATTATCGTCGATTTTTAGAGGGCTTCTCGTCTCTTGCAGCACCTTTGACTAGATTGACCCAGAATGCTGCTCCGTTCAGATGGTCGGATGATTGTGAGGCGAGCTTTCAGAAGCTCAAGACCGCATTGAATACAACACCGGTGTTGGTGTTGCCCTCTGGTTCAGGGATATATACCATGTATTGCGATGCTTCACGGTTGGCTTGGGCTGTGTATTGATGCCGAAGGGGTGAGTTATTGCATATGCTTCATGTCAGCTGAAGCATCATAAAAAGAATTACCCCGTACATGATTTGGAGTTGGCCGCTATAGTTCATGCTCTCAATATCTGGAGGCATTATCTTTATGGGGTGTTCTACAAGGTTTACACCAATCATCGCTGTTTACAACATATGTTTAAGGAGAGGGATCTTATTTTTAGGCAGCGCATGGGGCTTGAGTTACTTAAGGATTATGATATTACCATCTTTTACCATCGGGGCAAGGCGAATGAGGTCGAATGCCTTGAGCAGGAAGGCTGAGTGTAGGGGTAGTTTGGCATTAATTTCGGTGGAGGAGAGTCCATTGACATTGACCATTCAGTCCTTAGCTTATAGACTTGTGAGGTTGGATATTTTTAGAGCTCAGTCGAGTTCTTGCATGTGTTGTGGCTCAGCCTTCATTATTTGAGCTGATTGAAGCTCGGCAATACGATAATCCGCCCTTGTTGGTTCTTAGAGAGACGGTGCTACAGGGTGGAGCCAAGGAGGTTACTATCGGTGATGATGGTGTTCTGTGACTCCAAGGTCGCTTATGTGTCCCTAATGTTAATGGACTGAGGGAGACGATTCTAGAGGAGGCACACAGTTATCGTGACATGAGGCAGCATTAATGGTGGCTGCAGATAAAAAGGACATAGTTGAGTACGTGGCGAGATGTCTAAATTGCCAACAGGTTAAGTATGAGCACCAGAGGCTAGGTGACCTACATCAGCAGATGGTTATATTGGAGTGGAAATGGGAGCGAATTGTGATGGACTTCGTAGTTGGGTTGCCGTGGACGTTGAGGAAATTTGATGTCGGTTGGGTCATTTTCGATAAGCTGACCAAGTCAGCACACTTTATTCCGGTTATGACTACATGCTCTTTAGAGAGGTTGGCCCAGATTTACATTTAGGAGATTGTCCGATTGCATGGTGTTCCTATTTCCATCATTTTAGATAGAGGTCCTTAGTTCAATTCGCATTTCTAGAGAGAAGTACAAAAAGCGAGTTGCGTACCTGGGTAGAGCTAAGCACCGCCTTTCATCTGTAGATCGACGGGTAGTCAGAGCGGACAGTTCGAATTCTGGAGGATATGCTCAAAGCGTGTTGATCAACTTCAGAGGGTAGTGGGAACGATTCTTACCCTTGGCCAATTTCTTATAACAATAATTGCCAATCCAGCATCAAGATTGCTCCATTTGAGGCTTTATATGGTCGGCGATGTCGTTCCCCCATCGGTTGGTTTGAGCCCGGCGAGGCTAGGTTATATGTCACTGATTTTGTGAAGAATGCCTTGGATAAGGTAAAGTTGATTTAGGAGCGACTTTGCACAGCTCAGTCCAGACAGAAGAGTTACATGGATCAGAAAGCACGTGATATCACTTATGGTAGGCGAGAAAGTTCTCTTGAAAGTCTCGCCGATGAAGGGTATCTTGTGGTTGGGAAAGAAAGGCAAGCTGAGTCTGAGGTTTATCGGCCCATTCGAGGCATTAAGGCGAGTTAGGGAGGTTGCTTATGAGCTTTCTTTGCCTCCCAGTATATCGCGAGTTCATCCAAATTTCCATGTGTCTATGCTCCGGAATTGCCATGCAGACAGGCTGCATGTGTTAGATTACATTATGGTTAATCTAGATGAGAGCTTGGGTTATGAGGAGGAGCCAATTGCCATTGTTGACAGACATGTTCGCCAGTTGAGATCTAAGAATATTTTAGCGTTAAAGGTCCAGTGGAGGGGGTCAACCAGTTGAGGAGGTGACTTCGGAGACTGAGGAGGACATGCGGAGCAGATATCCACACTTATTCAGCGCTCTAGGTATGATTCTAGACCTGCTCAAGGATGAACATTTGTTTAAGAGGTGGAGAGTGTAATGACCCGACCGGCCATTTTGCTTTCTAGATCCCCGTTCCCCTATTCAAGACTCTCCGTATGTGCTTTTACTATTTTATGACTTTTGCGAATGGCTGGTTTGGTTTTGGAAGGGCTCGGATTGAATCGGAACACTTAGTTCCTTAATAGTGGCCTAGATGGCCATTCAGGTGATCTGTGAGCGTTTCAGCGCTTAATGTTGAAAATTGGCCCATTGAAGGTTTTCAAGTTCTTTAAATTTGGTTTGAAGTAGAATTTGGTATTATCGATGTCCGTTTGGGATTCCGAGGCTGGGAATAGCTCCGTATGGTAATTTATGACTTACACGTAAAATTTGGCGTCATTCAGAGTTGTCTAATTATGATTCATCGCGTTCGGAGATAGTTGAAGAAGTTTGAAGTTCATAAGTTGACTAATTTGGTTTTGGGGTGAGATTCTTAATTTCAATGTTGTTTTATGTGTTTCGAGGCTTCGAGCAAGTCCATATTATGTTTATGAACTTGTTGGTGCATTTGGACGGGGTCCAGGGTGGCTTGGTGTGTTTCGGACCACCCGGAGCTAAGACAGAAATTGCAGAAATGCTGGTTCTAGTTTCCTTCTTCACGAATGCGGAGGTGGTATCGCGTTCGCGGAGAAGGAATTAGGGGATGGACAATTTTGGTCTTCGAGTTCGTGATCAGATGGTCGCGTTCGCGAAGGTTGAAGACCTCTGGCCATCGTGTTCATTGGTCCGCATTCGCGTAACAGAAATCAGGTTTGGGGGTCAACTGGTGCATTGCCCTTCGCGTTCGCGAATGTGTGGCCGCGTTCGCGTAACTTTGGTCAGGCAAGGCTTCACGTTCGCGAATTTCATTTTCCAGGGGCCTTGGTAGTTTTCCATCATGATCGCGAGGGCATTTTCGCGATCGCAAAGAAGTCAGGCCTAGGCAGAAGATTGATTTAAATTGGGACTTAGGCTCGTTTTGTTCATTTGTCCTAACTCTTGGCCGATATTTGAGCTCTTTGAAGAGGGTTTTTTCACCTAGCATCTTGAGGTAAGTAATCTCTACATAATGTGAGTTTAATACATAGATTATGGGTAGGTTTTAACATGTAAATTGTGGAAACGTTAGGATTTTGTTGAAAAACCTAAGTTTTGTGTAAAAATGGGATTAGACCACGAAAATAATTATGGAATTGAGTAGAAATTATATATTTGTGTTTTTGAGGTTATGTGTAACATTTATTTACAAAATTTTTGAAATCCAGGCACGTGGGCCCGGGGGTGAATTTTAGGAACCTTCCAAATTGGGTTGGGTGGTTACGCTAATAGTTAAATTTTGAAAGTTTGAGCATATATTGATAAGTTTGTCCGACCTTTGGCTATTTTGGAATTGCACGACGCCGGTTTGAGTCTATTAGTCTGATTTGTGGACGGGGAAGAGGACTTGGAAACGAGGTAAATCTCCTGCCTAACCTTGTAAGAGGGAATTATACCCATAGGTGTTTTAAATTGCTATTTGCTACTAATTACGGGTGCTATACACACGCGATGTGAAGAGAGTCTGTATGTAGCGAAAATCATGCTTATATCTGGGTAGACTTAGGACTTTTCCATGCAATACTTGTATTACTTGAACCAACTTGTTAGTTTAATTACTCGAATTTATAATTTAAATTGGATATGGTATTTTATTAGACCAAGCTTCATTACTTGAGAGTTGGCGGAATACCGATTGTTAATGGAAATTATGCCTTCTTTGAGTATAAATCCTATGTAGTAGTCGTTGATCAGAGTTTGTAGAGTTTCTTCATTTCATGTGGATCAGGCCGAAAGCCTCGACAGTATATTTAGATGCATCAATGGTTCGCACTGGTCGACCCTCGGCAGTGTATACACTATTCTGGATCGAGTCGTAAGACCTCGGCATAAATCGTGCATGATATTGCTAGGAGTCCGATTATACTTGATATTTCTTTCTTGACCTGAGAGTTGATAATTACTTGGTAGCTCTTAAGTGTTAAAATTTGCATTTGGTAATTGGAGGTTTAAATTGATATTATGTTAAAGAATCATTAATTATTGTTTCTTATTGCATTGTTACTGTTGTATTTCATGCATATTTGTAATTCTTGTACTTTATTTATTGACCTCTAGTTAGTGTCGATGTCGATCCCTCGTCACTACTTCATCGAGGTTAGACTAGATACTTACTGGGTACAAGTTGTTTACGTGTTCACGCTACACTTTTGCACAAATTGTGCTGCCACTGAGATAGGTACATCTGGTGTCCGTTCAGGCGCGAATCCTCATTACCTGGAGGCCTAGTGGTGAGCAGCTGTTCATGCTCCGTTCCGCAGCACCCAGAGCCTCCTCTTGTTATATTTATTATTTCTGTCTATGTTGCTTCAGATAGTAGTTGTAGGGGTTTCTATATATTCTACTATTTTACTTGTGCACTTGTGACACCGGTTTTTGGGAGTTGCTAGTAGATATTTATGATCTTGTTTATTAATATCACCATTTTACTCGTATGTTTTATTTTATGTTCTACATAACCATGGATAATTATTCTTGGTTTCCTTGTAAATAAATTCATGACTTTAAAATAAAAAAATGAACAATTAAATGGATAGTTCATCGTTGGTTTGCCTAACGACGACGTTGGCGCCATCACGGTCTATAGTGAAAATTGGGTCGTGACAATTCGGGTCCCAAAGTCACCTTCTTTTATTCAAAATATTATTAAATAATTAAATAAGGTACATTTCAACTATTTAGTACGTTATTTTAGTAATTTAAATTTTTATTTTTGGGGTTCTCACTTTTATAATAACTAGTTTTTATGAACGTGCGTTGCACGTTAATAACTGGCATATAAATATTTAGTCAATTATTTATATATGGAACACCAAAAATAATTAAAGTATATATACTTGTATATATAGGGAGAAAAAAATGTCTGATCAGTGTAAAAATACTGATGATATTACCATACTGTTTTTCTTATGTTATTTTTATTTAGAAAAAGACAACGAGATTTTAGCATACTACATAAATTCAAAATAATTGAACATTATCTGAATAGACATAAATGATCAATTTAGTTAAGTTACTTATATAATATTTATATGTACTGATAGCTTTTCCATATATAGTGTGACCATATCTTGTTTAAGACTTTCTCGTAGATGATGTTTTCAGTGTATATTGTTGTAACAACCTGATCGGTCATTTTTCTTTCTAGATCTCTATTCCTCTATTTAAGAGTTCCCTGTTGTGCTTTTCCTATTTTATTACTTGCGGGGACGGTTGGTTTAATTTTTGAAGGGTTCTTGTTGAATTCGAAACACTTAGTTCCATAATAGTGGCCTATGGTGGCCAGATTTGACTTGAATGAACACTTTGAGTAATCAACCTCAAAATCGGGATTTGAAGGTTCCAATAAGTTCACATGATGATTTTGGACTTGGACGTATGATAGGATCGAGTGTCGACTGGACCAGGAGCGTTTCTACGCCTACTGTTGGAAGTTGGTGTCTCGAAGGTTTTAGAGTTTTCTAAGTTTTATTTGAAGTATAATTTGGTGTTATCGATGTCCGTTTGGAATTTCGAGCCATGGAATAGGTTGTATAGTGATTTATGACTTGTGCATAAAATTTAGCGTCATTCCAAGTTGTCTAAGTATGATTCAATGAGTTCGGAGTTAGTTGAAAGGAGTTTGAAGTTTAGAAATTGATTAATTTGGTTTTGAGGTGCCATTTTTTATTTTGATATTAGTTTATGTATTTCAGGACTTCGGGTAGGTCATTATATTTATGGACTTATTGGTATGATTAGACAGGGTCGCGGAGGGCTCGGGTGAGTTTTGGATTACCCGGAGCATTTTTGAGTTGGCAGATTTTTGTTGGTGCTTGTGTGCTGTGTGATCGCGAAGGATGTCCATATTGAACGCGAAGAAGGCTCCGCGAATGCGAGGAATGACCTGGCTTTCCATCACGAACGCGGAGGTCCAAGCGCGAACGCGAAGGAGGAAGAGGCTGGTTGGTCTGGCAGGTTTTAAGACTTCTCGAATGCGGCTCTGGGACTGCAAACATAGACGAAGGGGTTAGGAAGCATTGCGAGTGCGACCTGTGTGTCGCGACCGTGAAGAGGAAATTAGGCTGAGGAAATTTGGCTTTCACGATCACGAGGGACTTTCAGCGATCGTGATTAAGAATTACTTGGCAGAAGGTATTTTTATTTCGGGACTTAGGCTTATTTCTCTCACTTTTCACTTGGGTTGGACAATATTTGGAGCTCGTTTGAGGAAATATTCATCAAGCATCACAATGTAAGCGATTTCTACCAATTATGAGTAGAATACATGCATTATGGGTAGATTTTACCATAGAAATTGTGAAATTTTAGGATTTTATGTTGAAAAACCTAGGATTTAGTAAAAATGGAATTTGGACACAGAATTGATTATGGAATTGAGTACAAGTTATATATTTGAGTTCGTAATGCCATGGGTAACACTTATCTTCGAAAATTTTTGGAATCCGGGCACACGAACACGGTGTTAACTTTTATTGACTTTCTGAGTGGGGTTGGGAAATTACACTAATAGTTAAATTATGAACTTTTGAACTTATATTGATTGATTTATACATCCTTTGATTAGATTCGGGTTGCTTAGCTTTGTTTTGAGGCGACTAGTGATGTTTGAGAGCCGAATAGTAATCTTGGAAGCAAGGTAAGTCTCTTGCCTAATCTTGTAAGAGGGAATTACCCTGGTAGTTATTATAAATTGTTGTGTGCTACTTATTGTGGTGCTACGCACGCACAAAGTTATGAGAGTCCGTGTGTAGCTAGATTCATGTTTATGTCCGGGTAAATTTAGATCTACATCATGCCTTAAATGTACTATTTGAATTAAACTTGTTTGTTTGATTATAAGGATTTTGGACTGAGAGTAAGACTAGAATAAATACATTATCTGAGTCTCTTACTTTGTATTTATGAAATATTTGTTGAACGATAGTTCTGTGTCTTCTCGACTCGCATGTATCTTCGCGATTGAGAGAGTTCCTCTATTCTTATGGGATCGGCACGTTCGCCTCGGCAGCATAGTAATTTATTCTTATGGGATCGGGCCATTCGCCTCAGCCGTGTTGTAAATTATTCTTATGGGATCTTGCCGTTCGCCTCGACAGTGTTATAAATAACTTTTATGGGATCAGGTTGTTGGCCTTGACAGTATTGTGAGTTATTTTTACGGGATCGGACCGTTCACCTCGACGGTATTATGTAATACTAATCTTATGGGATTGTGCCATTTGCCTCGGCAGACTCATTTTTAATACCTGAGATTTGATTTGGTATTTGTATCAGTTGATCTTAAGCCTTCGAGGCAGGTTATGGCATTCCCGTGACTTTGTATTAATTCATGTTTTGAAAATTTATTATTAAATGTTTATCCGTATCGTTGCTACTTGTTATGTTCCATACCTTTCTACTTATGTACTTTATTATTTGACCACTAGTAAGTGCAAAGTCAACCCCTCGTTACTACTTCTTCGAGATTAGACTAGATAGTTACTGGGTACGCGATGATTTACCTATTCATACTACACTTCTGCACTAATTGTGCAGGCACTTTAGGTGGTCATTCGGGTGCGTAGACTCACTACCCGGGGACTTAGTGGTGAGCTGCTCTCCATGTTTCAATCTGTAGCACCCGCAGTCTCCTTCTTATCATGTTTATTATTTTTTCGTATTTAATTTCAGACAATAATTGTAGCATCTGTGCATATGCTATTAGATTGCTCATGCACTTGAGATACCAGGTTTTGGGAGTTCTAATAGATGTTCTGTTACACCCCATATTTCCGTATGTAAGAGTATGTTGTAAGTCAATTGATGTAAGCTCAGAAATGAGATCATCTTTGAAAGTACATAAAGTAAGTTAATCATGTTACCTTGGAGGTTACAAATATTTAAGATCATGAGTTACAAGTACCAAGAGGGTTGGAATGCTTAGAAGCTAAACTAATTAAAGAAAATAAGTTTCACTGTAAGTTGACAAGTTGGGAATGTTATAACATGTACTTTAGGGGTGAGACCATGGTGATTAACATAATAAGGAGGTTATATTATGAGTTATTTCATGCTTAGTTAAGCGAGTTGTGGAAAAAGTTTGCAAAGGTCATCACAAGTTACATTCATAAATGTGCTAAACATTAGGTCAAATGCAGCTGAGATTTTGTCCTAATATATTTGTAATTACAGGATAATCCACCTACCAAATTGAAGATCTACGAGTCTATTTTCTAAACGCATTAAACCGTTCGTCGATACGACATTGGAGTAGAGAGATATATGCATTTTTGCAAGACTGCGCAGACTGCATAGATGACAAGTAGGTGTATCACCTACTTGCTTAAATGAAAGGACCAAATATGTCCATAAGAGGGATAGTTGGGGTCGTCCAAAGAGCCATTTTAAGGGAAGATTTACTTCATACATTCCACTCATAATAGAGCAAAAAATCAGAGATACACCCCCAGCAAACGTCTCCCAAAAAGTCAAGACCTCAAGTTCTAGTTGGTGAAAACCTAAGAGTTGAAGAACCAAGTTAGGAGCTCAGATCTTCACCAAAAAAGGTAAGTATACTTCCCTCTTTCATACCTTTTTTCTGCTGGAAAGGTAGATAAATTCGTTCTCTAATTGTAAGAACTCACGGGACGGTGATCGGAAGCCATGAGTTCGAGTTGTTCTCGCTAGAGACGACATGATGTCTTGCTTGAGGTTCCAGAATAACATAAGGAAATCAATGGTGCTAGACAGTTAAAAGAAGGTTGTGTATAGTATTAATAGATATGTGTAGGTCGCTGGCTAAAGTATGGTAGAGCAACAACGTTTTAGGTATACATGAGTAAGGATAATAAAAGGTGATTGAGAAGGTGACGATAATAGGTACGGCCTCAGGGTTAAGGCCATCAAAACAAGAGAGCTGATGGTTTTCGTAAGTTATAGAAAGCTCTGTATAGCCTTAATGAACTCAGAGGAGTTCAAGACTAGGAGCATTTAGAAGAGATGGAATGCTGCCCTGGTAGGAGAATAAGGGTGTAATTGTGATAAATAATCAGAGGATGACATTTAGGCCTTCGATTGAGTAATTATTCAAAGAGAAGGGATTTCATGAATTACTTGAGATTAAAATACCCCATAAGATGAATCACATTGGGATGAGATGAAATACAATTATTGAAGTATAGTATCGTCCCTAGGTGGATCAGGCAAATAACTTCAGATGTTCCCTGCTGAGACGTGAGCCCTAGTGACAATGTATTACGTAAGAGGTTTAGAGTTATCAATGGTAGATTATAGATAAACATTAAGGTGAATCAACAATAGATGGATAAAATTTACAAAATATGAGATGAGATTAGGCTGTTATTCTTAAGATGAACAATAGTGAGGAAGCACTAAAGGACTTAGATTTATACATATAGGACAAGCAGCGACAGAGTAAACTGGAGTTGGGCAAAAGATCTCTATAATAATAAAATCGAAGTAAGTGTTATGGTATAATATGACCTACCCAGATGCAGTAAGGCCATAAGGAAAGATAACCGAGGCTATGAAACAAAATATAGCAATAGTCGTAAGTTCGACAAAGTACCGAGCGAAGAGCTTTAGTACACTTATAGATGCCTAGAGGGACAACTTGCCATAATTTTATATATATTCACAAAGTGAGGCCTAGAGATTTGCTAATAACCGGAGGACATATGAGAGAAGAGTCCCTTAGGCGCGCGTAGAAGCACAGAGTCTACAGGCTGCATGGCAGAAGGTAGCAACAATTACGATATTGGAAGAATTTCGACCACATGTCATGGTGTGAGAAAGAGGCCTAAAGGGGGAATGCCATGGACTTTGGCTTTATTTATAGAACAGTTGCCTAGATGGCAAGGACAGTATTAAGGCATTTGTACGATCTATAAGTTATGAGACTGATAAGCGCATCAGTCAGCATTCGGGGACGGATGTTCCGAAGTGATGAATGATGTTACACCCCATGTTTTCGTACGTAAAAGTATGTCGTAAGTCAATTGATGTAAGCTCAGGAATGAGGTCATCTTTGAAAGTACATAAAGTAAGTTAATCATATTATGTTGGAGGTTAGAAATATTTAAGATCATGCGTAACAAGTAGCAAGAGGTTTGGAATGTTTAGAAGCTAAACGAATTGAAGAAAATAAGTTTCGTCGCAAGTCGACAAGTTGAGAATGTTATAACATGTACTTTTTGGGTGAGACTAGGGTGATTAACATGATAAGGAGGTTATATTATGAGTTATTTTAGTCAAATCATAGTCGTGTGTTATGTTTATAAGTCAAGTGAGTTGTGGAACAAAAGTTGGCAAATGTCATCACAAGTTACATTCATAAATGTGCTGAAAATTAGGTCAAATATAGCTGAGCTTTTGTCCCAATATACTTGTAATTACGGGATGATCTACCTACCAAATTGAAGATCTACGAGTCTAGTATAACTCATTAAACTTTTCATTGATATGACATTAGAGTAGAGAGATATATGCATTTTCACGAGACTGCACAGATTGCATAGATGACAAGTTGGTGGGTCACCTACTTGCTTAAATGAAAGGACCAAATATGTCCAAAAGGGGCTAGTTGAGGTCGGCCAAAGAACCATATTAAGGGCTGATTTCCTTCATATATTCCACTCACAATAGAGCAAAAAATGAGAGATACACCCCAGCAAACTTCTCCCAAAAATTCAACACAAACCCTAAATTATTTTCTCTTCTTTTAAAGTTCTAGTTGTTGAAACCTAAGAGTTGAAGAACCAAGTTAGAAGCTGAGATCTTCACCAAATATGGTAAGTATACTGCCCCCTTTCATACCTTTTTTCCGCTGGAAAGGGTAAATAAATTTGTTCTATAATTGTAAGAACTCACGGGACGGTGATCGGAAGCCGTGAGTTCGAGTTGTTCAACTTTTGTATGAAGTGATTAGGGTGTGTGGGCTGTTTTTTGGTATTTTATGATGGATATAAGGTTGGAAAATGATATATACATGTTTTTATTGTTGTGTTCTTGTTTTTGTGGGTGTTATGTCGAATTGGGAGGAAGTAAATATTATAGGGGAGATGCTGCTATTACGAAATAAGCTTGTTGTTCGATGTGCGATAGTCGTACCTACCGTAACTTCATGATAGTATTATTATTGTTATTGCAGATTAAGGTGAGATGAGAGGAGTTCAACATGGTTATTGGACAGATTGTGAAAAGGTATGTTAATGCTAAACCTTTCCTTCATTCTGGCATGATCGCGTAACTACACGCGTTTGATAACGAGACATATGAGAAGTTCGTATTCCTGAATTTATGTAAATAGGTTATCGTATTTTCTCTTATCGTGACTTTATATTTAGTTTAGTATGTCTTCTTTCAGCCAAGAGAGCAAAGAGTCTCTCTCTCTTTATATATATATATATATATATATATATATATATATATATATATTACTGTATTTTCACCAACATCGAGCTATAATTGTTTGGCAGGCCCCTATTGGGCAACCTCCGCTTAGATAGTATGTTATATACCGAGCCTATTATGGCCAAGCGCCTATGAGCGAGCCCGGAATGATTGAGATACCAAACCTAGTATGGCCGTGCGCCTATGAGCGAGTATACTACGGCCGAGCAGTTACACGTACCTAGCCATATAAGGCCGGACAATTATTTTACTTACTATATTGAGAGAGTTGAGTCCATATCAGTAGGTAAGTATATCTTCAGATCATCTTTGACTCCCAGTTACCTTTAGTTAGTATATTATCAGTTCAGTTTTAGCTTTCAGTAATTCTATTGCCTTACATACTCGGTACATTATTTCGTACCGACGTCCCTTTTTTAGGGACACCGCATTTCATGCATGCATGTTTAGATAGATAGATGGGTAGACCTCCTCAGTAGGTGTTGTCCGAGTTCAGCTTGATCGGTATGCTCCACGTCCTTCGGAGTTGCCGGGTCTAGGGTTTTGAGTACATGTTGTGTGTGTATAAATATTTTGTGGGTAGGTCGGGGACCTGTTCCAACCACAATACATCCATCAGTAGAGGCTTGTAGACATATTCTGTTGGTCTGTGCAGTATGTTGGGCTTGTAGGCCTTGTATGTGTAATTTATTTTAGTTTGTCAGCTGTAGTAGTTATGACGGCCTTGTCATCCCAGCTTTATATTCATGTTTTGTCAAAGCTAGTATCCGTTCAGTTTTATATTTTATTTCACAAATTATCTTGCAATGTGGCCCTATGGCCAAAGTATTACATTGTATGTTGAGAGTCCCTCCGTCTCAGGTTGGTACGCTTGGTTAAGTGAGGCATCAGCTGCCTGTCTCGTCTCCCCAGATTTGGGGCGTAACATGTTCATAGTTGTACCTAATATTATTATCACTTCGCTTTATGTATTATTCGTGCTCGGAGATTTGGTAAAGAAGAATGTATGTTTCCATGAGTTCTATATTTAATTTTATTTATTTATTGAAATTCCTGATTTTAAAAGTTAAAATGGATAATTGAGTTGGAGGTTCACGCGTTGGCTTGCCTAATAGTATCGTAGGGCGTCTTCGAGGCGTATTATGGGATTTGGGTCGTGACAGCTTGGTATCAGCGCACTAGGTTCACATAAGTTTCATGAGTCATGAGGAGACCTAGTAGAGTCTTGCGGATCAGTGTGGAGATGTCCGTACTTATCTTCAAAAGGTTATAGAATGTTAGGAAACTTCTCTTTCTTCATCTACTTTCGTGCAGTTGATGTTGTGCTAAATATCTTTCTCTTATTCTTTCACAGATTGTGAGGACGCGCGCGATGACAATACCCGATAGTAGAGGTGCTGCTCCCCCATTCGTCATAGGTAGAGGCAGAGGTCGAGGGAGGGCCACAACTCCTGCTAGAGGATGAGAGCGTCCTAGAGTTGCTCAAGTGGTACCACCAATGGATCCGGTGGAGGATCCTGTTTTTGTGGAGCAGAATGAGGTTCCCATAGCTGAGCCGGCCCGTAGAATTTATGATCGTACCGGGTTTTCAGAAGGTCATGGGATGTATGCTGCAATTCATGGATTCTATGACTCAGGCTGGGCTATTCTTAGAAGATCCGACCACATCTTAGGCGGGAGAGAGACAGAACCCTATGGCTCATGCTCCCAGGCATGCTGCTGCTATTTATCAGACCTCAGGTGCACTGCCTGCGAAGGGGCTCAGCCAGTTGCAGCGGTTAGAGTAGATACCACACCGACCGCAGCCATTGTGGAGCAAGAGCAGCTACATTTATGGGCTAGGCTTAGCGATGAGCAGTCAGAGGACCAACATGATTTCATTGACCGTTGAAGGGAGAGGCTGCATAATACGGGAGTAGTGGAGTCCAACGGGGTGGACTTCACCACATTTCAGCTAGAGGGTATGGCTCGTAGATGGTGGTAGTCTTATCTCTAGAGCAGGCTAGCAGGTTCACCTCCCTTGACTTGGATCAGTTCACATACCTTTTCCTAGAGAAGTATATTCCACCTTCATAGTGAGAGGAGCTACGAGATCAGTTTTAGCAGCTCCGATATGGTCAGATATCTGTGACAGACTACAAGACGAGATTTTCTGACTTGTGTTGTCATGCAGCTATCATACACCCCATATAGGCAGAGAGTGTGGGTAGGTTTATTAAAGGTTTGCATCCTGAGATTCAATTTTCTATAGCAGAGAGCCAGAGATAGGGACTCAATTCTTCCAGGTTATGGAGATAGCTCGACGGATCAAGCGTATTTGTAACCAGAGCAAAGAGTTCATGTTGAGGTATAGGCGGCCTCGGTATTTTGGCGGATTCAGCGGTGCCCTGTCTGGGGGTAGGGTTTAATTCATGAGGGGCCATCCTAGTAGGCCTATGCATTCAACACCACAACCTATTTATGGTGCTCCAGCACGATCCTGCTTCATCGCCATTACAGTGATTACTTACCATCTGCTAGCTATTCTGGGTTCCTCTATTCTGGTTATCAGGGTTAGACTTAGAGTCAGCAGTTCCCCATATAGAGAGGTTGTTTTGAGGTTTTGTCCTGACTTTGGGGCATGGCAGTGCAACAGGACCACCGGCCCATGATTACTGCACTAGCTGCTGCATCAACTGCCCGATCGGCCAGAGGTAGAGGGTAGGTGGGTAGGTGTTACACCCCATGTTTTCGTAAGTAGGAGTACACCGTAAGTCAATTGAGGTAAGTTCATAAATGAAATCATCTTTGAAAAGTTTATAAAGTTTCTTAATCATGTTATGTGGAGGTTACAAATATTTAAGACCATGAATACCAAGTACTAAGAGTGTTTGAAGGCTTAGAAGCTAAACGAATTGAAGAAAATAAGTTTCATCGAAAGTCGACAATTTAGGATGTTATAACATTTATTTTTGGGGTGATACTAGGGTGCTTAACATTATAAGGAGATTATGTTATGAGTTATTTTAGTCGTATGATAGTCGTGTGTTATGTTTTGAAGTCAAGCAAGTTGTGGAAATAAAGTTGGAAAAGGTCATCATAAGTTGCATTCATAAATGTGTTGAAACTTAGCTCAAATGTAGCTGAGCTTTTCTCCCAATATTCTTGGAATTAGGGGATGATCCACCTACCATCGAAGATATACGAGTCTAGTCTCTAATGGATTAAACCGTTCATCGATACGATATCAGAGTAGAGAGATATTCACATTTTCGTGAGACCGCGCAAGCAGCTCTCAATGGGACCCACTTCGGTGGTAGACGACCCTTGAACATTTTAAAGGGCTTGGACGTCATTTTCGACAAAGGCAGCTACCAAACACTCTAAACACCTCTCTAACAGTTCTCAAGGGTTCCAAGTTGAATCCAATGGTGTTTTACCTAAATCTAACCTCAAAAGTTAGCCTAAGTGAAGAAGAGAGTCTCTATGGTGTTGTGATGTGATTAAGGGTGCTTATAAGCTAAGGGAAGCTTTGGTTTGAGTTTTCCCAGATTATTTAAGGTATGTATAATAACCTATTTCTTTGGATTAATCTTATCTATGTGTTGGTTAAGTTATTTTGACGAAGAATTATAAGATAGAACTTGAAGTTGTATAAGAAATTGTTGCCTCTTATTGGACTATTTTGGAGTTGTATATATGACTTCACATAGCTGGAAATCATGGGGAATAGCTTGGTTATAATGTTCTTAATGTTGTTATGCTTTTCAATATTTTTAGTATGTTGATGATATTGTAAATAGGAAAGAAGCAACCACACAATACCTAGAAGTTGCTCATATTGTTGTTTTATCTTGTGGGACTGTTTGATGTTACTTTTATGATGGATATAAGGTTGGAATAATATGTCAATATATATGTTATATTCTTGACCTACTGTTGGTGTTGTAACTACAGGGGAGATGGGAAAAAGAGTAGGGATTTGGTTCCAATCCAAGCTTGCCGCTCGTCGTGTTAAATAGCAGTTTTGTGTGTGACATTTGTGCACTTGTTGTTGTGTATAATTATTGGTGTTGTTGGGCTGTTGGTATATGGTATTGGTGAAGGCCCTTGTTACAGGGGAGATTCTACCCAAATTTACATAAACGAGCTACTAGCTAAAGTTACGGACTTAGCCTTTACTCAACACCGATTTTGAATCTCCTTATGCTATGGTAGATTGAGTTGAGTTGTTTGAAGAGTTGCTTGGAAGATATTAAGGACTCAACAAGGTTAAGGTATGTAAAGATTAAATCTTTCCTTCATTTTGGCATGATCTCGTACCTACATGTGTTTCATAACGAGACATAAAGAGATGTTCGTATTCCTAAATTTATTCATATTATCCTAGTCTCATAAGTTACAGTGTTCTCCCTTGTTGGGACTTTCTATTCAATTAAGTATTGTCTTCTTTCAGCCAAGAGGGCAGAGAGATTTATATATATATATATATATGTACACACACACACACATACATACAGTATTATAGTATTTCCACCACCACCGATCTATAATCGGTGGGCAGGCCCCTATTGGGCAATCTTCGATCAGATGGTAAGTTATATATCGAGCCTACTGTGGCCGAGCGCCTATGAGCAAGCCCAGAATGGCCAAGATACCAAGCCTAGCATGGCCGAGCGCCTATGAGTGAGCCTACTATGGCAGAGCAGTTATATGCACCGAGCCTTATAGGGTCGGACATCTATTTTATTTACTATATTGAGAGAGTTGAGTCAGCATCAACAGGTAAGAATATCTTCAGATCATCTTTGACTCTCAGTTACTTTCAGTTATTATATTATCAGTTCAGTTTTAGCTTTCAGTTATTTTTTTTCCTTACATATTCAGTACATTATTTTGTACTGACGTCCTTTTTGCTGGGGATGCTACATTTCATGCCTGCAGGACCTGATAGATAGCTGGATAGACCTTCCCAGCAGACAAAGTCAAACATCAGCTTGGTTGGTAAGCTCCACTCACTCGGAGTTACCAGGTCTAGATCATGGAGTCCATTTTATATATACAGGTTTGATGGGTAGGTCAAGGCCCTGTCCCGACCGTGGTACAATTTAGTTATCTCTAAAGGCTTGTAGATGAGTCCTGTATATTTCGTATATTAGTAGATGTTCATGGCAGCTTCATCAGCTGGCACAGTTTTATATATAGATATTTTCGTATCTTCTCAGCGTGAATTGTGGATTTTCCATATATATATATATATATATATATATATATATATATATATATATATATATATTTTCAGATGATTCAGAATATGGCGTCATCGCCTAAGTTGAGGGTTACCCCTCCAGAATTTACAGTTATAGAATGATATGCTCGGGCCAAATATGGCACCGGGTGCCGGCCACGCCTACCCAGGTTTGAAGGATGACAATAGGGGTTGCCCTAGAGGTGGAGGCCATGTGGCGCTTCGGCTAGATTCTATGCCTTCCCAGCCAGACCAGAGGCAGTCTTCTCTAAAGCAGTGATCACATGTGTTATTTCTATTTGCCGTATAGATGCTTCGGTGCTATTTGATCCATGGTCTACTTATTACCATGTCGCTTCTCCATTTTCTCCTTATTTGGATGTATCTCACGAGTCCTTGGGAGTTCCTGTGTCTGTGTCCGTGCCAGTGGGTGATTTTTTTATTTTAGAATGGTTTTGCCGTTCCTGTATAGCGACTTTCTGTGCATATAAGACTAGAGTAGATCTTCTATTTCTAGATATTATTGACTTTGAGGTTATCCCGGACATAGACTCGTTGTCTCCGTACCATTCCATTCTCAATTGCCATGCCAAGACAGTTACATTAGCAGTGCGAGAGTTGCCTAGGTTTGAGTGGAGAGGTTCATCTATGGCATATCCAGTTGGGTTATCTATTTCTTGAAGGCTCGACATATGTTTGAGAAGGGTTGTTGGCCTATCTAGCCTTTGTACGTGATACTGCTATGGAGACTCCTACGATAGATTCAGTACCTGTGGTTCAGGAGTTTTTTGATGTACCTCTTGCTGATCTACCAGGTATGCCACCGGATCGTGGTATCGATTTCAGCATTGATTTGGCACCAGGCACCCAGCCTATCTCCATTCCTCCTTATTGCATTGCTCTAGTAGAGTTGAGAGAGTTGAAGGAGAAACTTTAGGAGTTGCTCGAGAAGGGATTCATCAGGCCGAGTGTGTCGCCTTGGGGTGCACCGTTATTATTTGTGAAGAAGAACATGAGAGTATGCGGATGTGCATTAGTTACCGCCAGCTGACAAAGTCACCATCAAGAATAGGTACATATTGCGGAGCATTAATGATTTGTTTGATCAGCTATAGGGTGTTAGAGTATTGTCAAAGATCGACTTGAGATCCGGGTTTCATTAGCTGAGGATTCGTGCTTCAGATATTCCGAAGACGACTTTCTAGACTAGATATGAGAATTATGAGTTTCTAGTGATGTCCTTCAGCTTGACTAATGCCCCAACTGCATTTATGGATTTGATGAATTGGGTGTTTAGGACATATTTTCACTCATATTTCATTGTCTTCATTGATGACATATTGATCTACTCGCGTAGCATGGTGGAGCACGAGCAGGATTTAAGGATGGTGCTTCAAACCTTGCGGGAGGAAAAACTATATGCTAAGTTCTCCAGGTGTAAGTTTTGGTTAGATTATGTGGCTTGCTTGGGGCATGTTGTATCAAGTTAGGGCATTAAGGTGGATCTCAAGATGATCGAGGCAGTTCAGAGTTGGCCTCGTACTACCACAACGACCAAGATTAGGAGTTTCTTGGGGCTAGCAGGTTATTATCATCCGTTTGTGGAGGGCTTCTCGTCTATTGCTGCTCCTTTGACTAGATTGACCCAGAAGGGTGCTCAGTTCAGATGGTCCAATGATTGTGAGGTGAGCTTTCAGAAGCTCAAGACCGCATTAACTAAAATAGCAATGTTGGTTTTTCCGTCCAGATAGGGGTTGTATACTGTGTATCGCGATGCTTCACACGTTTGCTTGGGTTGTGTATTGATGCAGGAAGGGCGAGCTATTGCATATGCTTCACATCAGTTGGAGCCCACGAGAAAAATTACCCTGTGCACGATTTGGAATTGGCTGCAATAGTTCATGCTACCAATATTTAGAGGCATTATCTTTATGGAATGTCATACGAGGTCTACACCATTCACCGCAATTTGCAACATTTGTTTAAGTAGAGGGATCTTAATCTGAGGCATCGAAGGTCGCTTGAGTTACTGAAGTATTATGATATTACCATCCTCTATCATCCGGGCAAGGCGAATGTGGTCGCAGATTCCTTGAGCAGAAAGACTAAGAGTATGGGTAGTTTGGCATTCATTTTAGCAGAGGAGAGGCCACTAGCTTTGGACACTCAGTCCTTAACTAACCGACTTATGAGGTTGAATATCTTAGAGCCCATACTGGTTCTTGCATGTATTGTGGCTCAGTCTTATTTATTCGAGCGGATCAAGGCTCGTCAGTATGATGATTCGTACTTGTTGGTTCTTAGGGAGACAGTGCTGCGAGGTGATGCCAAGCAAGTTACTACCGGAGATGATGGTGTTCTATGACTCTAGAGTCGCTCATATGTTCCTAATGTTAATGGCCTGAGCGAGATGATTCTAGAGGAGGCACACAGTTTACCTTATTCTCTTCATCAAGGTGCCATGAAGATGTATTATGACCTGAGGTGGAATTACTGGTGGCAGCGAGTGAAGAAGGACTATGTCTGAACTGCCAGTAGATTAAGTACGAGCACCAGTGGCCAGGTGGCTTGCTTCAACAAATGGTTATACCGAAGTGGAAGTGGGAATGTATCACTATGTATTTTGTGGTAGGTTAGCCGCATACATTGAGGAAATTTGATGCCCTTTGGGTTATTGTCAACAGACTGACCAAGTCTCAACACTTTATTTTGGTGATGACCACATACACTTCAAAAAGGTTGGCCCAGATTTATATTAAGGAGATCATCTGGTTTCATGGCGTGCCAATATCTATCATTTTAGATAGAGGCACTCAGTTCACTTCACATTTCTGGAGAGCAGTACAATGTGAGTTGGGTAGCCGGGTAGAGATCAACACTGCCTTTCATTCGCAGACCAACGAGAAATTAGAGCGGACAATTCAAATTTTGGAGGTTATGCTTAGAGCATGTGTGATTCACTTCGGAGAGCTGTGGGATCGATTCTTACCGTTGGTCGAGTTTTCTTATAGTAGCAGTTATCAGTCCAGCATCAAGATGGCTCAATTTAAGGCATTGTATGGTCAATGATGTCGCTCCCCCATCGGTTGGTTTGAGCTCGACGAGGCTAGGTTATATGGTACTGATTTGGTAAAGGATGCTTTGGATAAGGTAATGTTGATTCAGGAGCGACTTCGCACAAATCAGTCCATGCAGAAGAGTTACGCGGATCAGAATGCGCGTGATTAGTCATTTATGGTGTGCGAGAAGGTTTTTTTGAACGTCTCACCAAGGAAAGGCATCATGAGATTTGGAAAGAGGGGCAAGCTAAGTTCGAGGTTCATCAGTCTATTCGAGGTGTTGGAGCGAGTTGGAAAGGTTGCATATAGGATTTCTTTGTCTCCTAGTCTATCAGGAGTTCATTTGGTATTCCATGTGTTTATGCTCCAGAGGTACCATGCCGACAGGTCCCATGTGTTGGATTATGGTATAGTTCAGCTAGATTAGAGCTTGGGTTATGAGGAGGAGCTCGTTGATATTGTTGACAAGCAGGTCCGCAAGTTGATGGTAGGCTTACGTATTTTAGTTGCTCATTGCACTCAAACTCACTGCACTTTATTCGTCTTTGAGCTTAAATTGATAGTGTTTTGCACTAATTGTGTGTTTTATACATTGTAGGAGTGATTCTTAGCTATGTAAATATTATGGAATGAATTCGAGTGATTTGGTTCTTTGAAGTCTGAGTAAAAGCCCAAGGGATTAAGTCGAGATCGTGTTCGGCGGTCTGGACCAAGTCTTGATGTCAAAACGCAAGATTTGAGTCGTACTCTGAGAAAGTTGCACTAGTGCGGTACGTGGCGCTCCACGACTGTGCAAATTTCCTACTACCTGCCAGAGCTAGCTCTCTGGATTTCCCCACTAATGCTCAGCATGGCGCGTTGCCCCAAGCGGCACGCGTGTGCAGTATTTACAGAGTGAAAATCCTATTTCGGCTAGGAGAAAGTGATTTCGTCTGGGCCCGATCCTACTTGGTATAAATACATGAAAAAATATTATGTTCGGGACTTTTGACACATATTCGACCTAACGAGTCTAAGGAAGAGTGGGAAGAACACGAGCACAAGGATTTCATCATTCCTTCCTCACTCTAGACACGAGTTTGGATTGAACTTATATTTTTTTGTTTTTTTAATTTTGTCTATGATGAGTTGCACCATGTCTATGGAGTGGTTATTAGGGTTTGATGGATCTGGTATATTGATGATTGTTTGTGGATTATTACTCTAGTTTTATGTATTTAATCATTTTTGGATGATTTACTTGTTTTATCTATGTTCACTTGTTCATGTAATCGAGAGAGGCATAACTTGTGATATTTTTATATTATATTGTTGGTTAAGTTCATTAATTCTTCACTGTAATCGAAAGATGCTAGTTGAATTGTATATTAAACCTTGTTTGGAGAATAATCGAAAGAGGTTTTCCTAAAGACCAATCCACTATGCATTCTTGCATATCTCACGTGTTTAAATTGGGTCATCTTGTGAGGTTAAGACTTAATCAAGAGAGGAGTTTTTGCTGAACGTTTGGACTAATAATTAAGTGAATTCGAGAGACTCACTTAAACATTAGAAGTGAATTATCTAGAGTTAGATCCCAAACAATTATCTTGCACCTATCGAATCAACCCCTATTTTCTCCCATTGATGACTTCCTTGCTTACCTTTGTTGCGATTGTCATTAGCCAATAGCTTTAGATGCTTAGTTAATTTTAGTTATTAATAATATAAATCTCGATTGTTGATTCTCCTGGATAGCGATCAAGCTAGAAAATATGAAAATACTGTTTAACTCCAATCCCTGTGGATACGATATTATACTATACTATCTTTGACTATCGATCATAATTTAAGTGCGTGTTTCGAGCTCGTCAAATTTTGGCGCTGTTGCCGGGGATTGGCAATCAATAGTGATTGAAATAGTTTTTTTTTTTTAAATTAAATCCACTAGGCAGTCTGCCTATGGATAGTTTTATTATATAATATTTAAAAAAAAAGATGTCTTGAAGTCTTATAAAGAAGTAGGAAATAAAATTTGAAAGCAGCATAAATCCTATTATCAAAGTTGAGTGAGATACCCAACGATGATAGTACATAATGTAGTCTAATATAAATATGTCTAAGCATTATAAAAAATAGCCAGAATTTTCCGTCACATTGGGAGGCTATATGTGACATGCGTGAATTGTGGATTTGGCCATATTTGTGTTGCACTTGTAGTCCTAATGTTGTTGTGTCCGGCATTATATCCTGTTGTTCCTGATACTCTTGGTTCACTGCTTTCTTAGAGTATGAGCCATATAGATGACTCAATGGTTCATGTGTCGATGATTGGCTTGCATAAATAGCATGTGCCACTTTCCAGATTACGTCGAGGCTGCTGCACCTTTCTTTTATTTTATAGTGCTGTAGCTTTGCAAATACATGTAGGGAGCATATGAATGTACCTTGAACATGCATTTCCTTTGATGAAAGAAACTGCATCCCAGCATTGCGTAGAATTCCCAGAAACCCATCCAAAGCTCCTCGTATCAATCCAGTTGTCTAGTGATGAATGTTTTCCTTGCCTTGTTTTTGTTGCATTAGCTCTGCCTGCTGTTTTTTTTGAAATAACATTGGATGAGCTAGGGTATAATTGCATGAATTGATGCTGTATGAGGTTTGACACTCCCACAAACTTGTAGCATCTGTGATATCCTCTAGCTGCTCTAAACACTCCATGCGATCCATGCTTGTGCGTATCTTTAACATCCTTCCAATGAAACGAGCACAAAGTGCTAGTACTGCACATTGAATCTCAGTTAAAAGATAGGGCATGTATACAGTAACTTTTCCTGCAAAAAAGAACACATTGTTAGTTAAAAACAGTACCATCTTATTCTCCTCCCTTCGGATTTGATTAACATGGCAATTGGTTCCTCCTTCTGTATTCATTCTCCTAATAGTGATCACCCCCGTCCTCACTGTCTCTTGTCCACTCTTATTCTTAGATATGGGGATTGCAATTTGTCACTGTTGACAATCATTTTTCCTTGTACCTCCAGTTGCGCAAAATAGTGTGCTTCGCAATTTCCACTGTCCAAGGCATGATTGGCTAAAAAATCAGCCAATTTATTTCCTTCTCGCATGATATGAGATATTACAACCCCTCGTTATCTCCTTAATCTCATCCATATGTGCAGCTACTACCAAGGTGCATTCCATATACCATCCACAACATTCTTCATGAATAATGAGTCTGTTTGCACTAAGATGTTAGTGTATCCATGTTGAACACAATATCTTAGCGCTTCAAGAATAACTACTGCTTCAGCCTCAGTGTTTGTAGATTCTTGAATCACCTTCCCCTTTGCATATATCACATCTCTTTCTTCATCTCTAAGTGCAAAACCAATGGAACTCCTCCCCAGATTGCCCCTCGATGCCCCATCTGTATCTATCTTTATCCACCCATGATCAGGAGGCTCCCATAACACTTTAGTCACCTTCAACTTTGGAGTGTAATGCTCCAACATCTGTAAGATATCTGTCCATTTATGATGGACGTTTTGCAAGCTTGGCTTTCTGGCTTTGACTAGTGATTGAAGTGTCGAAGAAACCTGATATATCACCCTACTAACAGTGATTCTGTCGCCATATTTATAGCTGTTCCTCCTTTTCCATATCTCCCAAATGATGATGCATGGTAGTGCTTGAAAGATAGGCTTTAGCCTAGGTATAACTGGACAGGTCCAACATTTCATCACTACCTGTTGTACGGTTAATCCTTCCATAGCAATCCTAGCATTCGATCAAAAGTAGTTCCATATTGTAAGAGCTGCATATGATTTGTAGAAGACATGAGACATAGATTCCTCCTCTGGGTGGATACAACACCAACATCTCGATAGCATAAAATATCCCAACCTCCTAAAGTAGTCATCAAGAAGTAGTTTGCCTTGCCAAACCTTCCACATGAAAAATGAGATCTTGAAAGATAAACCTTGCACCCATATGTAACTGTAAACGAAGCTACTATCTTTCCTCCTCCTAAGATACTCCCATGCAGATTTGACTGAAAAATCAGCTCGAGGTTCTAAGCTCCAGTATGGTGTATCAAGAACATCCCTAGAACTGGAGGTTTAATGTTGCAAATGATATAGTCTGCCAAATCCTTTGGCAGTATAGCCAGTAGCATGATTTAATCCCATGCACATCTACAACCAAATCATACACATTATGAACAGATTCATCACAAAAGAAATCCGGTGGTGTAACAAAATACAAAGCACCAAACTCAGTCCAATTGTCAAACCAAAACAGTGAAGAACCAATTCTTGGCCTCCAAAATATTTGATGCTCAATTTCATCTCGGACATTCTAGCATTTTCCTCCACACATGAGAACCATCCCTTCAAGGAACAACCATGGCATTCAACTTCTTACAATATTTTTGACTCATGAAGGAGCTCCACAAAGTAGGTTTAGTCCTAAAATTCAACCATAACTTACAAAATAGAGCTTTCGAAACATCACACAGTGAATTAAACCCTACCCCTCCTTCCTCATATTGGTAGGCATTAAGTGTCCCAAGATGCCCAATGTTTACTCTTCCCTTCAATAGAATTTACTCCAAAAAAATCGAACAAACATTTTATTTCATTTGTTGATAACAAAAGTAGGAGGAGTCAAAGTAGACAATAGATGGATAGGCATACTTTGAAGCACATGTTTAGCCAAAACCGCTTGACCTCCAATAGACAATAGTTTACCTTTCCATGACTGTAATTTCTCCAGCACTTTGTTAATGAGACCTTGGTAGTAATCCCTCTTCCTCCTCTCATAAAATATAGGGCACCCTAGGTAAGTAAAGGGGAACTCCTGCCTGCTTATCCCAATAATCCTTTGTATCTTGTTCACCACTTCCAAGCTTGTAGTATGATGCATGTATACTGCTGACTTTGCCTTATTAGTTAGTTGTCCAGAAGCCACTTCATAAGCACTCAAAACCTCCATGATCAACTGTATTGAAGTTGCATCTGATGATGAGTAAATGATGGTACATCTGCATACACCAGATGATTGATCTTGGGACTCCACATTGGTAACCCAAACCCACAGAAATATTGGTTCAAATGTAAAGCATTCAATCCCTTCGACATAGCTTCCGCAACAAGAATGAATAAAGTAGGTGACAGTGGATCACCTTGCTTGACTCCTATTGTAGATTTGAAAAAGCCATGAGGCTGACCATTAATTAACATAGAGTACCAATTATTTAGTACTATGCCACACACAGTACCAATGATTCTCTCACAAAAACACATTTTCCTCAACACCTTAGACATGAATAGACAAGAAATCCTATCATATACCTTCGTCATGTCTAACTCGATCACCATATTTTGGCAAGATTTTGTTCTTAGTCTCATATCAGTAATTGTTTCTTGCGTCAATAGTACATTTTCCAAAATGCTCCGTCATTGAACAAAACCCGCTTGCTCATCAGAGATAAAAGAAGGCAACAATTTAACAAGTCTGTCATGCATAACTCGTGAGAAGACCTTGTTAATAAAGTTGCAAAGACTAATAGATCGTATGTCTAAGAATATAGTCACCTCCTTTTTCTTTGGTAGAAGTATTAGGTTTGCGTGTGTCACAAACTTTGGTAACTCCTAGCCATTGAAAAAATCTCTAACCATCGCAAATACATCATCACCTATTATTTCCCTGCAAGAATGAAAGAACTTACCAGTGAAGCCATCCGGGCCTCCAGCACTGTCCCCATTTAGCCAAAAAATTGCATTCTTGTCTTCTTTTTTGGACGGTTGCTGCACAAGATCTTGATTTTGCTCCACAGTGACCATGCTAGGGACATGATCAACGATCATAAAATCCGTAGGAACTACCTTTTCTTTGAATTGAGCTTGACAAAAGCTCACTGCCTTATCTGCCAAAGCTTGATTCCCTTCGATCCAATTACCTTCACTGTTTTGGATCCTCTTCAATTGTAGCCTCCTTCTCCTTCCATTTACTTGAGCATGGAGGAATTTAATATTTCGCTCACCGTTTTAAAACCAAGCCATACCTCACTTTTGCCTCCAAAATTCCTCCTCAATAGATAGATATCTATTGAGGTCTGCCTGCATTTTGTGCAACCTTTCTTTAATTATGTTGGCCATAGATCAAATTGAGCTTTGTGCACAAATACTAGTTTCTCTAAACTTGCTATCTTCTGAAAGATGTCTCCATATGTTGACTTACTCCACAAAGAAAGTGTTATCTTCAATTTTTTTCATCTTGTAGTTAAACAAAATGAAAGGTTTGCACCAAAATCAGCATGCCAATTCTCCCTCACCACAGCTTGAAATGAAACATGTTCTGTCCAAAAATTCAAAAATCTGAAAGTTTTCTTTATAGGCATAAAATTATGATCACACGTGATAAGCAAAGGGCTATGATCAGATCCTATTTTCGCCAAGTGAGTGACTTCAACTCTTGGGAATAACTGTTGAATCTCCAATTTAGCTAAACAACGATCTAGTCTCTTTAGAATAACACAGTGTCTAAAATTATCCACTTCAATCAATGAGACTGGAAGCCCTCCAAATTTCTCCTCCTCATCCCATATTACATTGAAATCCCCCCGGACAAGCTATGGGTTGTCATGTCTCTGGCCAGATAATATAGCGTATCCCATAATTCAATCCTTTTCAACCGAATCACATTTTGCATATGACAAGCGTGAGAATGATTTCTTTGTGACTAATAGTGTCAAGCAGTCGAAGAGCGAGTTGTTGCTCCATGTCAGAAAGCACAATAACCTTAAAAACCTCATTTACAAAGGCCTACACTTTATTTGAGATATTTACAAAGGCTTGAGCAAATCCAATCTTCCTTCTATATTGTTCAAGCTTCCTAGATTGTTGCAGTGGTTCCATCAAGCCTATGAACTTGAAATGATGCCTTCTATGCATTGTATTAAGCCTCTCAAAGGATTTTGTTTATGTTAACTAATCTAATATTCTATATCATGGCATTCATAGCTAATTAATGGATTTAGATTATGTCCTTCGCGTTTGAACCCTAGTTCCTAGCACACTGAGAATTCTTCATGTTGTTTCTTTATAGGTTTGCCAACTGATTTAACTTTATCTATCTTCCTAGGAGATAAATCTCCTTGTCGAGCTGCATTCATGTAGTTTTGTGTTGTTGATGCTTCATCCAAATCTCAGCCAGTACCTCCTCCATCACCATTGTTCTTATCTCTATCATCATCCTTTTGTTGCACAAGTGGTTTTTGCCCCACTGTAGGTATCACAGGCATATTAGCAGCATCTTTAGGTACTTTCATTACTTGGGAGCTTGGTGATGCTGTAACAACTTGCTTCCATGGATCAACATCCTTTGTTGTTCCTTTATTTTTCACGGGCACACTAGGTTTAGCTTGGGTTTTTTTTGTAGGGTTAGGGTTAGGTTTTGGTTTAGGGTTAGGGTTAGGGCTGGAAATTTTAGCTGTTTCCTCCATTATTTATGTTACAATATTGTGGACTTCCTTGCTCTCACCACCAGCTGCCAGTACCTTATCACCCTTAGGCTGTGTGCCTATTTGTTGTTGTTCATCCTGGTCCTTATCTACAAATAGTAACACGTCTGTCTTCATCATGCCCAGCTGATTGTACATCATACTTTTCGACTCTCATCATCATCAGATATTTCCCCTTCCTCTTTAGTTTTCTCCTCCATGTGATCACTTCGTAACCTGCCAAGTTGCACATTGACAGTGTTTAAAGATTGCGAAGGAACCTCTTAGCACGACTGATTAGTAGTAACATAGGCTAGTTCATTCTTTCTTTGATTATTATTGACACTTATTGCATTCTCCCCATTCCCAGTATGGTCACTCTTCCCAACAAGAGTACCCTTCTCAGTAGGAGTACCATTGCCAGGAATATCTTGGCCTGCTATGCTGGTATTTATAGGTTTTCAGTAAATGCTCTTTGAACCCATTGAGCTGTAGTCTCCTTATTTGTAGGTTCACCATTCCCTTTTCTTTGTGAAGTAGGAGAGTTTCCACCTTTCGATGAGCCACTCCCATGTTTATTGGGATTAAAAGCTGGAGCCGCGGGGTTCAAAATCCTTTCTCCATTAGGATTAGATGTAGGGCTATGCTGACCAGTAGATTCCTCCACCAAAATTAATTGATTGTCTTCACCTTTTTCTCCATCATTTTCTTCAAGAGCTGCGAATTTATTAGCCGTTTGGAGCTGCTACCCTACTCCTTGTTTGACTGGGACAATTTCTTTCCCCATTTTCCTTTGGTTCTTATTAACCTTATTCTTCACACAATTGTCCCTCACTTCTTTCCGATTTTCACCAACATCGCCAACGACCTTTTCACTTGTTAGAATCTTGACTAGTTGTTCCTTGTTCTTCTTCCCTCCATCTTGATCAACACCTCCTTCTCCTTGCGCATCCACAACCAGAATTAATTCTGGATGTAGTTTTCTATATTTATCCTCATTATGATCCTGCAACCACATTTCTTACAATACTTAGGAAGGTAGTCATACTGTATTTTCACCCACTCCGTCCTTATTTTTCCTGTAGCTTCATTCTCAATGTCCATGTGCACCTTATTAGGTAGCTCCGCCAATAAATCGGCTTGCACTTTGACCCTTGTACAACTAGGCCTCATCTTGTTAATAGTTGCCATGTCCACGTGAAGAGGTTTACCTACTGCAGAAGCTAAAGTAAATAAACACTCTTTAACAAAGTATGTAGGTAACAACTTAGGGGACGATATCCAAGACAATGCCATTGGCGTCTCCTCATTTGGTTTAAATTTTGCATGATAAATCAACGTACATATTTGGTATTGATAACCATCCTTTGCCTTCACATAATATGCACTTTTGGATGTAAGATTAATGAAGTATTCAAAAAGAGTAAGCCTAATAACCACATGCCTGTCACATAAAAAAACCAACATTACACTCTCCATTAATACCATATTGTGATGGAATTATTCAATGCAATTCATGAAAATCTAGCCAGCTGTATGAGAACTTGCCAAATACAGCATACTGCAATCCTTCCAATATGTTCATTCGTGATACTTCTGCTTCTGTCCATTTAACTAATGGTTTCCCATGTAGAAATGTAACAGGTTTGATGGGGATAGGAGCAACAGTGGTCGTGGTAAGGTTTTGTGGCTACGACAAGTTCAAAGAACTTGGTTTTAGGATTTTGGAGTAATCTAATGGCTGATTCATGGCTGGATTGTTGTTAATAGGTTGGGATAGGGTCGTAGGAGGCTGACCAACCTCCATGAGAGGCTGGTCGCCGGCCGTAAAGGCCATCGGAGGGCTGCCTGAAAAGATCGCTAAGAAATCGGCCAAATCGCCTCTCTTAGGAACTCTCAAGCGCGCGGGTGAGTTTTTTGTGTTTCAAATAGTTCGTAGTACTAATTCATGAATTTTTTTCTTTTTATTTTTATTCTCTTTTTCTTTCTTTACATTAGGCATTCTTTGAATGTGAATAGGTTACAGGTTAGATTGGTGCATGACTCGAGCTTCCGTGAAAAAAGGACTACCATAAGAGCCAGAAATTGAAAAACAAGTGCGACAGCTGAAGAAAGAAAAAAAATCTCACCGAGACATCAGAAAAGGTTGGGCAATCCTCAACCAAACAATGTATGGTTGGAAACGGTGATCACAATGTAGGTTTGGCTGCGAGAGAAGTAGCCCAACGAAGAGAACAAGCTGCACGAGATGCTGAGGAAGCATCTATTAGAGATGCGTAGATTATCTACGAAGAAGAGAGAGGTCGTAGCATTGCTCAAAATACAGCATTTGCTGCAGACCAATTCCGAAATATAGCCCCCGGGCCTGGGAGACCACTTGGCGATTATGCTAGACTTGTCTACAATCAAGATCTATCAAGTGTTAGACCACCCATATTGCAACAAAAAACTTTGAATTGAAGCAAGGGTTGCTTCAAACTCTTCAGAATTGTTGTGTCTTAAAAGGGAAGCCAAAGGAAGATCCAAACACACATCTAATGGACTTCGAGGAGATTATGACCACTTTTCAGTATAATAGTGTGTCACAAGATGCAGTGTACTTAAGGGCATTCCCCTATTCTCTTAAAGATGATGAGAAACAGTGGCTTCGAAGCTTGCCCACAGGTTCAATTAGAACTTGGGAGGAGATGACCAGAAAATTCCTTGATAAATATTTTTCCTCAGCTAAGATGGGCAAGTTTAGAAGAGAAATCCATAACTTCTGCCAGAAAGATACTGAAACTGTTTTTGAAGCATGAGAGAGGTTTAAGGAGATTGTTCTAAAGTGTCAACATAGCAGAATTGAACTCTGGATGTAACTCCAAGACTTTTGGGATGGATTGACACTGGCCTCATGTTAAACATTGAACAATGCAGCTGGAGGCCCATTGATGAAGAAGACTTCAGCGGAAATAGTTACAATTCTTGATGAGTTATCTGAAGATTCTGATCAATGGCCCTCTGAGAGTGCGGAAAGAAGAAGATCAGCTGGTGTTCACCAGGTTGATGCTAACACATCTATGCAGGTATAGCTTGATGCAATGGCCAAGGATATAAGGAAGCTGACCTTAGCCTCAATACAAAGTGAGACTCATGCAGCTTGTGGTATATGTGGAAGAGGACACCCTACTCATGAGTGTCAATTCTCAAATGAGGAAGTAAATGCTGTGGGAAACTACAATTTTTATGTAATGGGTTAGAGGCACCCCAGTTTTTCATGGAGTTCACCTGGGGTACCGCGAATGCATGACAATAAAACAGCTCTAGACCCAAGGGACATGGAGCTCTAACATACCGAAATGAACAGAGGCAGCAATTTCAGCCTCAATAGCCCATTCAGCCTGGTCTAGAGGATCTAATGAAGTCTTTCATTATCAAGATAGATGAGAGGTTAGAAGCTCATAGAGCAGCTATCAAGAATTGGGCACTGGTCTTCAAAACCTGAAGAGACAACTGGGACAGATTGCAACAGTATTATCTGAGAGGGTCCCGGGCACTCTCCCCGTTGACACTAAAAATAATCCTAAAGAAATAGTGAATGATGTAACTTTGAGAAGTGGGCAAGTGCTGAAAGATCCCACCTCGATCCAAAATGATGTGATACTTGAAAAAGAAAGTGTGGAGTAGCTGAAGAATGTTGTTGATAAAAATAAGAAAGGCTCGATGAAAACAGAGAGGAATATGAGGAGAGGAAACATATTCCTGCTTTACCTTTCCCTCAAAAGCTATGTAGAGAAAAGTTGGACAAGCAGTTTGTGAGATTTCTGGATGTGCTGAAACAGGTTCGTGTTAATTTTCCATTCACAGAAGTGCTATCACAAATGCCTGTCTATGCCAAATTCTTGAAGGAGATCCTGACAAAGAAGAGGAAAGTAGAGGACACCTTGGTGGTGAAGCTCACATAGCATAGCAGTGCGATCTTACAAAACAAACTCCCACAAAGGTATAGAGATCCGGGGAGTTTTACTATACCTTTCTCTTTAGGCTCTATTTATTTTGATAAGTCTCTATGTGATTCTGGTGCCTCAGTTAATCTAATGCCTCTGTCTATTTACAGAAACTTGGAGAAGGAGATTGGAGAGATAAGGTCGGTGTGAATATTTTTGCAGCTGGTAGACCAAACGGCTGTAATACCCAAGGGGATAGTTGAAAATGTGTTAGTTCGGGTGGATAAGTTCATATTTCCTGTAGAATTTATAGTGGTGAAAATGGAGGAGAACAAGGAGGTCTCCCTTATCTTAGGAAGACCATTCTTAGCAACGGGTAGAGCAATATTGGATATACACGAGGGAAAACTCATGCTTAAAATGGATGAGGAGATGATGACATTCGATATGAATGTAGAAAAGGGAGTGCAAAAAGAAAAGCCAGTTGCGAGTGTTGAGTGGAAAGTGAAGGGCTAAAAAGAGAAGGTTGCATTGAGTGAGAAAGATAAGTATGGGATGTAGCCCAAAATGACTGAGAAAAAGTTATCTGCGTGGATGTGCGCACTAGTTCGAAGGCGAGGAATGGAGCCCGACTTTGACTTAGACCCCGACTAGATGTTCACAGAAGTTTCCTTTACCTTATGCTTTTTAATTGTGTGTCATGGGGGACATGCCACAACTTAAAGTGTGGGGTGGGGAATAATTATATGTTGTATGTATATTCGTTGTGGTTTTTGTTAGTTGTAGTAGTTAGAGATAGAAAATAATTGAAAAAACCATAAAAATTTTAAAATTTTCGATTTTTTTCGATGATATCATTCGACAGGTTTGTTGAGGGACTAAAGTCGAAAGAAAAAGATAAAAAGATTTTCTTTTGTAGGTGGTGTAATAAGTTCCCCTTGGTTTTTCTTTATGTCATGGTTCTTTTACAAGGGTTTTGTTTGAACCGGGTGTAATTAGTTTTTTATTTTTTTAGATGTAGGAAACCTTGTGCCGTGATTTAAATTGAAGGCAAGATCTTTTAACTTTATTATGCCTTGAGAATAGTAACTGCTTTAATAGTGACGCTGAGGCTCAGTTTTTGACTCTTGTGTAAGTACCTTAAATTGGATGATCTTAACTTTGCTTAACTGTTTTGACTAGAGAGTCTTGATAGTCTGATCCTGAGTGAGTTATGTGCCATGTGTGTGTGAGGTTTTGTGTTATTCTGCAGATTGCATTTGATGTCTAGAACTTGCCCCGCGTGTTTGCAAAGCGGAACGGTAGTTTTGTTCAGTCTTGGAAGTGATTTTAGGCATTTCTTTGTTAAGCCAGTTATATGCTTTTACCAGCCTAATTGTTACGTATCTTCGTTAACCCCTTTGAGCTTGTAATCTTGTTTTTTTGGATAACGACATTACAAGCCTTACCCATTTGTTTGAATTGACCATCTATTTGAACCTTTTTACCTCTCGTGAGGACTTGAATTTTGTAAAAGTTGAAGTGTGGGGTGGTTGGTTTGGCTTTTGAGTGGAACTATTGAAATAGGAGAAAGGTGCATTGTTTTGAAAAATTAAGCGGAACGTAAATCGAAAAAAAAAGAAGTAAAATAGTTCTATTGTTGTGCAAAATATTCTTTGATAGTGGTGACTTTTGAAGTAATTGTGCTTAAAGAAGTAGGGAATTAATGTATATTGATGTGAATGTGGAGGTTTGGTTTGACATAAGTGTGGATTTTTGAATGGCTAATTATATGTATTAAAAGTGCTTAGGGAGTTGTAGTCACTCTTATATCAAAATATATCGTACCCATCCCGTAACCTATATTACAACCAAATGAAGTCCTACTTGATCCTTGACTGAATGAGCTCAATTAGTAGAGTAGTACACTACGGGCAAGCCTATGGTATGTCTTTTGTGGCATATGAATGTTGTTTCTGAGAGTGAGTGAATTCTTTCTATCTTGAGTTCCTAATTGTTCTTGAATTTCATTGTGTGTGGACCTACTCTCTATTGTTGTGTGAGGACACTTGATTCATGAAGGAAAGGTAATGTCGTCGACTTCTATGTTAGAGTAAGTGAGCGGGATATAAACACTGCGTGGTGATTTTGAGTCAAATCTTGAGGCTAGGATGTTGCAGTATTGTATTTAATCTGTTTTAAATATTCCTGGTGTGATGAGTTAGGAGAGTTGTTGAAAAAAGTCCTGTCTATGTGAAGTGTATTTTGATTGCTCGAGGATGAGCAATGGTTTAAGTGTGAGGCATGGATGGTAGGCTATATTACGTATATTAGTCGCTCATTGCATTTTATTTCACTACACTTTATTCGTGTTCGAGCTTTAATTGATAGTATTTTGCACTAATTGTGTGTTTTATGCCTTGTAAGAGTGATTCCTAGCTATGTAGATGTTATGGAATGATTTTGAGTGATTTGGATCTTTGAAGTCTGAGTAAAAACCCAAGGAATTAAGCCGGGATCGTGTTCTGGGGTCGAGGACCAAGTCTGGATCTCAAAACACAAGATTTGAGTCGTACTCTGAGAAAGTCACGTGGCGCGCCGTGGCTGTGCAAATTTCCTGCTGTCTGTCAGAACTAGCTCTCTGGATTTTCCCACTAATGCCCCGCATGGCGCGTCACCCCATGCGGTGCGCCAGTGTAATTTTTATAGAGTGAAAATCCTATTTCGACTAGGAGAAGGTGATTTCATCTGGGGGCAACTCTACTTGGTATAAATACATGAAAAAATGTTATTTTTGGGACTTTTGAAACATATTCAACCTAAGGAGGCTAAGGAGGAGTGGGAAGATCATGAGCACAAGAATTTCATCATTCCTTCCTCACTGAAGACATGAGTTTGGATTGAATTTATGTTTTTCCTATATTTTAATTTTATCTGTGATGAATTGCTCTATGTATATGGAGTAGTTCTCTTTAGAGTTTGATGGATTTGGTATACTGATGATTGTTTGTGGATTATAACTCTAGTTTTATGTATTGAATCGTTTTTGGATAATTTAATTGTTGCATCTATGTTCACTTGTTCATGTAAACGAGAGAGGCATAACTTGTGATATCTTTGCATTATATTGTTGGTTGATTTTATTAATTCTTCTTAGAAATCGAAAGAGGCTAGTTGAATTGTTGATTAAACCTAGTTAGGAGAATAGTCGAAAGAGGTTTTCCTAAAGACCAATCCACTACACATTCTTGCATATTTTCACGTGCTTAAATTGGTTCATCTTATGAGGTTAAGACTTAATCGAGAGAGGAGTTTTTGCTGAACATTTGAACTAATAATTAAGTGAATTCGAGAGATTCACTTAAACATTAGAAGTGAATTATCTAGATTTAGATCCCAAACAGTTATCTTGCACCTATCCAATCAACCCATATTTTATCCCATTGATACCTTTCTTGCTTACATTTTTTGCGATTGTCATTAGTCAATAGCTTTAAATTCTTAGTTAATTTTAGTTGTTAATCATATAAATCTCAATTGTTGATTCTCTTGGATAGCGATTAAGCTAGAAACTACAGAAATACTGTTTAACTCCAATCCTTGTGGATAGGATACTATACTATACTATCTTTGACTAGCGAGCATAATTTAAGTATATGTTTCGAGCTCGTCACAAATTGAGGCTAAGAAGATTTCAGCGATGAATGTCCAGTGGAGATCAACTAGTTGAGGAGGCTACTTTGGATACCGAGGACACACAGACCAGATATGCACTTTCATTCGGAACTTTAGGTATGATTCTAAACTTGTTTGAGGACGAATATTTGTTGAAAAGGTGGAGAATGTAACGACCTGACCGGTTGTTCTGCTTTCTAATGCCTTGTTCCTTTACTTAAGACTTCCCGTATGTGCTTTTCCTGTTTTATGACTAGAGGGGACGATTGGTTTGATTTTGAAAGGGTTCAGATTGAATTCGAAACACTTAGTTCCATAATTGTGGTCTAGGTGGCCAAGTTTGACTTGAGTCAACTTTTTGAGTAAATGATGTCGAAATCGGGATTTGAAGGTTTGGATAGGTTTTATATGATGATTTTGAACTTGGGCGTATGTTTGGATTGAGTTTTGGCGCTTATTGTAGGAAGTTGTTATCTTAAAGGTTTTTGTCATGCTCCGACCATGGGGAGCAGGATCAGCGCTTAACCGAGATATCCCAGTCAAGCAAGCCTACCTGATACTTATTACCCAACCTTCGCCCATGAGTAATCTATGAATAAATAGCAATGAGATAGACAACAAACGGATAAAAGGTACAACATCAATTAACATTACTTAAGGGAGCTTCATTAATAAATACCAAAAGGTTACAAGTTCATATTTAGAAATGGTAACATCCGACAACTACAACAACATTTTTAATTTGTCTTTCCCATTCAAAACACATCCGACAACATTTCTACGGAGCTTCTAAGTGAACATGAGTACTAATATGGAAGTGCCGATAACAACGCCTCGGCAATACCTAAAAATACAATGTACAAGAATCAAAATGACACAAGGCCCCGATATAGAGTAGGGCTCACCAAATCAGCTAAGAAGAGGGTATGATGCTATCAATGATTAGTGCCGCCTGCTGAGGAACCTCCTGCATCTATTAAAGATGCAACACTCCTGACAGAAGGGACGTTAGTACATCGAATAATACTAGTATTTAAATCTAAATACCCTCTCATGGAATGGAATGCAACATAAAAGGAGAGAAACATGAAAACAATAAAAAAATCAATACTATTTAAATGTCAAGTTAAAACAAGGTAAACCTTCAAGTAAGCATTAACATTTTAGGTTAGAAAATCGTTATAACCGATACACCACTATGCACATGACATGGAGTCTGATCCCCGCCCGATCAGCTAAGTAGTCTCACCCCAATGCATGAGGGCTGACATAGAAGCACGATACCACCATGTGCGTGGCATGGTGTCCGATCTCCGCCGGGTCGGCTAGGCCTCTCACCAAAATGCCATTCAATATGGTCTTTGCTAACTGTCCATCCATCCATCCCAATCAAGGGGAATAATATTTTCTATACAAAAGAAATATTTTCTTCTCATAGTCTTTCAATAAATCTTTCCATTCATCGGCATGCTTCGCCATACATGATAATCTTCATTCTTGGCACGATGGCCACATTTCATATTTCATATTTCTTTACTTCAAGGATCATCATAAAACATCAATATGTAGAAAATTTTAGGAAATCATGTCTTTAAATACATGATAAATAAGAGCCTTAAACACATTGAATTTCTTCCAAACGGAGAGCATAGTGATTTGCAATCAAAACATGAGTTAAAATCATAAGCATTTGATACATCAATTATTCTTCAAATATTTTTCCCAAAGGAGAGTAATATAATAGGGATAATTGGAACATGATTTGAGTACACAAGCACTTGGATAAAACCATAGAAGCAATTTGGAACAATAGAAATAGGAACTTGAACATGCTATATTTGGAGTTTACAAGGAATTTGTGAAATCCGATTCTATAGAAAGAGTTTAGCCAACATACCTTAATTTAGCTTCCTTAATATTATTACAACGTCCCATTACTTTTAGCAACTTCAGTGTATAGAAAAATAGTTAAATTGGACCATAATTAGGAAGGTGTTCATAGTGTAGGTCATATAGGAATTTCATCAAACATATAGTGCGCATATTGAAATACAATTCCCTATAATGGGATTTCTTCACCCCACAACCAATCCCCAAGTCAATAACTCACCAATGGTAGTTCAACAACCTCCATAGCACCTTCATTAGCATATGTGTGCTCAATAACTAACTCCCAACTCGAGAATCACTTGCATTCTTCACATACAACCAAATTAAAAATTGAGAGGTTATGGCTTCCGATCACCATCCCACAAGCCCCAACAGTATAAAATCTTACTTAAACCCATTACAAATCTTTGCATGAAGCTAAGGGGCGAAATCTTACCCAGTTAATTGAAGGCATTGTGAGTGATTTCCTTAAATCTTCAAAAATTGAGCAGGAATTGAAGAGCAGATTGTTAGAAGCCTCTCCTTATCTCTCTAGCTTTCTCCCCTCTCTCTAATTATGCGACTGATATGCGGTCCGTAAAACATTTTTGCAGTCGCACATTGGACCGCGAAATAACACTCAAAATTAGATTGCTTCTGATCAAATCCGCGATGGTTCTATAGTCAGCGGACAGATACGCGATCGCATAATGGATTGCATAATTGCCATTTTCTGCAAATCTCTTCTACCAACTCCATGATTCATTGCAAGTCCAAAAATATGAGCCGCGAAATTATCTACAACTTGCATTAAGTCCTATCCACCTGTCAGAGAGTGCTAAAAACAAAACCTAACAATATATTCATAATACAACAACATATCATAGCACGAAAATAACACCAAGTATAATATTATAAGCATTGCATTGCCAAAAAGGAGCACCTTAGCTTAAAATGTACAAATTTGAACATTACTCATAGAAAGTAAATTCTCACATACTTTAAGACACAACCATTATTTTCTCTTCATTTCTTCATCGGCCTCCCAAGTGGCCTCTTCAACTTGTTGGTTTCGCCATAGCAATTTGACGGAGGTAATCTCCTTATTCGTCAACTTTCGAACTTGTCTACAATCTTCTATACACATTAGCTTACCTTTTCCACCATAAAAACAAAAATCCTTGTCGAACTTTTACGGGGCCTTACAGTTTTAGAGTTTTCTAAGTTTGATTTGAAGTAAAATTTGGTATTATCGATTTTCGTTTGGAATTTTGAGCCTTGGAATAGGCTCGTATAATGATTTATGATTTGTGCGTAAAATTTGGCATCATACCGAGTTGTCTAAAATTAGGCTTTGAGGTCCGATTCTTGGTTTTGATATTATTTATGTATTTCGAGACTTCTGGTAGGTCTGCATAATGTTTATGGACTTTTTGTACGGTTGGATGGGACTCTGAGGGACTCAGGTGAATTTCGGATCACCCGGAGCATTTTTGAGTTGGCATATTTTTGCTGGTGCTAGTGTGCCTCGATATCGCGAAGAATGTTCCATGATCGCAAAGGAGGATTTTAGACGGAGCAATTGATGCCCTTCGTGAACGTGAAGAAGGCTCCACAAATACGAGGGAGGACCTGGCTCTCCATCGCAAACGCGGAGGTCCAAGCGCGAACGCGAAGGAGGAAGAGGGTGGATGGCATGGCAGGCGTTAAGCCATCGTGAACGCAACTCTGGGACCGCAAACAAGGAGGGCATGGGTCAGGAAGCATAGCAAACGCGACCTGTGTGTCAAATTGGGCTGAGGTAGTTAGGCCTTTAGGATCATGAGGGACTTACCGCGATGGCGATGAAGAAATCACTGGGCAGAAAGTATTTTATTTCGGGACTTTGGCTCACTTCTTTAACTTTTCAGTTGGGTTGGAAGATTCTTTGAGCTCTTTTGAGGGGATTTTGATCCAGCATCACAAGATAAATGATCTTTACCAATTATGAGTTAAATACATGGATTACAGGTAGATTTTAATATAGAAATTGTGGAATAGAATTTTGTTGAAAAACCTAGGGTTTAGTAAAAATTGGATTTGGCCAAGAAATTCATTAGGGAATTGAGCATAAGTTATATATTTGAGTTCGTAATGCTATAGGTAACACTTATCTTCGAAAATATTCGGAATATGGGCACGGGGGCCTGGGGTTGACTTTGGTTGACTATCCGAGTTAGATTGGGATGTAACTCTAGTAGTTAAATTATGAACTCTTTAACATACATTTACTGATTTATACTTCCTTTGATCAGTTTCAGATTGCTCGGCATTGTTTTTAGGCGACTAGTGAGGTTTGAGAGCCGAGTAGTGAGCTTGGAAGCAAGGCAAGTCTCTTGTCTAATCTTGCAAAAGAGAATTACCCTAGTAGGTATTTTGAAATTGTTGTGTGCTACTTGTTGTGGGTGATACACACACACGAGGTGACGAGAGTCTGTGTGTAGCTAGATCATGTTTATGTTCAGGTAGATTTAGATCTACATCATGCCTTAAATGTACTATTTGAATTAAACTTGTTTGTTTCATTATTTGGATTTATGACTAAGAGTGAGACTAAAATAAATACATTGACCGAGTCTCTTACTTTGGATTTGTGAAATATTTGATGAACGGTAGTTCCGTGTTTTCTTGACTTGCATGTATCATCGTGAGTGAGAGAGTTCCTCTATTCTTATGGAATTGAGACGTTCGTCTAGGTAGTGTTTTAAATTATTCTTATGGGACGGGCCATTCGCCTCAGCAGTGCTGTAAATTACTCTTATGGGATTGGATCGTTCGCTACAGTATTGTGAGTTATTCTTATGGGATCGAGCTGTTCGCCTCGGCGGTAATATGTAATACTAATCTTATGGGATTGGGCCTTTCGCCTCGATAGAATCGTGTGTAATAGTTGAGATATGATTTGGCATGGGGTTAGCTAATCTTGTGCCTTCGAGGCAGGTTATGGCATTTTAGTGACTTCGTAATTTAATGTTTGAAAAATTTATTATCAAATATTTATACGTCCTGTTGCTACATTTTGCATTCCCTACATGTCTACTGTATGTACTTTATTATTTGACCACTAGTTTTTGCACCATCTTTTGCACAAGTCAAAACAAGATTCAACTAGTGATTTTCCTGTTGTTGATGAAAGAGGGTCAGCACCTAATATTTAAACGTATGCTAGGGTACCTATTCAATTGTTAAATCATTATCCTATTAATCTACTAATCAGTGAGATTTGGGTAAGGTGTTTTGTTCTTTTAAGGGGAAAGCGTTAGGCACCCCCTAGAATCTACCTAAGGTAGCTCCATAGGACTTAGACTAGGTTTAGGAATTTAACATGTCTATATTCTACTTAGTTAATGCTTAAAAGTGTATAGCTTACTCTATGTCTTATTTAAAACTAATCACTTGAAACTAATGTATGCCCCTTCGAAAGGAGAGTGTAGTTTTCATTTGTAAAAGCCTTGAAAAGTGTTCATATTTGTGTGATTGAAAGAAATTTTGAAAGTAGGTTTATAATATTTTTATTTATAAACTCTGTAAGTATGGCTAGGTTTAAAATATTTTACTTTTGAAACAACATGGCTATTTGTGTATTCTTAGTAAAATAAGGGCAATGGTGTTTCATTTTGTTTGTAGAAAACTTAACTTTGAATCATTTGACCGATTCTAGCTTTTAAAGTGGATTGCTAGCTTTTTCAAAATCTGTCTTAATCATCAAAGAGTTTCATGAAAACGGTTAGTACAAGCAAAACCTTATAGTAGAAGTAATTAAACAAGTTGGAGTTATTTAACTAATGTTAGAGATATCAATGCATTTTATTTTAATCTATGGTTTTTAGCTTGCCTAAGTTTCTGAAATAATTCAAAAGATGATAAAAGGAAAGCATTCACTCGATATTTGTCAATATAATATACACATAAAAGAAATATCTAATACATAAAGCGATGAAGGAAATGGAATTGGACTCATGGTTTGGGCCTAAGGAATGTCAGGCCCAGCAGACAACGAATAGTAGCAGCACCTTCAGGGACTTCAGACTAAGGGCTGGAACTTGGGCCTGAGTTCTTGAGAACTTAGCAGGCCTAGTTCGATCATATGTGCAAAAATAAAAGGAAGACATTAGTGATAGAGCCCAATATAACACTTAAATACAAATAAGACCAAGGTAAGGCCCAAATAAAACTGTAACAAGTGCTGGTGATTAAGAATGCAAATAAAATTTATGTAAGGTCAAAAATAAAATAAATGAATTCACAGTGAAGCCTTTCATTCATTTAACGCTAATCCTAAAGAAATTAATAAATGTCAATGATTAAGAGCTTAAGGTAAAATCTCATTCATGGGCAAGACACCCTTTTGATCCTTGGCACTTTAGAGTTCACATGGTTCTCAGGGACCCTGAGCAGTGCTTGTGTCAAGGAGGGTACCTCAACCACATACTACATTTTACTCCTACATAGCCTTAACGATTCACACTTACTCTTCCCTATAGGTTTAACAATTACTCTTCCCTATAGGTTTAAATGCCAATGAGGCATTCATTGTAACTTTCAATGTGACAGTAAAAATAACACAGAGATTCAAGCCTTTACACTTCTCACATAAACTATACAGAATACTATTATGAGTATGAGACAATAAATTACACCATTGAGAGCACAGTCCAAAAACAGGTGTGTGGTACACCATAAACACTTTCAACATACTTAAAAATACTCAAAGAAATCTATTACAGGTGCAAACAAAGGAACGAATTACCAATAGACTATTTCATAAGTCCAAACATTAAGTCATGTAATTTAGGGAGTAGAGAAGATACATAGTTCATGTTTACGAAAGTCCTTAGTTGAGTTTGTAGTATTTCACAGCTTATCAGACTATATTTTAGTTCAACAGAGATTCACATGCATAGATTAAGTCCTAACATCTAAATTGTCTACCTTGTTTAGGATCCCTAAGGAGTATTAACATGTTAATCCTAACCTAAGCAAAGCCATGATCACATTCCCTTTAAAAGTTCATAACCTCATATTCACACCCATATCATTAAGAGTTAAGGTATTATTATCAAAGCAGGGCTCTTAAGCCTATATGGGAGTCGTAGTTAACCTATATATGCCTAGCAAGGTTCAGCTTCCTTTTATATGATAATGCAACATGAGAGCACATGCATAGGTATGAAGGATAAACATGAAGTTTATTTAAGAACATGATAAGTGCAGAAAAACAAAGGGATGGCACTTAGACACATACATGAGATATTCTTACAGGATTGCAACATTACAAACATGGGTGAGTATCAGATAGCATGGGATCGGACCAACAATTTTGTTATAAGCCCAGAACAATGAAAGTTTCATATTAAGTAGGCATGGTTTAGTTATACAGGTTAAGGGTGATAACTTAATCAGGTGAAGTTCATTTCAACATACCAACACAACACATGATGCTCAATCATAGCAGATACAACTTTAGTGAAGTTCCTAGGGCATAACTTAATTAGGTAGACAACCGTTGACAAAATACATACAAGACTAACTGCAAACACTCATTAGGACTTAATCCAGTTACTTCAGAACATATTTATGCAGTGAAACTCACAGATATGATCAAACAGTCACGAAGGTCAATAGAAAGTCATTACAATGATCTTTCAAGAGTTAAAGAATCACAGAAGCACATTGAAAGAAAGAAGCAACTCAAACAAACTAGGCTAGTACATGACAGCCTTGTAATCAACCCTTAATGTTCATAACTACTTTAGCCTTAGTTTTATCAAACATGCGCTCAAGAACATGACACAGATCAGTAGATAACACTAAGTAGAATTATTAGAGCAGACATGAAAGTTTTAGCAAAATATCATGAAATCTAGGGTCAGAACAAGTGTAAGAATCATTAAGTTCTTTGTTAATCACATAAGTACAATAACACATAGATTATTCAACTTAGAGAAACATTCATTAATATTATAAAGGTAGTCGATTAATATTGGTTTAATTTCAGATTATTAATGAGAACAGTTGGTTCATACACAAAGCTTGATTATCAAACATAAGCCAATAAGAATACATTATGAACAGAAACAATCATCAGAGAGCAATAGGGTAGACGTGATTTTTACTAAAACAATTAAAACATAAGAAGGGTCGAAGTGCATTGACCTTCCTTTGAGCAGCAAACCAAACGAAGACTCTTTTTAGCCGTTTAGGAACCAAAGCTCAAAACCATTACCAGTGAATAGAACACCGGAAAGAGAGAAAAGATGAGAAATCAATTAGAACCTAGGTTTTTGATTGTGAATTAATTTTGTAAGCTATTGTGTGCTCGTCTTGGGTTGTGTTAGGTATGAACATTTAAGGAACTAATTTATGGTGGCATTCAATGCTTAGGGTTGTCCGCAGATTCAAACTTGGTAGTGGAGAGTAACGACTACAAGATGATGCAAGCAAAATCGAGTGAAAATTTAAGAGACGGAGGGGAAAATCAGCGAGGATTTTACCTGAGAGGAAAGAGGTTGACTGTTAATGGCAACGACCCACCAGACAAAGCTTCAATGTCCAACGGTCATTGCATTTGACCTCTGGACCTCAATAATCATAATGAGGCTTTGAGATATGATCATGCATGCTCCGATTTGATAGAGCACAAGAGAAATCTGGAGACTCAAAGTTTCATCTTTGAGTCTAGGGTTTCATATTAAGGTTTTTTGAATTCGAGTGATGAAACAGGGTAAGAACCAACAAGATTTGGGGATTTAGGAGGCAAGGGGGATGATTTCCTGGTCGATTTGTGACCCTGCACGAATTAGTGCAAGGTTTTTGATTGATTAGGGTCTGTGGCATTGAGAGAAAAAGGAGAGAAACAGGAAAGGGGGCGGCTTTTTCAAGAGTCAAATGATTTAGGGTTTGGGATAGAGCAGGCTGGTCTCTAAGGGTTAAGAAGGGTGGATGAGACCTGGGCCGTTGGAATAATTGATCAACGACCCTCATAATTCAGGTGTTAAAAGGTTTTTAATGAGGAAATACGAGGGTCGTCAGATCTTTGTTTTTCAACAATAGAGATTGGATCTAGCCAGTGTTAAAACTAAAGAAAAAATAAGATAAAATGTGGGCTGTTGATTAAATGGATTAACGTGTCAAATGGGCGTGTTCTATTGTGAGTGCTTTGAGATTAGCGACAGGGAAAAGTTTGATTGGCTCAGGGAGGGTGGCATTAATTGCCAACATGGATTGGGGAGAGGGGGAGGAGGGTTATTTGGACTAGGTCAGATATGAATTGGGCTTCTGTATTAGGCTAGTTTCAATTTAAAGGATGGCCAATTCATGTTTAAGAGTGCAATTGCAATTATAGCCATATAGCCTTTAACCTCTTTAAAATTAATTTAATTACACTTGATTAATTCTAATAAAATAAAATAAAAATCATAATCATGAAATACACTATTAATTTTTTAATTAATTAATTATTTATTAAAATACCTTATTTTCCAAATTATGACATTAATTTTAAATTATATTAAATGGTAGGCTAATTAACTAAAAATTAAGGAATAACATATTAAATTATAAAACTTATGTAATGAACATAAAGGTTATTTTACTTGTCTCAAAATTAGCAAAAGTAATATATTTAAAAATTATATAATATTAAATTATTAATTTCAACATTATTAATTACTAGTTTATACCAAAATAGGTGTTATTGATTAGAAAATATTTTCAGCATATTTATTGCAAAACGTAAGTATAAATAAATTTATTTTAAAAGGAAGGGTCAAAATTGGTCACCAACAGCTGCCCCTCTTTGACTAGAGATGACAAAAGAGTTTTCGGCAAAGAAATTGAATCAAGATCAATTTTTCTCGACTTTAGGCATATATTGCAGGAATGACATATGGATTTGAGGGAGATTATGAGTTGTAGAATTATGGGAATATTTAAGGAATGTTTCGGGATATTTTGGGTAAATTGGGGCCGAATTCTAGCTTTGAATTGCCTACATACCTCGGGCTTAATGAGGATCAGGCCTCATGTAGTTCTGGAATGATGATTTGGAGAAGGAAATGTTTGTAGGAGTTGCCCCAACATCGTATTATGATGATAGTACATGACGAGAAGGTTTTGATACCCAAGATATATCTTAGCTGCGGCTTGATTACGAGACTTGAAAGATTTGATGATTTAGAGTTCTACAGATCGTATTTGAGTTTGAGTTTGGATCCTTGGCCCGCTTATGAGTTTGTTGTACCTCATAGTGTTGTAGCTTGGTTTGCTGCTTAGAAGAAGTTCCATGTCGCGATGATGATCCTGCAAAAACAAAATACACACATACCCAAATATCGTAATGCAGATATGTTAAGATGTGATGTAAATGATGCAGGAGTAATGATTTCTGGCTGCCGGCTAGCCATTATTTGTTTTGGGGCGATGGGACACTTGAATTTGACTTGATTGTTAGCCAAACTACGTATCGTTCTGCAGCTGTCGGAGCATTAAGTTTCCTCACGATGGGAGTATCTCCGTGCAATGGGAGTAGTTGACTAGAAATGTAAATTACATCTCCGCACAATGGGATTTGACTTGAAAATGTAAAATGCATCTTCGTACGATGTGAGTTTCTGACTTGAAAAAACGTAATGTGCCTGTAGGTTGCATGGACAAAACTTCCAAACATTCAAGATAAACTAAAGAAATAGGGAGCATGCCTAAGAGATACTCTTGGCTGCAAAACTAAATTATGACCGTCGATCGACGGAACGTATTGTGAGACCGGATGGTCCGTCCTTCGATTGAAGAAGTTGGCGATTAAGTTTGCAACGATCTACTTGTAATCTCCAATATGATGGAGTGACGGTGCGATATGCGAAGGGCTAGAGTTGGTGAAGCGACCAGTTTGCCATATACAGGGCTTTGATTGGCAAAGCCAACGGCTCGATTTGTACAGGACGCTCTGATTAGTTAAGCAGACGGTTTTCTATATACACAGCATTGATTGGAAAATCTGACAACTCGCTATATACAAGGCGCTCCGCTTGGTTGAGCAAACGGTTTGCTATTTACAATATGCTCCGATCATGTTGGAGGCTTGGTTCTAGAATACATGCAAAGAATTTGAAGTTAGTCCTTAGTCATGTGAGGAAATGAACCAAATAATGAAAGAGAGATAAGGGTTCATGAGAGAATAGCAGGGTTTGTCATTGCTCTGAGTGTGCCTCGACATTTCTCCTTCTGTCGGTCCTGCATTCAAATAAAAATTTTTAGCACGGGGGGTATTGATTTGTGTTAATCATAGTCGTGCCCTTGCCCCGGGTCTGGCAAGATTATGCCACAAATTTCGGTCACTATAATGTTAGTTTTTAGAAATGTTTTTTGAAAATTGTTTATCTTTTATGGCAAATGTCGTTGTTCCTGATTATGACATGTTCGGAAGTTCCTTCTGGCTCGAACGTTGTGTTTGGATGGCTTTGTCCTGTTGATGTCGATTCCTGGAGATGCCATTGGTGACATAGATTCTTGTTGCCGCAATTATGTCCTAATCTAAATGAATGCATTACAAAGGTCTACCTAGGGTTATGATCGAACCTTTTCAGGTTGCCTATGTATCCGAACGAAATCAGGTCTGAACATAGTACGAGGGTAATAAACAAATAAATTGTGATGATGATCGTGCCTGACTCAGGAAGCCTACGTATCCAAATAGAATCAGAGACAATACATACATCGATTACAATAGATACAAAGTGATAAGAATTTTAACATGAAGTGGCCGAGTCTGACTCAGACTGCCTACGTATCAAAATGGAATCAGGAAAGAATGTGGTTCAACTACAATAGATGATTGAATCCGATGAGGATTTCCTATGTATTCTTGCCAAACTAAATCAAGTCATGGCGTAGTTCCGAATACATACAGAATGGTACTTGGATTTTCTATTACAAAAGGGGAGGAAGACCGGACCCTACGTGGGTTGCCTATCCTATCGTGGGAAGTCAGGTCGGACGTAGTTCTGTTACAACCAAACCCTAATTCTACTGTATTTAAATATAGTATCTCTTGATTGCATTTGAGTTGATAGGCTTCGTGGTGACTCTTCCATCCATTTCCTCTAGAATCAATGCTCCTCCCAGACAATACCTGATGGAACACATAAGGACATTGCCAATTCGGGGCGAACTTTCTGTTGGCTTCTTCTTGAAGAGGGAATATTTTCTTCAAAACCAACTGCCTTGGTGCAAATTACCGAGGTTTCACCTTCTTGTTGAATGCACCGGCCACCCTATTTTGATATAGTTGACCATGGCACACTGTGTCCATTCTCTTTTCATCAATGAGCATGAGTTGATGCTGCCTAACCTGTATCCGTTTTTTATCATCTAACTTGGCTTCTTGAATAACTCTCAAGGATGGAATCTCGACCTTTGTGAGTATCACAGTTTCGGTGCTATATACCAATATGTATGGTGTTGCCCCGGTGGATATTCTCATGGTGGTCTGATAACCCAACAAGGCGAAGGATAATTTCTCGTGCCATTGCCTGTGATTGTCCACTATCTTTCATAAGATCCTCTTGATGCTTTTATTGGCTGCTTCAACTGCTCCACTCATTTGCCGCCTATAGGCTATAGAATTACGGTGGAAAATTCTAAGCTTCTCGCAAATCTCTCTCATGAGATCGCTGTTGAGATTGGCTTCATTGTTAGTGATGATCGACTCTGGTATCCCGAATTGGCAGACTATGTCGTTACGGACTAAATCTGTTACCACTTTCTTCGTGATGACCTTGTATGTAGAAGCTTCGACCCACTTGGTGAAGTAGTCAATGTCTACCAGGATGAAATGTTGTTCGTTTCATGCGGCGGGCTCTATAGGTCCAATTACGTCCTTTCCCCACGCGACAAACGGCCTAGGAGAATCCATTTCATTCAACTCATTAGGTGGAAATCAGATGAAATCCCCGTGAATCTGGCACTGGTGACACCTCTGCACGTAACATATACTATCGCTTTCCATGGTCATCCAAAAGTATCTGGCACCTAGAATCTTCTTGGCCAATGTGAAACCATTCGTGTCAGGTCTGCATGTTCCTGCGTGTATTTCTTCTAGTTATCTGGTTGCTTAAGCGGCATCTACACACCTCAACAGACCCAAATATGGGGTCCTCCTATACAGGACTTCCGCGTTAAGGAAAAAGCGGTTTGCTAGCCTTCTGACCATTGGTGGCTTTCTCTAGGTAATCTCTTATTTTATGGAACCTTTTGATGTCGTAGTACCATGGCTAACTGTCTGGCTCCTCACTGAAGATCAATGGGTGCCGCATTTTAAAGATTTCAACACTGCATCAAATACAATCTTAACCACAACCGTCATTACAAAGCACCCGGTCACAATTGAGTTCTTTCCAGCATTAAAGTACAGAACCAAGCTGCTAGGATCTGATGTGCCAGGAAAATATCTTATTGTTGGATTCGACATTTACAGGAAGCTTAGGGATCAACTCCAGATCAAAGCTAACGGGATATCTTTTAAAAAACAGTTTAGACCTTATTCTGAGATTCCAAGGCTATTCCAAATCACCAATGACGAACAAATCAAAGAAATTGAGCAAAATCTCATTGAACATTCATGTGCCGAATCCCACAATGATTTCATGAAGAAAGGATAAAGCCCATTATGGAATAACCAAGAGTTTTTTATCAAGCTCCCTTTCAAGAAAAATGAAAACATCAATCCGACAAAAGCCAGTCATTCAGGCATGAATCCAGATCATCTTCAGCTTGCAAAGAAAGAATGCGAAAAACTTTTGGAATTTGATTTGATAGAGCCATCGGATTCACAATGGGCATGCGAAGCATTTTATCTCAACAAAAGAGCTGAGTAGACAAGAGGAAAACTCAGGTTAGTTATTAATTACCAGCCACTAAACCACTTCGTCCAAGATGATAAATTCCCCATCCCAAATAAATTCACTATTTTTTCCCACTTAGCCAAGGCCAAATATTTTTCCAAGTTTGATTTAAAATCTGGATTTTGGCAATTGGGAATCCACCCTGAAGAACGACCCAAAACGGGATTTTGCATCCCCGATCATCACTTCCAGTGGAAAGTCATGCCCTTCGGGTTGAAAACTGCACCTTCCTTGTTCCAAAAGGCCATGATAAAAATCTTCCAACCCATCCTCCATACCTCCTTAGTTTACATTGATGACATCCTGTTATTTAGTGATACATTGGAAGAACATGTTAACTTGCTTCGTCAATTTGAGACATTAGTAACACAGTACGGAATCATGCTCTCAGCAAAAAAGAAGGTTCTTGCTCAAAAGGAGATTGATTTTCTCGGAATGCATTTTGCCCAAGGTGAATACAGTCCAGGACCACATATATGTGAGGAATTACTTAAATTTCCGGATACCAACCTCAAAACAAAGCACATCCAACAGTTCTTGGGTGTAATAAATTATGTAAGAGATTTCATCCCAAATATCTCTACATACATTTCACCGCTCACAGAAATGCTCAAGAAAAATGCACCATCATGGGGAGAGAAACAAGATGAAGCAATTAGAAAAATAAAGGAGATATGTAAAAATGTCAAGTCTCTCTACATCCCTTCAGATGGAAAGAAGATACTACAAACTGATGCCAGCCATGAATACTGGAGTGCTGTTCTATTTGATGAAAAAGATGGCTTGAGGAAGATATGCGGATATGCCAGTGGAATGTTTAAAGATGCCGAGCAACATTATCGCTCCACCTTCAAAGAAATTCTTGCAGTAAAGAATAGAATCAAGAAATTCAATTTCTTCCTTATCCATACATAATTTCTAATAGAAATGGATATGAAGGCTTTCCCAAAAATGATCCGAATAAATTCGAAAATTATCCCCAATCCTCAGATTCTCAGATGGGCTCAATGGTTCTCCCCATACAAGTTTCAAGTCAAGCACCTGAAAGAAAAGTATAATATTCTCGCAGATTTTCTATCTCGACCGGAAGAATTCTCAAAAATATTTTTCCCAGCAAAACTGAAACCAAGTAGCCACATCTTTATGTTTTCAAATACACCAGGAACAACTTCATTAAAGCGAACAGATCATTGACCGGAGTTGTTCAACCTCATGGATCCCTTTGATCCGTCAATTATTATGGAAAGAAGAACTTATTATGAGCTCCAAGTTTTCCGGCAATATGGAGGATCCATTCTCAAGCCTTATGGTGTCAATTCAGAATATCCGTTCTGCCATATATTCATAGCTCAAGCCAAAGCTTTTCCACAAGAGCTACTGTGGTTTTTCTGGTACCTATCCCATCAGTATTATATTTTCATGGAATTCAAATGCAATGTCTTCAAGGATTTTGAAAACATTGCACCAGCCCTAGAGTATTTTTACTAGGGTTCAAGCCTAGAAGATATGGGAAAAGATATTTCAGCGATTCCTACGCAGCAAAAATATTCATGTTTCATAGGCCAGTGAAGATCATTAATGAAAAAGTCCAGGCATAAGAAGAGGCATCATTCTGGTGAAAATTTTCCATGTCCATTTTATCAATGGAGGAAGAGTATAGCGAGGCACAAAGAATCCTTTTTCAGCAAAATAGGTGCATCCCGAAAGAGATATGGCCAAAAGATTAGGCAAGCTAGAATTATACCAATACCCATCCTCACTGGAAAAGAGTCCGGGAAGCAGCAAAAGAATATCAAACACCATATGAAGTCATCCGAGAAAATATCATTAATGACATTTCAAGATTAAAGTTGCGGATTACATCTCTCAGTCCAAAGGGAAAATATCATTAATGACATGCCAAGACAAATTTTCACATCTTTCCATGCTATCAGGGCCCCACTTCACCTTGTTTTCATATGTTTCCACATGCCCCCACATGCTTTTTCACATGCAACACAATACTTTCAAATGGCGTCACATGCTCCCTCATACTTTCACATGCTACACCATGTATATTTCACCCTGTTCACATGTTTTCGGGTGTTTTTAGTTGTTTTGCCTAAAGTCCTTCACATGCCGAGAGGGACCCGCTTTTAGATAAGTTTGCCATGTAAGATAGGTTTACTTTATCCAAAAAGTTTGTCTTGTAATAACCTCCTAGTCCTATATAAAGGAGGCCTTGTAGTAGTTGTAGGATCATCTTGTAATCACCTTAGAAATCATCTTGTAATCATCTTAGAATCATCGTAGAACCATCTTAAAAACCATCTTGTAAACATCGTGTAACCTTTGTAAATCTCTTGTGATATATTACATATGAGTGCTTTCTAAATTTCCCTCTTGTTCTTTCTTTCGAATAAATGGAAAGGCCGGTCCATGTATGAAAATAAAGTAAGAATACTCTTTGAAAGTTAGCTTTTTGTAGTACGAAAGTTTTCTGAGTTATGAACAGCAAACTTTGGTTATAGTACAAAACTTTTCTGAGTTGTGTAGCTTTGCAAGCCGTCCCTCATGGGTTGTTGAAGCCAGCCCCTTTTTGTAGGGAAACTTTTGTAACTATAAACAAATTAACTGTTTGTGTAGCTTTGCTTTGTTCCCCGTACTGTGGTATCAGAGCCAGCCCATCCTTTCGGAGGGAGGAACAGTTTACCAAATATGTCTGAGTCATTTTCATCATCCTCTTCCTTAGCAAAAATGAATATGTCTCCTACTCTATATAAAACCCTGTCCAAAAAATATGATTACCTCTATGAAGTAGATATCCTACCCGATGAACAAAAAGTATCTTCCACTGAACTACCTCTCATAAATCCTTACTCAGCTTTCGCCAAAAAATCATTTGTACCCTAGACCCAAATTCGTTCCCTAGTCCAACACAGACCAAAAGGAGTCAAGGAATATGTTGCTGCTTCAAAACTTGACCAGCATCCTATTCTTGCCACTCGAGAGGAACAATTTATCACTCTTCAAATCCCAGATGATTTTCTCAGGCAATGGAGAGATCATGGTTTTACCCATATCCATTTTGGTGCAATCCGAATCGCTTTAACATATCATGGAAGAAAAGGTCAACCTGTTGTAGCTAGACTTTCTCTTCTAGATACAAGATACTTGGAGTACCAACATGCAAATTTGAGTACTGCAGAAGTTACCCTGAATGCTGGAACTGTCTTCATAACAATCTTTCCAAATTTTAACATGTCCCTTTATGATCCATACTTAACCGAAGCACCAAAAATCCAAGTCCAAATCCAAGGAGCACCTCAAACCAAAGATTCCATCCAAGTCACTTTTCATCACCAAATGACGTGGCGAGTCCAAAATCATGCCATGGATCTTTGCCTTTCCGGAGGAGAAAATGCTTTACTCTTAAATATTGATGCTACCAAAGGGAACACCATGTGCACCCAAATACCTAGACAATTTCAAGAGATGAACTTGTCAAAATTCTTCCTGATTTCTGGATCACAAATTATGAAAAGCTAAGAGAACCGGAGGAATCCCTACAATCTGGTGAACCAACTTTTACCAAAAGAAATGACAAAACCGTTTGCATAAGCTTTGACCATTCCCACCTCAAAAAACCCAATAAAACCATCTTTTCTTGCCAAATGATTCAACCCAAAGATACAACAGATACATACCCAGAACCTGACAGAGAACTCTTTTGGAATATACAAAGCATCATGGAAGAACATGACTGGTGTCAAAGTTTTGACAAAAATGGAAAGAATACTTGGTGGTTCAAATGCCCCTTTACGGGACACTGCCCTTGGGATCTTGATTGCGATTGTCAAGACTGTTTAGATGACCTAAATGGAGAATATGATGAACACTACCAGCGTCATGAGGAAAGGTTCGGCCTCAACAAAATCAAACCAAAATCCAAGAAAAAGGGGAAAACCACTGAGAAACAATTTCGAGCCAGATATGAAAATTAAGACCCTTCAATTGGCTCATTAAGCCGTCCAGGTAGATATGAATTTCTTGTTAGTTACAAACCCTAGGAATGGCCAAAATTACAAGAAAAACCACAGTAGCTCTTGTGGAAAATCCTTGGCTTGAGCTATTAATATATGGCAGAACGGATATTCTATATCAATAGGGTTGATGTAATTCTTAGCTGGATGTTGGATCATGGATGAAAAGGTCGCGAGAGCATCGGCAAAGTCGTTCTGGATTCTAGGAATGTGTTTGAACTCAATCTTGGTGAATTTCTTGCATAGCTCTTTCACACAATACAGGTATGGAAGGATCTTGACATTCTTGGTAGTCCATTCACATAGGACATAATGTATCAGTAGGTCATAATCTCCTATGAGCAGAAGCTCCTTGATGTTAATGTCAACTGCCATCCAAATCCCGATGATGCATGCTTCATAATTAGCCATATTACTGGAGTAATGGGACCTTATCTTAGCTCAAGCTTGGTAATGCTGTCCTGACTCAAAGATCAGGACTGCCCTGATCCCTACTCCTTTGAAGTTTGCTGCTCTGTAAAAAAGCATTCTCCATCCTGGGTATGACTCTGCGATGTCTTTCCCTACGAACAACACTTCTTCATTCGAAAAGTATGTAGTGAGCGACTTGTACTCCATCTCCACTACGTTCTCTGCAAGGTGGTCAGCTAATGCTTGTCTTTTTATAGCGTTCTACATTACGTACGCAGTATTAAATTTGCTGAGAAGAATTTTCCATTTGGCCAACTTTCCTGTAGGCATCGGCTTCTGGAAGATGTACTTCAGCTGGTTGAGCCGCATTATTAGGTATGTCGTGTATGTTGACATGTAGTGCTTAACTTCTGAGAAATCAAAGTCAAAGCGCAGCTGGTCCACTCTATCAAAGTGTACTTGGCTTCACACTGTGTAAACTACTTGCTCAGGTAGTAGGTAGCCTCCTCCTTCCTCCCGGTATCATCGTGTTGTCTCAACACGCATCCAAATGCATTATCTGGAATAGACAGGTATAGTAACAATGGCTTCCCGTCCCGGTATAGTAACAATGGCTTACCAAGGTAAGGCCCAAAATAAACCGTAACAAGTGCTGGTGTTTAAGTTTAATTCACAGTGAAACCTTTCTTTCATTTACCACTAACCCTGAATAGATTAATAAATGTCAATGATTAAGCGCTTAAGGTAAAATCTCATTCATGGCCAAGACACTATTTGGATCTCTGGCATATTAGAGTTCACAGGGGTCTCAGGGACCCCGAGCAGCGCTTGTGTTAGGGAGGGTACCTCAACCACAGACTAAATTTACTCCTAAATACCCTTAATCATTCACACTTCCCTATAGGTTTAACACTTACTCTTCCCGATAGGTTTAAATACCAATGAGGCGTTCGCTGTAACTTCCACTGTGACAGTAACAATGACACAGAGATTTAAGCATGTACATTTCTCACAGAAACTATACAGAATACTATTATGAGTGCGAGACAACAAATTACACCATTGAGACCACTTTCAAAATGCTTAAAAATACTCAAAGAAACCTATTACGAGTGCAAACAAAGGAAGGGATACCAGCAGACTATTTCAGAAGTCCAAACATTAATTCATGCAATTTAGGGAGTAGAGAAGATAGATAGTTCAAGTTTACAGAAGTCCTTAATGAAGTATGAAGTATTTCACTACTTATCAAACTATGTTTGAGTTCATCAGAGCTTCACATACATATATTAATTCCAAACTTCATAATTAACAGCCTTATTTAGGATCCCTAAGGAGTATTAACAGGTTAATCCTAACCTAAGAAAAGTCATGATCACTTACCCCTTAAAAGTTCATAACCTCATATTCACACCCATATCATCAAGAGTTAAGGCATTGCACTCAAAGCACGGCTAATAGACATTAGAAAGTTTCTGTTAAGTCTACAGGTGATTTATAGAAAATCTATATAGGATTAGCAACGTTTAGTTTTCTTTTATATGATAATGCCGCATGAGAGCACAGGCATATGTGTGAAGGATAAAAACAAAGTTTGTTTTAGAACAAGATGAGTACATAAAACCAAAGGGATGGCACTTAGACACATGCATGGGATATTCTTAAAGGTTTGCAACATTACACACATAGTTGAGTATCAGATAGCATGGGATCAGACCAATAATTTAATTATAAGCCCAGAACAATGAAAGTATCATATTAAGTAGGCATGGTTCAGTTATACAGGTTAAGGGTGATAACTTAGTCATGGTGAAATTTTTTTCAAGATACCAACACAAACAAATGATGCTCAATCATCAGATACAACTTTTGTCATGTTTCGAGGGTATAACTTAACTAGGTAAATAGCAGCTGACAAGATACATACAAGACTAACTGCAGAAACTCATTAGGACTTAGTCTAGTTACTCTAGAGCATATTTATATAGTGAAACACATAGATATGATCAAATAGTCATGAAGTTTAACGTAATATCATTACAATGATCTTTCAAGAGTTAAAGAATCATAGTGGAAGAAAGAAGGAAACTCAGACAACCTAGGCTGGTATATGATAGCCTTGTAATCAACCCTTAATGTTCAGAACTACAATAGTCTTAGTTTTATCAAACATGTGACTCAAGTACATGACACAAATTAATAGATAACACTATGGCAGAATTATTAGAGCAAACATGAAAGTTTTAGCAAAATATCATATAACGACCTGACCTGTCGTTTTGAGGATTAGCATCCTGTTCGGTGGATTAAGGTCTTAAGAAACTTCGTATTATGTGTTATAAGGTGCGTGCGTGATCAAGTTTGGATTTTAGAGATTCGGGATTGATTTGGAACAAGGATTCTTGTTTTAGAAGCTTAAGCGGTAAGAATTGACCAGGGTTTGAATTTTATGTAGATGACTCCAAAATGGCATTTTGATGATTCCAGCAACTTCGTATGGTGATTTTGGTCTTAGGAGCGTGTCCGGATGTTGATTTGGAGGTCCGTATGTCGTTTCGACATGAACTAGCAAAAGCTGAAAAAACTGAAAGATTTGGGAAAATTTGACCCGTAGTTGGGGTCGGATCCCGGTTTCAGAAGTTGGAATATGTATGCACTGTCATTTATGGCTTGTGTGCAAAATTGGAAGTCCATCAAAGTTGGTTTGGTATGAATCGACATTAGTGTTGGAATTCGGAAATTCATAAGTTTCTTAGGCTTGAATTGATTCACAATTCATAATTCTAATGTTGTTGGAGGCTATTGGAGCCTTCTAACAAGTTTGTATCATGTTTCAGGACTTCTTAGCATACTTGGTTAGGGTCCCATGGGGCTCAGGTGAGTTTCAGATGGGTATGGATTGTGCCGTGCTATTATTTGATATTTCGGCGTCGTTTCGTTTGGCATAAAGGGTACCATGCTATGCGAGCGACCTTTGATTTATAATTTGGTTGAATCATCAGATATGTATCATAATTACAGAACCATAACAACAGGAATTGTCGCATTCCAAGGTCGTATGAGAGAGTTATGCCCATTTTCTGTATCGGGAAAGACTACTCTTTTTTCTGGTGTTTGAGGGAATATAGGCAAATCGTAGGTATCAAATGTAAGTCACCGGTTCCAAATGCGATTTTATAAATTTCAAGTGTCAAATCCGATTTATAAGTCTCAGGTGTCTAATGCGCTTTCCTGAAAAGGTTTCTAAAAACGTGGGTTTCACCATTTTAAACAAATTTTGAGTTGTGGACCTCGGATTTGAGTGATAGTTTAGGTGTTCTTCACGTGGTTGTTTGGAGTAAGGGATCTTTATTATTTCATGATTTTATCTTTATTTTTATCATTAAATTAGCGAATTGAATGGAAGAAAATGAGAATTTTGTAAAATCTTTAAAAAATATAAAATGAAGATTTGAAGTGCAATTCGATATCGGAATATGATAATCTTTGTATGGTTGGACTCGTATCAGAATGGGTGTTCGGCTTTTATTAATTTTATCGGGTTCCGAGGTGCGGGCCCGGAGTTGACTTTTTAGTTTTAATTAAAGACCGAAGCTTTATTATCCGGAATTATTTCCTATGAGTTTTTCTTATGATTGAAGTTATTTTGGCTAGACTTGAGCCGTTCGGAGGTTGTTTCTCTCGAGAAGGTCATTTTAGAGTATCGGTGTAGCTTCTTTGAGGTAAATATCTTGCCTAACTTTGTGTGGGGGAAACTACCCCTTAGGATTTGAGTCATTTGTGTTAATTGTGTCATGTGAAAGCCGTGTACGCAAGGTGACGAGTATGTACTCAGGCTTATTTGTGGAAATTTGACCGTTTAGGGCTCTTAGGTTCTTATGTTCATTAAATGTGAAGTTGTTTTAGCATGTTAAATCCTCTATTCAATAAATTCACCCCAATGTGTCTTATTTGGAATTGATTGATTCATTTTCTACCGTTGTTGCCAATTAAACCATTATGTGCCTTAATTTAAGTTGTTGCTTCTTTATTACCTCATTTTCTTTTCCGCAATTGCTTAACCTTAATTGAAGTTATTATTATTTCTTCCGTGTTCGCTTAGCCTCGAACAAATCTTGTGTGAAAGTGTTTGCTCTTATTGAGTGTTACTTTTTTTTCCTCACTTGGTTTCATCGGACTTGAACTGCATTAAGCTTACTCCATGACATTATTACCTATTATGTCTCGTTGCTAGTTGCTACTTTTAGTTTCCTATTACCAGCATTGTTTCATTTTTCTAATCATGCTTAACTATAGATTGATATTGTTCCCTTTTAGTTTCACATTCATACTTGTATATGTTATTAAGTTTAATAGGTGTCTTGACTGTCCCTCGTGACCACTCTACCGAGGTTAGTTTTGATATATACTGGGTACCGTTGTGGTGTACTCATGCTACGCTTTCTGCACATTTTTGTGCAGATCCAAGTACTTGGAGTTTGTTGATCATTGGCTTGCTGATCGGGCATCGCTATGGAGACTCAAGGTATACCTGATGTCGTGTTCGTAGGCTTCAGAGTCAGCTTCTGAAATTTTACTTTGTACTGTTTATTTCTATTACGAAACAGTTGTACATAGAGATCTTATAGTAAACTCAATAGAGCTCATGACTTGTACTGTCGGTTTTGGGATTGTTAGTTTTGTATAGAGATTTCTATTTCATATTTAACAGTTGTCGGTTAAATTTTTGCTATTAATTCAGTTAGTGTTAGGCTTACCTAGTCTTAGAGACTAGGTGCCATCACGACATCCAAATGGAGGGAAATTGGGGTCGTGACAAGTTGGTATCAGAGCTCTAGGTTCATAGGTGCTACAAGTCATAAGTGAGTTTAGTAGAGTCTTGCGGATCGGCACGGAGACGTCTGTACTTATCTTCAAAAGGCTACAAAATTATTAGGACAATTTCACTTCTTTCATCCTATTGTCCGGATTTATTGATCTTGGAGTTTGAGCCTTTGTCATTGTATTCTCTCACAGATGGTGATGACACGAGCTGAAGTTACTGTTGACGCTGCCCCCCTTAGCCAGTGTTGCTAGAGATCGGGGCAGGTGCAGAGGCCGAGGAGGAGCACGTGCTATAGCTAGAGCACCTGTCAGAGCAGTAGTTGAGGAGCCGCTAGTAGCTCCTGTTGGGTGATAGGCACCGGAGGTACCTGTTGTTGCCCCCGAACTTTAGGAGACCATACCATAGTTCCTGAGCATGTTTGGCATATTGGCTCAGGCTAGGTTGATTCCAGTTGCACCAGCTACATTACAGACCGGGGGAGGAGCTTAGACTCTCGCCGCCCGTACTACAGAGCAGCGAGTCCATGTTGGTCAGGTTCTAGGTGTCATGGAGACACAGCCTGTTGTTTTTGTTCAGCCCGTGGTTAGGGCAGCAACATCTGAGGAGGAACAACTTAGACTTGCGAGGTTCAAGAAGTATTACCCTTCTACCTTCAGTGGTTTGGTTTCAAAGGATGCACATGATTTCCTAGAGAAGTGCCACCGTACTCTCCGCACTTTGGATATAGTGGAGATGAGTTGGGTTGCTTTTACTACGTTCCAGCTAAAGGGAGCGGTATATTAGTGGTGGCAAACGCACGATTTGGGTAGCCCGGTCAATGCGGCTTCACTTTCTTGGACTCAGTTCTCTTTGGGATGCCTGCCGCGTGGAGTTTGAGCAGTTGTGCCAGGGCACTATGTCAGTGCCAGAGTATGCCGTTAGATTCGGTGATTTGTCTAGACATGCACCTACTTTGGTTTCTACAATAGGAGCGAGTCCGCAGGTTCATTGAGGGGCTTACTCATGATATTTGGTTTTGCATGGTTGGGGAGTTGGGGACGTTTGTTCCATTCCAGCAGGTGGTAGAGATCGCTCACCGATTAAAGACCTTGCAGGACCAGGAGAGAGGGGACATGCAGGGTCAGGAGAGAGAGGACAGGGAGGCTAAGAAGCCTCGTGGACCAGGAGGATCTACTAGTCCATATTTTTGAGTCAAGATACGTCATGGTAGAGGTTTTGTGGGTCAGCTAGTTCAGTTTGCACTTCAAGCTTCGCGCAGTGCTTTAGAAATCCATGGGTCTCAGAGTGCCCGTACCGAACAGCTTCCGCAGCCATGCCAGCTGAGGGGTTGCGGTAGCCCGTGTCCGTCGTTTGCTTTGTTCACTCTTGAGAGCTATGAGACTAGAAGTGACTTTCTGTTACCCATTACGGTCAGTTTTGATGTGATTTCATGGTGGTTGGTTACGATTTGTTAATTAGATGCTCTACCGGTGTGGGAGTTCAAGATGAGTTGTGACTTTATTAGCAGAAATTGGATTAGTGGGAGGCTCCGGTTAGTATGATGTGTATTCTACTAGTGATTCAGAGCTGAGGATAGGATCCTCACACCTTCATGTTATTTGATATGTTTGAATTGGGCTGGGCCGCGGTGGAGTTATATTAAGATGAGATCCTTCTGATTTGTTCATATACTTGATTCTCCCATGTGGAATTAATTCGTACTATGTTGCTGATTGGGAGTTGTGCATGTCGGGCTTGCTTGATAGTTCTTTCCTATGTTTCCTTGTATATTCAGTCATATTCGTGCTGTACTTATTGGGTTTTAGCTTACGGGTGTGTGCATAAGTGGCGTTAGATGTGACTTGTTGATTCAGATGAATAATTATTATGTCTTCATGTTTCTTGCATCGTTGTCAGTGTTGTGTAGGTTAGGAATGAGGTTCTAGCGGATATGAGGTTAATTGTCGATGCTGGATTTGATTATGGGCAACTATTATGATCAGAGATGTTGTTATGGGCATATGTGTGATGTGTTACGTCATATGGTTATACCTGGTTAGTGTAGGCATGAGTTGTTGCAGCTGGTTGAGGCCAATAGCGTGTGTCAGTGTGGGAATCGGGTCTTTTGGAAATGATTGGAAGGTGAGAATTTTGGTTCTAAGGTTATCAATGTGGGTGGAAGGAATAATTACGAGTATATGCATGGTTAGTTCATTCAGTTATTTGCGGACTTCGAAATGGTTCTTGGCACGTTTGAGGACGAATGTTTGTTTAAGAGGGGGCGAAATAACGACCCGTACAATCGTTTTGAATATTAGCGTCCCATTCGAAGGATTAAGGTCTCGAGTAGCTTCGTATTATGTGTTATTAAGTGCGCTGCATGGTCGAGTTTGGATTTAGGATTATTAGAGATTGATTTGGAAGAAGGATTCTTGTTTTAAAAGCTTAAGCAATAAGAGTTGACAGGAGTTCGACTTTTATGTAGATGACTCTGAAATGACATTTTGATGGTTCCAATAGCTCCGTATGGTGATTTTGATCTTCGGAGCGACTCTGGATGTTGATTTGGAGGTCCGTAGGTCCTTTCAGCATGAATTGGCGAATGTTGGAAAAAATGGAAGATTTTGGAAAGTTTGACGAGAGTTGACTTTATTGATGTCGGGGTCGGATCCCGGTTCCGAAAGTTGGAATAGGTCTATACTATCATTTATAACTTGTGTGCAAATTTTGAAGTCAATTGGAGTTGCTTTGGTACGAATCGATATTAGTTTTGGAATTCGGAAGTTCATAAGTTTCTTAGGCTTGAGTCAATGCACGATTCGTGATTCTAGTGTTGTTAGAGGCAATTTGAGGCTTCGAGCAAGTTCATATCATGTTATGGGACTTGTTAGTATACTTGGTTAGGGTCCCCCGGGATTCAGGTGAGTTTTGTATGGGTTTGGATTGTGCCGCGCTCTTATTTGATATTTCAGTGTCGTTTCTTCTGGCATAAAGGGTACCACATTGTGAAAATGACCTTTGATTTGTGATTTGATTGAACCATCAGAATCGTATCATAATTATAGAACCATAGCAACAAGAATCGTCGCATTCTGAGGTAGTATGAGAGTGTTATGCCCATTTTCGTGTCGAGAAAGACTATTGTTTTTCTGGTGTTAGAGGGAACAGAGGCAAATTGCATGTATCAAATGCGATTTATAAGCCTCAGGTGCCAAATGCAATTTATAATCTCAGGTGTCAAATGCGACTTGTCTGGAGAGATTTCTAAAAATGGGGGTTTCACCATTTTTAACATATTTTGCGTTGTAGATCTCGGATTTGAGCGATTTTTGAGGGGTTCTTTACGTGGTTGTTTGGGGTAAGTGATGTTTACCCGGATTTGATTTTTTTTCATGATTTTATCTTTGTTTTTATCATTAAATTAGTGAATTGAATGGAAGAAAATGGGAATTTTGTAAAATATTTCAAAATTGTAAAATGAGGAATTGAAGGGCGATTCAATATTAGAACTTGATAATTTTTGCATGGTTGGACTCGTATCAGAATGGGTGTTCGGATTGTATGAATTTTATCGAGTTCCGAGGTGCGAGCCCGGGGTTGACGTTATAGGTTGACTTTCTAGTTTTAATTAAAGATGGAAGATTTATTATCCGGAATTATTTCCTATGAGTATTATTTATTATATGAAGTTATTTTGGCTAGATTTGAGCTGTCCGAAGGTTTTTTCACTTGAGAAGGTCATTTTAGAGTATCAGTCTAGCTTCTTTTAGGTAAGTGTCTTGCATAACTTTGTGTGGGGAAAACTACCCCTTAGGATATGAGTCATTTGTGCTAATTGTGTCATGTGAAGGCCGTGTACGCGAGGTGACGAATACGTACTCAAGTTTATTTGTGGAAATTTGACCATTTGGGGCTCTTAGGTTCTTGTGTTCATTAGATGTGAAGTTGTTTTAGCATGTTAAGTCCTCCATTCACTAAATTCACCCTTAAGTGTCTTTTTTGGAATTGATCGGATTCATGTTCTACCCTTGTCGTCAGTTAAACCCTTATGTGCCTTACTTGAAGTTGTTGCTTCTTTATTGCCTTGTTGTCTTTTCCGTAATTGTTTAACCTTAATTGAAGTTATTATTATTTCTTCCATAATCGCTTAACCTTAATTTAAGTTATTGTTATTTCATCCGTAATTATTTAGTCTTAATTGAAGTTTTGTTATCATTTTTATTGTTGCCTTATTTTTATATGGGGTCATTGATTCATTGTACCTCTCTTATCGTCGAATGGCACTTTTGTGGAATCATTGTTAGATTTTATCTCTCCTTGTTGAGCTATTCTTGTTGAGACTATTATCCCCTGTTGTGTCTTTCTTTGTGTGCTCATTCTTCCGTTTCTTTGTGTTCTAAAGTTCTTGTGGTTGTTTACCTGCCGTACTTTTGTGTTATCGTTGTTGTTGTTGTTGTACTCAGTGTTATTGAGCCGAGAGCTACGCTTGGCTGTGGTATTTAAACCGTTTTGAGGAAATGTGGAGGCATATGGGCACATGTTGTAAAAGTCATTTTATTGTGTTGTTATGTTTTGGAACACGTGGTACTTTTTGAGAGGATTTTGTCGGGATGTTTGCACGTGAGTTGTCCATGCTGTGGTTATTATTGATATTTGCACATGCGGCGTGACAAGGCGGGCTATATATGTGGGTTTGCGCATGTGACGAGACTAGGTGGGAGTATTATTATGCACGTGTGGCGAGGCAAGGCGGGCATTTACTTTATTGTTGCGCACATGGCAAGATAAGGTGAGCTATGTCGGGAAATGATTTGTGATGACTTGTGAGGGCCTGGTGGCATTGTTATTGTTGATATTTCTTTAGTGGTGTGCCTACCTTGTGTGAGTTATATCTTGTACATTTTGTGGTGATCGTTTCTTATGTGTCATTCATTGTCTTTACTCGTACTTGTTGACTTGAATTGGGATAGAATACTTGCACAAGCATGCATGTAATTGATCACCCATATCAGCTTAAGAAGATGAATCCTAATTTCATTGACCATTTACATATACTCCAGGTTACTTACCTTCTATGTGAGAGTTGTTCTATTGGCGTGTGAGTTGTCCGTGTGGTCATGAATCATTATTATTGTTAGCACGTTAGTTGTTTGTGCGGATATTTGATATTGTCACTCCCTTGGCAAGTGAGTCGTTCGTGGTGTTATGAATTATAATGCGGGCACAAAATGCCAAGTGATTAGATTTCATAAGTCGGGACCCGTGTAATGTGACTGTGAGGTGAAGTACCTCGGGAAAGTCCTTGAACAAATCTTGTGAGAAAGTGGTTGCTCTTATTGAATGTTACTTGATTCTCCTTACTAGGTTTTATCGGACTTAAACTATATTCAGCTTACTCTACGATGTTATTACCTGTTGTGTCTCGTTGCTAATTGCTGCTTTTAGTTTCCTGTTACCAGTATTGTTTCATTATTGTTATCATGCTTAGCTTTAGATTGATATTGTTCCCTGTTAGTTTCACATTCATACTTGTACAGGTTATTAAGACTAGTAGGTGTCTTGACTATCCCTCATCTCTACTCTACCGATGTTAGTTTGATACTTAATGGGTACCCCGCGGTGTACTCATGCTACGCTTTCTGCATATTTTTGTACAGATCTAGGTACTCGGAGTTTGTTGATCATTAGCTTGCTGATCGGCAATGCTGTGGAGACTCAATGTATATATGCTGTTGCGTTCGCAGGGTTCGGAGTCACCTTCTGAAAATTTTACTTTTTACTATTTATTTCTAATCCGAAATAGTTGTACATAGAGATCTTCTACTAAACTCAGTAGAGTCTAAGACTTGTATTACCGATTTTTGGATTGTAGTTTTTTATAGAGATTTCAATTTCATATTTAACACTTGTTGGTTGTATTTTGCTATTAATTCAGTAAGTGCTAGGCTCACCTAGTCTTAGAGACTAGGTGCTGTCACGACATCCTACGGGGTGTTATTCGGGTCTTAACATATCATGAAATCTAGGATCAGAACAAGTGTAAAGAATCATTAAGGTTCTTTAACAATCACAGAATTTCAATAGCACATAGATTATTCAGCTCAGAGAAACATTCATTAAGATGACAAAGGTAGTTGATTAATATTGGTTTAATTTCAGATATTAAAGAGAACAGTCAGCTCATACACAAAGCATGATTATCAAACGTAAGTCAATAACATTTTATCATGAACAGAAACAATTATCAGAGAACAACAGGGTAGACATGATTTTAATTAAAATAATTAAAAGAGTGGAAGGGTCGAAGTGCACTGACCTTTCTTTGAGCAACAAACCAAACGAAGACCCTTTTTTAGCCGTTTATGAACCAAAGCTCAAAATAATTACCGGTGAATAGAACTCAGAGTTGGAAAGAGAGAAACGATGAGAAATCGGTTAGAACCTAGGTTTTTTATTATGAACTAATTATGTAAACTATTGTGTGTTCGTCTTGGGTTGTGTTAAGTATGAACATTTAAGGCCCCAATTTATAGTGGCATTTAAGGCCTAGTGTTTTCAACATATTGAAACTTGGTAGTGGAGATCGAGTGAAAATCTAAGAGACAGAGGGGAAAATCAACGGGGATTTTACCTGAGAGAAGAGAGGTTGACCGTCTAAGGGAACCACCCATCGGACAAAGCTTCAATGTCCATAGGTTATTGCTTTGGACCTTTGGACCTCGAATAATCATAATGAGGCTCTGAGATATGCTCATGCATGCTCTTATGGGATATAGCACAAAAGAAATCTAAAGACTCGAAGTTTCATCTTTGAGTCTAGGGTTTTAGATTAGGTGCTTTTGAATATGAGTGATTGTATGGGGTCGAACTCGGACAGCCTACATAGGGACGAATCGGGCTCTAGTTTATACAGTTGGTATCGATCGTAATTACTGTTCGGTAAATCGATGTCAAGATATCAGAGATCGAAGAGCGAGACTGAATAACAGGAATATCGAGGTATCAAAGATCGATGATCGAGACCCAACAACATCGAATCGGAACACGAAGCCATGATGCTCGAGATAAGTTTGTCGAGCTCGATTATGAGAAATGTCCTAGGTTAAGTTATCAGATATGCGTAACAAAAGGACCAGAAATCCTGTGATATGTAAATATCTCGGCGGGAATCACGGCATCAATCAACAAGACAGTTGAAATAAGTAAATCAAGGGATATCTTACCTTGTAAACAGATTCTTGCCTTGTATAAGAGATTATCCCCCCTCTATATAAAGGGGCAATGCAATTGTAAAAGGCATCTCACGAAACAATCACCAATACATAGAAAAAAGTCTGCTTTTATTATTACTTTATTCGTTTGGTTTCTTTCATATATGTTGTTCATCTTGGAGAAATCAGTCCAGGCCAAGGCTATTCAAGGCTTGTGTTTGCATTTCGTCCCCATTTATTTACTGACTTTAATCTCTATTATATTATTCATTATTTGTATCAAACCAAATCATGTGTCCTTAAAACTACGTACAAATTTAATTGTTATCCAAAGCCAAGGGTAAACAGTGATGAAACGGGGAAGGAACCAGCGAAATTTACGGATGAAGGAAGCGAAGGGGATGATTTCCTGGTCAATTTGTGACCTTGAACGAATTGGTGTAAGGTTTTTGATTGATTAGGGTATTTAGTGTTGAGAGAAAGGGAAAGAAAGGGGAAAGGGGGCAGCTTGTTCATGAGTGAAATGATTTAGGGTTTGGGATAGACCATGCTGGTCTCTGAGGGTTAAGAAAGGTGGAGGAGATCTGGGTCGTTGGATCATTTGATCAACGGTCCTGATAATTCAGGTGTTAAAAGGTTTTAATGAGAAAATACGAGGGTAGTCAGATCTTTGTCTTTCAACGGCAGAGATTGGATCTGGCCAGTGTTGAAAATAAAGGAAAATTAAGATAAATTGTGGGCCATTGATTAAATGGATTGACGACTCAGATAGGCATGTGCTTCTTGTATGAGTGCTTTGAGAGATGATGTGGCGAAGTTTGATTGGCTCTGTGAGAGTGGCATGGATTTGGGGGGGGTGGGGGATTTGGATTGGGTAAGATGTTAATTGGGCCTGTGTATTGGGCTAGTTTTTATTTAAAGGGTGGCCAATTCATGTTTAATAGTGCAATTTTATTTATAGCCATTTATCCTTTAACCACTTTAAAATTAACTTAATTAAACTTAATTAGATCCAATAAATATAATAGAAATTAGAATAATCAAATACATTATTAATTACTAAAATTAATTAATTATTTATTAAAATACCTTATTTTCCAAATTATGACATTAATTTTGAATTATTTGAAATAGCAGGCTAATTACCTAAAAATTAAGGAACAACTTATTACATTAATATAACATTTATGTAATTAATATAAAGGTTATTTTAATAGTCTCAAAAAATAATAAGTGTGTAATATATTTAAAAATTATATTAATACTAAATTATTAATTTCAACATTATTAATTACTAGTTTATACGAAAATGGGTAGTATTGATTAGAAAATATTTTCAGCATATTTATTGCAAATCATTAAGTATAAATAAATTAATTTTAAAAGGGAGGGTCAAAATTGGTCATAAACACTAGTAAGTGTCAAAGTCGACCCCTCGTCACTACTTCATCGAGGTTAGACTAGATGCTTATTAGGTACGCATTGAATTACGTACTCATACTACACTTCTACACTAATAGTTCAGGTACTGAGACAGGTACTCTAGGTGGTCATTCGGGCGTACAGACGTACTACCCCGGGACATAGTGGTGAGCTGCTCTCCATGTTTCGATCTGCAACACCCAGAGTCTCCTTCTTATCATGTTTATTATTTATGTCTATTTTATTTGAGACAATAGTTGTAGCGGTTTTGTGTATTCTACTCGATTGCTCATACCCTTGTGACACTAAGTTTTTGGGGTTTTAGTAGATATTCAAAGTTGTACCTAATTGTAACGACCCGACCGGTGATTTTGTGTATTGTAGCCATGTTTTCCTATTTATGGCTTCTTCTATGTTCATTTCTGGTTATGCTTCTTGCCGAGGTGGTTGAATTGGTTTCAGAGAAGTTTTGGAGTGAGTTGGGACACATGGTCCCAAGGTTGAAGGCTTAAGTTGAAAGAGTTGACCAAAGTTTGACTTTTATGTAGACGACTCCGAAATGGAGATTTGATTGTTCCAATAGTTTTGTATGGTAATTTTGGACTTTGGTGTATGTCCGAATATTGATTTGGAGGTCCGTAGGTTGGTTTGAGGCTTTTTGGCGAAAGGTAGAAAAGGTTTGGAAGGTTAAGAGGTTTAACTGGGAGTTGATTTCGTTGTAACGGATTTGGATTTTGGTTCCGGGAGTTGGAATATGTCTATTGTGTCATTTGTGACTACTATGAAAAATTTGAGATTATTTGGAGTTGATTTGATATGGTTTGACATTAGTTTTAGGAGGTGGAAGATCATTAGTTCATTAGGCTTGAATTGGGGTGCGATTCATAGTTTTGATGTTATTGATGGGTTTTGAATCTTCGAGTAAGTTCGTAATGTGTTGTAGGATTAGTTGGTGTATTTGGATGGGGTGCTGTGGGCCTCTAGGGTATTTCAGATGGTTGTCGGATCATGTTTGGACTTGTGGAATATACTGATGGTTTTAGGTCTGGTGCAATCGCACGTGTGAGGTCTTGTCCCCAGGTGCGGAGACGCAGAAACAACCTCTTATGTGCATATGCGAGGTTGGCTTGGCTGGGGATGTTCGCAAATTCGGAGCTATGTCCGCAGAAGTGAACGCTTATATGAGTGAGGGTCTGCAGGAGAAGAATTTGGCTGGAGGCAGGAAGAGCGCATGTGCGAGGTAGGTTCCCCATCTGCGAGCTCGCATATGTGGTAAGGTGAACATAGAAGCGAGAGTGGTGTAGGCCTGGGAATCCGCATGTGTGGAGTAAGGACTACGTAGGCGGTCCCATAGGTGCGGTAAGGGGACCACATGTGCGCTAGGACGGGACCTTAAGTAAATTCCGCAGAAGCGAACATTTAACCGTAGAAGCGTGTTGCAAGTGTGACTAACTTAGCTGCATTTGGGAACATCATTGTGCAGAAGGTCAAAACGAGGGTTTGAGTCATTTTTCTTATTTTGGATTTTTGGAGCTCGACTAAGGGCGATTTTTGAGCGAATTTTTGCTACAATTGAAGAGGTAAGTGAAGTTTAATCACCTTTAATGTTAGATAGTGATTAACCATTGATTATTACACCTACTTAATGTGAATTAGAAGAGAAATTTGGGAATTTTAGACCATGTGGTTGGAGATTGAGGTTTGGTGATTTTGGGGTCGATTTGTGGATGTAATTGGATGAAATTAGTGTGGTTTTTTTTTTTTTAGCTTAATAGAAATTTTATTAATAGAAGTATAATACAAAAGTGGGAGGGTACATAAAACTTACCTCCAATAAAAGAGTAGATGTACACTTAGTCATCCTAATGTGATAACTAAATATAACTAAAATGTAGTAAGGTGTTAGACCTATGATGATGTGGTGATTGTCTATTTTATAGTGATAGAAAATCGCATATACAAAAACAAAGTGAGGTTGTTCTAGGTCAGCTATACAAAAAAGTACATATGTTCCTGCTTCTATTATATCACAACCCGAACTGGAAGGCCATGACGGGCACCCGGGCCTTACTTGCCGAGTACCAACGTACAATTTATCTAACCTTTCTTATTACCTATAAGGGCCAATGAGATCAGTATAATTGGCAGACAATAATCCCATGATAATGACATAACCATGTCCTTCCAGATAGTGACATAAACATATATATAACATGACCGACAAGGCTGTCATGAAAAACTATACAACAAAATAAATTTGCCGACAAGGCAATCCCAACTATACATGAGTCGACACCTGTCTATGAGCCTCTAAAGGAACATAAGTGATGCAACCTGTGTCGGAACAGGGCTCCGACATGCCCATAATGCCTATAACAAAATGCATACCAAGACCACGGCAAGTCCGAAGAAAGGATCTCGCCAATATCCGCTGAATTGGGCAGCCTACTGTGGTGGGGGAGCCTCGTCTATATGTCTGTCCAGACCTACAGCACGACATGCAGCATCCACAGAAGAAAGGACGTCAGTACGAATAAAGTACTGAGTATGTAAGACAGGAAAACATAAAATAAGAACAATAATATGCGTCGGAATAAGACTTAAAACGGTGTTGAGGCGTGATATATATATATCCATATGTCCTAAACCGCCTATGTGGGCCCCATAGAGAGGTGCTTGGCGCAGTCTCACGAAAACGCGAATATCTCCCAATTCTGAAATTGTATCAACGAACGGTTTGATGTGTTGGAAACTAAACTCATAGATCTTTGATTTGGTATGTATATCACCCCGTAATTCCTTGTAAATTAGGATAAAAGCTTAGAAACATTTGACCTAATGTTTAAGCAAAATTATGAACCCAAGTTGCAACAACCTATGTCGAGTTTTGTTTCATAACTTGTTTGACTTCAAGACTTATGAAACGGATATTATATGATTCAAATACCTTAAAACATGACCTCTTGGTAATGTTAATCACCTCTCGATTTACCCGAAAATACGAGTTACAACATCCTTGATTCGTTTAACTTCTAATACTTGTTAACCACCCTTATAAACCATTGCATCATTTAAGACCAATAAGACTAAATTCATATTATCTAAAAGGTAATCTCTTCTTGGACCTATGTAGACTATCTTACGGCATAAACTAACGTATACAAATATGGGTTGTAACACCCTCCCCCCTTAGGAACATTCGTTCTCGAATGTAATGGTTTATGGGGATTTTTACTCATTGTGGATTTCTGACGGAAATTTCCGACTGAGTTTTCTCTATAAAACGGACACTAGCCGCATATCACCACTTTGTATTAAGAAGGAGTATTCTCAAGTTATTGCTTACCTCATAGAGACGTTTCTCCTTTTAATGCGTCCTGCGTTCCCCCGGCACCCTCATTATCTCTATGCTGGAACAGGTAAGGGTATTTAGACTTCATCTCATCCTCTGCTTCCCATGTCATTTCTTCTGTATTCTTGTTCTTCCACAATACTTTAACGGAAGCTACATCCTTTGTTCTTAGCTTGCGGACTTGTCGGTCTAATATAGCTACTAGTATTTCTTCATATGACAGATCCCTTGCAATTTGTACATATTTGATAGGGATGACCCGAGAAGGGTTTCCAATAAATTTCCTCAACATAGATACGTGGTATACTGGATGGACAAATTCTAATTCAGATGGCAATTCTAACTCATAAGCAACCAGTCCAATTCGTCGAAGAATTTTGTACGACCAAATATACCGCGGATTCAGTTTACCCTTCTTCCCAAAACACATAACACCCTTCATCGGTGAGATCTTCAGGAAAACCCAATCACCA